>VZRI01000195.1:218360-229672 GCA_013397515.1 Upupa epops
GGGTGTCAGGAGGATGGAGTCAGGTTCTTCTCAGTGTCATCTGGTGGTAGGACAAGGGGCACTGGGTGCCAGCTGGAGCAGAGGAGATTCCCTCTCAATCTCAGCAAGACCTTCTTCCCAGGACCAGGCTGCCCAGGGGGTTGTTGTGGAGTCTCCTTCTCTGCAGACGTTCCAGCCCCGCCTGGCTGTGTTCCTGTGAGACTGGGTCTGGGGGGTCCTGCTGTGGCAGGGGGACTGGACTGGGTGATCTTTCGAACTCCCTTTAGGTCCCTAATGATTCCATGTGTCAGGAGGATGGAACTAGGCTTTGCTTTGCTCAGTAGTGTCTAGTGGTAGGACATGGAGTAGCAGACAGAAGGTGGAGCACAGGAAGTTCCACATCAACATAACAAAAATCTTCTTTACTATGAGCGTGACAGAGATACTTCTTCTTGAGATCTAATACAAATCTCCCCTCTTTTCAGTTTGAAACCGTTCTCCCTTATCAAAGGGATCAACTCGGGCTGCAGGGGAGGCCTCGCGGCCCCGCTGCCTCTGTCTGGCGGGTCGCGGTGGAAGACAGATTGCGAGTTTCTCCCCTCTTCTGCTTGCCTCCTCACGCCTCTGCTCGCCCCCTCACTCCTCCGCTCGCCCCCTCTGCTCGCCCTCCTTCTCCGCTGCTCGCCCCGCTCCTGCTCTGCTCGCCGCCTCCCGCCCCGAAGCTCGCTGAGGGAGCGCGCGCCCTCCGCAGTGCCCGCGCCCGCCCGCCTCAGGGGACGCTCCTGCGCGGGAAGGAGGGGAGATGGGGTGGACAGGGGCTACGGAGCTCCCTCACGGGGTTATCTGTCCCCCGGAGACCGGCTCGACCCCTGAGCAACGATCTTTGAGTCTTCCGACCCCCCCGGCCCTGACACGGGAAGGGCGGACGGGTGGGGTGGAGGCCGAGCCCGCTGTCCCCTCGGCTCCGGTTAAAGCGGGAAACGCGCGGCGAGCCGTGCGAGGCGTTGGCCCCCCGAGCAGAGGACGGTGCCGTGTTTGACCTGTTTCTCGGTGAGCAGAGGCCTGGGAAGCCGCCTCTGTAGGGTTTCCCTGAGTGAGGAACAGGCTGAGCGCTATGAAGGATTCCTGGCAGGGTGTCCTAGGGCTGTGTCAGAATCCATTGCAAAGACAAGCAGTGACAGCAGCGGGGCTGCTGGGCTGGGTCACCCCACCGTCTCGGCTGGGTGGAAGCGAATCTTAGAATCACAGTCTGGCTGGAAAAGACCTCCAGGATCACCCAGCCCAGCCCTCATCCCAACAGCTCCCCAACCCCCAGACCATGGCCTCAAGGGCTCTAGCTCCTCGGTTGTTAACCCCCCTCCAGGGATGGGGACTGCACCCCCTCCCTGGGCAGCCTGGTCCAGTGCCCAGCCACTCTCTCAGCAAAGAGCTTCCTCAGATCCAGTCTAACTTTCTTTCATGTATGGAATTATTCAGCTACTTTTTCACATCATCAGGATCATCAGCAACTCCCTAACCCCTAGCCCATGGCCTCAAGGGCTCTAGCTACTTGGTTTTTAAACACCTCCACCACCTCCTTCTAACGTTGTCTGGTACTGATGTTGCAGGAGCTTGGCTATCTGTACTTGTGTTTGCTGTGAGTCCTGGTGGTGACCTATTTGAGGACTATTAAAGGCTCTGCCCTGTGTGTGGTTGTCAGCATAGCCAGAGGTGTTGGTGTCCCCTGTGCGGGCAGGAGTATGTCCCTGGGTTACATGCTCAGCCTTACTGCTGTCTGAGCAGCAGCTGCATGCAACAACCTGAGAGAGAGAGAGAGCCTCACGGGCTCCAGTGGAGCTCCAGACCAACACCTGTGCCCCAGAACCTTGTAACATCCATTAGCAGAAACATGCCTCTGGCTCACACCTATGACAAAGGCTTAAATGATTCCTGTACAGCAGAGACACTGCAGCTTGATTTCACAATCAATATTCTAAGCAAATATTCACCTGTTCTCTTATTTGCTGAAATTAAAAGCCATTCATAAAAATCATTTAGGTAAAACATTTTTTAACGAAGTCATTTGCATTCCCTTATGACTCTCTTCACATGGGATAGAAGACAGAAGCTGAATAAGCATAATCTTGTTTAATAATACCAATGTGTACTTCTGAGTGTCACTGATGATTAAATTCTCCTGCGTCTGACACGTTTTGTGAAAGCACGTTGCAACAGTGAGCCCTGCTCTGCAATCAGTTATCAGGAGACACGTGTCATCACACCGCATACACGGAGATAGCGTTTCTAGGCATCACGTTAATCCAGGCCAAGGAAGGAAGACGAAGGTCAAGGAGGCAGAGCCTTAACAGCTTTTTAAGATATTGCCAGCATCTGGGCAACAACAGGGATTGACCTGCTTGAGGGCAGTGTAGGAGAAACAGACCTGGGGGTCCTAGTGGCCAGCACGATGGCCAAGAGCCAGTCGTGGGCCTTTGTAACCAAGAAGGCCAATGGCATCCTGGGGTGGATTAGAAGGTGAGGTGCTGGTTAGTAGATTGAGAGAGATTCTCCCTCTCCCCTCTAGTCTGCCCTCGAGATCTGCCCATCTCGAGTCTTCTGTCCATTGCTGGGCCCCTCAGTTCCAGAAGGACACAGAGCTGCTTGAGAGAATCCAGCAGAGAGCCACAAAGATGCTGAAGGGAAGGGAGCATCTCCCTGCTGAGGAAAGGCTGAGGGAGCTGGATCCCTTGAGCAGGGAAAAAAAGAGCCTGAAAGGGGACCCCATGAGTGTTGATCAAGATGGAGAGGGTGGGGGTCAGGAGGAAGGAGCCAGGCTCTGCTCAGGGGCACCCAATGCCAGGACAAGGGGCACCGGGTGTCAGCTGGAACAGAGGAGGTTCCCCATCAAGAGGAGAAGAACCTTCTTCCTGATGAGGGTGCCAGAACCCTAGAAGATGCTGCCCAGGGGAGTTGTGGAGTCTCCTTCTCTAGAGGCATTTCAAACCGGCCTGGCCTGTTCCTGTGTGACTGGATCTCGGGGCTCCTGCTGTGGCAGGGGTATTGGACTGGATGATCTTTCCAGATCCCTTCCAATCCACAGAATCTCTGTGATAGCAATGACTACAGTGAGGCCATGGCGATCTATGAAGTGAACAGTGATGGTAGAACGCTTCCTGAAGAAGAAGCAGTCACTATAAGATCTTTGTGGGGAAAAAAAAAGAGGGGCATTATTAGTCAGAACCATAAATGATCGTAATATTGCTAGTAATTCTCATGCTAATGCCCATATTACACTCACTAGCTACTTTCTCCACAGAGCAGACAGAAAAGATCGTCAGTGGTTGCTCTGAATCAAACACTGACGTCATTCTCACAGGGAAGGCAGAAGGTAAAGCTTTAAAATAGAAACTGAATTCTTATTTGTGGTGATCAGCGCAGTCCTAACGTCTTGAACAGCCTGTACAAGTTTATTTCTCTTCAGCCCAAAGCACTGTGTCCCTTGTGTATGGAAACAAAGGCACTAAACTTAGGACACAATGACAAACCATGTGGATTCAATCGAGAGGAGGGGTCAGTTCTTGCTTTTATCTTAAGCACCTTGTCTGTAATTAGCAGCTGTCCCTCGCAGTAATTATGATTTTGATGATTACATTACCATTTGTGATTGCCATGCATTGTGAAATGGAGAGATGGCATCTGATGAATCCAAAGGTCATCTTTTACAGAATCACAGAGTATAGAGGCTGGAAAAGCCCTCTGAGCTCATCCAGCTCAGACCAGGACCAAACAGCAGCCAGGCAAGGGCATTAAGAGCCACAGCCAGGCTGTCCTTCAACACCTCCAGACACAGGGACTCCCCCACTGCCCTGGGCAGTCCAGTCCAGGCTCTGAGCAGCCTTTCCCTGAGGAAGGGCTTCCTAACAGCCAACCTAACCCTCCCCTGGCAGCTTCAGGCCCTGCCCTCTTGTCCTGTCACTGGGTGCCTGGGAGAAGGGCCTGACCCCCACCTGACAGGCACCTCTCTTCAGGGAGTTATAGGGAGTGAGAATGTCCACACTGAGTCTCCTCCAGGGTAAAGTTTAATTTCGTGGGTATTTTGTAGAGTCACTGTGGTTATAGTGACTGAAATGGAAACAGCAATACCATCCAGTGCTGCTAAATTTTTATCCTCTCTCTACAAAAAGAAAACACCATCCACCAGGAAAAATGTAAAAATCATAGTCACAACTACAAAAAATAATGACAAGACTTGAATTCACTCACTGTTCATTAACCAAGTAAATGTGCCCGATCTTTCAGAGTAGAAATTAAGCCACAAATTAAATGTCAGGCTTCTGACATCACCAGCTTTTGTGATGCTTTAGCAAAGCAACAAATACAGGAACAAGTACAGTGTGTTTGAGTGTGTCAGCCTGTGCTGCTCTTCCAGCGAGGAAGCCAGGACCTGAAAGGATGGTTTTTTAATGACTTGCATTTCACTTTATAACAGAGAGATTCCAATTAATGAAGGAATCACAGAAAAATCCTGGTTGGAAAGGACCTCCCAGATCCCAGAGTTCAACCATCCCCACTTCAGCACAAACCTCAGTCCCTGAGAGACTGACAGACACAGCCTGACCCCCTCCCTGCTGCCACTCGAGCAGGATGGGAAGCACCATGGCTGCAGGGTTCTTCAACACCTCCAGGCAGGGGGACTCCACCACCTCCCTGGGAAGGCCCTGCCAGTGCCCAACCACTCTGGCTGCAGAGAATCTCTGCCTCAGAGCCAGTCTGACCCTCCCCTGCCTCAGCTGCAGAGCAGTGCCCCTGCTGCTGTCAGCAGGCACCGAGGAGAAGAGGCCAACAGCCACCCCTCCACAGCCTCCCTGCAGGAAGCTGGAGAGGGCAGGGAGGTCCCCCCTCAGCCTCCTCTTCTCCCAACTCACCCTGCCCAGCTCCCTCAGCCTCTCCTCACACGACTGGTTCTCTCAACCCCTCCTGAGCTGGGTAGCTCTGCTCTGGACCCTTTCCAAGAAATTAATATCCTTTCTCTTTTAGTTAATGAGCTGCTAAATCGATTAAAAAATGCATAGGCTAAAATCAACTTTATGTTTTTTCTTTATTGTTGTTATTAACAGATTTGAAAATGTCAAGTGACTCAAATGCTTGTCAATTTAAATGTCAATACAATTGCTTCTATTATAAAAGTCAGCATAAAAGAACTTGGCTGTAAAGAAAATGCACCTGGCCTTATGGGAGTGAGATGATCTTGTGTAATAACTGGTCTCCTGTTCAATCTGGGGGGGGAGAGGGGGGTGGTTCACTCAGAGGAGTGAAAATGTGGGGATAGTAAAGCATAGCCTTTTTTATGGTTCCATTGGGAATAGATCTATGGTTTCCTGAAACTGATGAACCGACTGTCTACACGTGTGTGTGTGTGTGTCTGTGTCTGTGTGTGTGTGTGTCTGTGTGTGTCTGTGTGTCTGTCAGTCCTTGCACTGATACCGACTGTCTGTGGTCTAGGAAGTTAGGGCTACTTAAGGGCAGTGAAAGGGTAGCACAGCAGTGTAGCATTGTGTAGGCTCTCTAGTGCAAAGGTATTACGGAATCTTAGAATCACAGAACCACTGAGGCTGGAAAAGCTTTCTGAGCTCATCCAGCCAAAACCAGGACCTAGCATCAGCCAGACCAGGGCGCTAAGGGCCACAGCCAGGCTGTCCTTCAACACCCCCAGACACAGGGACTCCCCCACTGCCCTGGGCAGTCCAGTCCAGGCTCTGAGCACCCTTTCCCTGAGGAAGGGCTTCCTAACATCCAACCTAACCCTCTCCTGGCAGCTTCAGACCCCGTCCACTCGTCCTGGCGCTGGTTGCCTGGGAGAAGAGCCTGAACCCTACTTGTCTGCAAGTGAACTCCCCTTCAGTAGTTATAGAGTGTGTTATTCTCCCCCGTGAGTCTCCTCTTCTCCAGGCTGAACACCCCCAGCTTCCTCAGCCTCTCTTCATAAGACCTTAAAAACATAAAAGTGCTGGAAAATCCCAAGTTGTAATGGAATGATGAGACAGGCTGTGGACTCGTCGAGGAACCACAGAGCATCCAGACCCATGATTGAAATGCTACAGCAGCCATACCAGACCTTTCTATCTGAGATCATAGGATCATACAATCATAGCACAGTTTTGGTTGGAAGAGACCTTCAGGGTCATCAGGTCAACCTATTCCCAGTCCTATCAGCACCACTAGACTTTGTTCCCCAACAGGACACCTACCCTTCTCTTCAACACCTCCAGGGATGGAGACTCGGCACTCTCCCTGGGCAGCTGTTCCAGTGCCTGACAGCCCTTTCAGGAAAGAGATTCCTCCTGACATCCAACCTGACCCTCTCCTGGTCCAGCTTAAGGTCATTGCCCCTCGTCCTATCCCTGGCCATTAGGCAGAACAGCCTGACCCCTGCCTCTCTGCAACCTGCCTTCAAGTAGTTGTAGACAGCAGTGAGGTCTCTCCTTCATCTCCTCTTCTCCAGGCTAAACAGCCGCCTCTCCCTCAGCCATTGTATTCAAAACTTCTCTGAAGACCATATTTATTCAATATCCAGACAAATTAAAAGACTCTGATCGCTAAAATAAGTCCCATTTTATGTCTTAACATTTCTCCATTAGGGAAACTTCATTATCCACGTACATCCTTCTAATATAAACAGTGACTCTTGATTTAAATGAGATTGAAGTGGGGCTTGGGGCAACTATAATTTCCTTTTAATATGCTTTGGAAACAACGCTGGAAAGGAAAATGATTGTATTTTAATGGCTGCTGCTTCTGCTTTCGTGTAGGAGATCTGAATCTGGGACACAGTTTGGCTGCTTTACAGCAGTTCCTGCATCACAGTACCCTGGAAGCAAATGAACTGCACCTTTGAGAGACTTCAACTGCACACAGACAATCCCTAAGGATCCAAACCCTCGGTAGCAGTTCCAGTGAGTTTGTTTTTCCGCCTACAAGCAAAGAGGATGTGACCTGGAGTCCCATATGCCATGGATATCCCTAGCGGGTCATAATGTTAGCTGATCTGTATTAACAGTAGAGCGAAAGATCGACAAGATAGTTGCCATTTAATTCATGTAGTGTTTAAAAATCATGGACAATTAAACTAAAAACCACTTTACAAGGAAAACCCTCTTGGACTTAGCTGAAAGGTTGATCCAGGGGATCCCGCTCTGGCAGAGGATTGAAGAGGATGATCTTGCGAGGCCCTTTCTAACCCCTAACACTCAGTGAGTGTGTGATTGTGTGATTCCCCCTGCCTACATCACAAAGAAAGTACGTAACATCATGATTTGAGTTTAGGAAGTGTCTTTGCTCATTCTGACCTGTCCTCGAAATGAGCTGTGAGTATGAATAGGAACACCAGGTCATCATTATCTGTTCCGAATCCATGTGTATTTCCTCCCAGCTGGCCCCCTCTTCTGTTCGGTATTGAAACTCTGGAGGGGTGCAAGGAAATTAATTCAAAGTTCTTGAAGGCATCCTCAACTTGCCATTCAGCTGTGACTCTAACAAATGCCGTTTGAGTACTGTGAGAAAGCATTTGTTTGGGTTCCCTTCGTACCAAGGCCATGTGAAAGGGAAAGATGATGCAAAACAGATGCTGGACTCCTTCTTGATAGCCATTCACATTTTTATCACTCTTATCTCACCAGCCCTCAAAATTAAGATATTAGAGGCAAATGTAAAGACAAGTGTCTCCCAACTCCCTAGGGTTGATAACTCCTGGTCAGCAGGAGAAGGGAAGCTCTTGTGCCCTAGGACTTGGCTCTTGTGAGGCCTCCTCTCAAGACCTGGGGTCAGTTCTGGGCCCCTCATGATAGGAAAGACAGGGAGATGCTGGAACGGGTCCAGAGCAGAGCTACCCAGCTCGGGAGGGGNGGGCACTGGCAGGGCCTTCCCAGGGAGGTGGTGGAGTCCCCCTGCCTGGAGGTGTTGAAGAACCCTGTAGCCATGGTGCTTCCTGCCCTGCTCGAGTGGCAGCAGGGAGGGGGTCAGGCTGTGTCTGTCAGTCTCTCAGGGACTGAGGGGTTTTTTTGATGGTTGGACTCGGGGACCTGCTAGGTCTTTTCCAACTGGAATTGTTCTGTGATTTGAAGTGTTTGAATAAACAAAAATCTAGATGAAAATAAGCAAAGAACCAGAGAAGAACTTCCATTTCAAAGCCTGAAACAACGATGATGTCGCAAAGGAAAACCCTTGTCAAGAAAATCAATTTCCTATTGATTGGTTTTGCTTAGTTCTTGGCGGGGGGGTTGTTGTCTGCATTTTACTTCTTGTGGCTCCAGCTACAAAGTTAATATTAAAAGCGATGTTTTTCCAAAGTAAGGATGAAATACTCTGAATGTAATGGCATTTCTGTTCTGAACTGATCGTAAAATAACAGTGGAAATAGTTGTACTGGAGAAATGTAATCAAGTTAAAGCATAGCTCTCCTATTTATCTGTGGAAAAAGGAAGGCAGTGCATATTTGGGGCCTTAATTGCCCCATAAACCCGAATGCCAAGTGCTAATGATTTTCTGTTAAAAGGCCACAAACACCTGACCCACACTGAGTCTATAACCACAGGTCATGGACCCCAACCCGGACTTTAAGCTGAACTTTCCTTTAGGATGCAAAGGATGAGAAGAACTGATGAGCTGAGAGAACTGATGTTCTTTAGCCTCGAGGAGGATCAGCGAAGACTGAGTTGCTCCCTACAACTACTTCCCCCTGACTTCCAGTCTCACCTTCCCCTCTTCCAGCTTGAAACCATTCCCCCTGCTCCTACCACTACAAGTCCTTGTAAACAGCTCCTTCCTTGCTTTCCTGAAGCCCCCTTCAGATACTGGAAGGCCACTCTAAGATCTCCCTGGAGTCTCTTTGAAGATCTTGAAGGTCTTTTGAAATCTAGGAGCACCCCCGTTGCTAGGCTGCTTGAGAAGGCCTATGCTCTTCTCAGTGCACATGGCGGGTGCTGAAGTGTGTGATTACAGGATAGAACCCTGGATTTCATTTTTACTTCCCCTGGTGCTGTTTCCTGCTTGAATAAATATAAAACCCTTAAGAAATAACAGTAAAATGAAGTTGTAGGGGTTTCTTGCCTTTATCAACCTGATTTTTGCTGTGTTTACTTTCTCCAAGTCTGTGAACCTCTCCTTCAAATCAGCTGCCTGTCTGTCAGCTTGATCTCACTGCTCACGCTATTTCCCTTCAGGTATTACTCTCATTCACAACTGTGCTGGATCCAGCTGAGATGGAGTTAAGTGTTCTTCACAGCAGCCTGTGTGGTGCTGTGCTCTGGATTCGTGACTGAAGCGGTCACAGTAACATTTGGCTGCCGCTGAACGCTGCTTGTTCAGCCCTCAGGCTGTGTAGCCCTCAGGCTTGTTTTGCTGCCCCTGCCTTCCCCATCCCCGTATTCCCTGTGCTGATGAGCAGGCTGGTGCTGGGCAAACAGTCAGGACTGAACACAGCTGGGATAGCTGACCCCTAGCACACGATGTCAGGCTTGGCAATATAATCTTGGTGAAATAAAGAGAAAGGAGCGATGTTTGTGTGTGTAGAGTTGATCTAATAGTTGTAAAGAAGCACTGTGTGTGCTGAGGCCCTGATTTCCAGGGATGGGGACTCAACCCCCTCCCTGGCAGCTGTTCCAGTGCCTGACAACCCTTTCAGGAAAGAAATTCCTCCTGACAGCCAACCTGACTCTCCCCTGTAGCAGCTTTAGGCCATTTCCCCTTGTCCTGTCACTGCCCGCGGGGGAGAACAAACCAACCTCCTTGCAAGTAGTTGTAGAGAGCAAGAAGGTCCCCCATCAATCTCTTCTTCTCGAGGCTAAACAGCTCCAAATCACTCATCCATTCTTCACACGGCACGGATTCAGTGCTTTGGGGGCAGAACCAGCTGCTCTATCCGTGACAAGTCCTCAGAAGTAACCTTTAAAACATTACAAGTCAGAGACAAATTTTAACAGGAGCTGTTAGGCGCTCTCCCTGCCCATGAAAGTAATTAACATAATCACATTATTTGTGCAGGGAGAACAGGGAGAGCATTTGATCCTGCAGACATTACCCCACGCTGAACATTGACCAGGCAGAATCCTTTTCCTTGCAGATTCTTGAAGGCGCACGCATGCAAAGGCCACTCACAGGATAATTATTTCCTAGCTTTTATCTATTTATATACTCATTTATTTATTCATTTTAACAGCTCGTGCCCCAAGTTAGAGCAGAAATGCCCTTGTGCTGTGCATTCAGCATGGGCTGCACTCCGTGTGGTTAGTATACGTGCTGATTGAACAATGTGCGGCTACCTCTGGCAGATAGGTTTCTAAAGCCAAGCATTTGAAGATGAAGAAGGGTCCAGACACCATTTTTAGAGATGCTGCATTTGGTTTATAGAATCACACTATGATTGAGGCTGGAAAAGCCCTCGGAGCTCAGCCAGCCCAGCCCAGGATGAGTCCATCACCCCATCGGTCACACCAGGGCACTAAGGACCACAACCAGGCTGTCCTCCAACACCCAGGGATGGGGACTCTGGACTCCTCTAGAGCTGCTCCAACCCCTCAATCTCTCTCTTGACATGAGGGGCCCAGCATTGCCCCCATGGCTCAGGCATTTGACGAGGCATTCCGCTTCAAACGGACCGTGGTCTCAGAATCAAACGTGCTGTAGAGCAGCCTCAGTGTGATGGTACCAGAAAACACTCTGCGGAAGAGAGGAATCTCAAGCTGTGAACACAGATCACTGTCACCCGTCCCTGGTCATGAGCAGAAAGGGCCAGTTTTAGAGATGATAATAAACGATGTAAAAAAGCCTGGGGGTCCCACAAGAAGAGAGAACACAGCAGAGGGGGTGCTGAGACAAAACACAAACTAAATAAAATCTTTCTGAGACATCACTGCCCTTTTTCTCAGAGAAAGTGGGATGGCTCTGACTCATAAAACCCTCCATCTCCTTTTTGTGAAGGTGCAGAGAAGTAGAGGGGTGAGCAAAAGGGGATGTCAGGGGAAGTTTTCTCTATGAATTTGGCCTGTGAGCACTAGCATGGTTGGAACTGAGAGTCTGCTCTATTTCAATTCACAGCATCACACAGTGTCAGGGATTGGAAGGGACCTTGAAAGATCACCCAGTCCAACCCCCCTGCCACAGCAGGAGCCCCTAGATCCAGTTGCACAGGAACAGTCCAAGTGGGTTTGAAACCTCTCCAGAGAAGGAGACCATCCCGATTTTAGTAGTTTACTCACAGAGTACATTTTTCACTCCACTTACACAATGTGAGTTTAACATCAGCTGCCCGATTCTGTATGAGAAGGCTTTTACTTTTGCTGGACCCCTCAGTTCCAGAA
>VZRI01000196.1:0-20523 GCA_013397515.1 Upupa epops
GCTCAGAGGGCTTTGCCAGCCCGTGGTTCTGTGTTCTTCTGTGACTGGGGAGTTACCTGAACTTTATCCTCTTCTCCCTCTCTGAATTGATTTGAGGATTGTTCCCAGCAATCTGGAACCCTTCAATTATTATCCAGCTCTTCACTGATGCAGCAACAGCGAGATCATTCCTGATGCCCCAAGGCTTTCTTGATAAACATCGTTAAACCATTTCCAAACCAGGCAGAGACGCCAAGGATTTTAAGGCTGTTAAAGGGCTCTGTGGCTTTAGACAAAACCCTCTCTTTTGTGAAGCATTTTATGAAGTCCATGTGAAGTTTGGGACCCAGAACATGAGAGCTGGAGAACAATTGTGCAGCACAAACTATTAATGCAGATAGTCATTAATACTTGGAGAAGGCAGAAATGCAAAGAGCTATTTTAAACGCTGTGCCCTTTGCTGGTTTCATTAGCCTGGTTCCCAGGCTCTGTCAGGATTGCCAGAGCAACAAAGACATGAGGGTTCTTCTCTTGACTGTAGGACAAAACAATAGATCTGAGTCCCTCACTACAAGAGGGACTTTGAAGGGCTGGAGAGGATGCACAGGCGGCTACCAAGGCAGTAAAGGGTTTGGAACAGGTGGTGTGTGAGGAACGGCTGAGGGACCTGGGGCTGTTTAGCCTGGAGAAGAGGAGACTGAGGGGAGACCTTCTTGCTCTCTAGTTGGAAGGGGGTTGTAGAGAGGCAGAGGTCAGTCTGTTCTCCTTAGTGGCCAGTGGTAGGATCAGGGGAACTCACTGAAGCTGCACCAGAGGAGGTTCAGGTTGGATGTCAGGAGGGATTTCTTTCCTGAAAGGGCTCTCAGGCACTGGAACAGCTGCCCAGGGAGGGGTTGAGTCCCCATCCCTGGAGGTGTTGAAGAGAAGATGTTGCATTGGGTGACAGGGTTTAGTGGTGCTGATAGGGCTGGGAAAGGTTGGACTTGATCTTGATGGTCTTTTCCAGCCAAAACTGCTCTATGATTTTCTGAGTGTGACAGCTTATTGCTCTGAGCACTGCCTTTTTGGTGGTGTTCTTAAACACAGCCAGCAGACAAACAGTCCTTCATCATGTGAATGTAGGAGGTTCCCTCTCAATCTCAGCAGGACCTTCTTCCCAGGGAGGGTCCCGGAGCACTGGAACAGGCTGCCCAGGGGGGTTGTGGAGTCTCCTTCTCTGCAGACGTTCCAGACCCACCTGGCTGTGTTCCTGTGCTACTTGGTCTGGGTGATCCTGCTGTGGCAGGGGGACTGGATTGGATGATCTTTCAAGGTCCCTTCCCATCCCTAAGGATTCTATGAGTCAGAGAGCCTGGCAGAGTGACCGCGCTGGTACAGTGATCCCTACGGGCTGAAACAGCAGAATAGTCACGCCACTCTTAAGGTAAAAACAAGCTTTTTGGAGCATCCAATTTACGAACTGCAGACATTACGATCCCCCTGAGCCCTGCGAGAGAGCAGACATACACACGCTTTGATTTACAGTGCTTGGGCTGGGTTTCAGCGCTGTCACAAGTGTCCTGTGACACTGAGCTGTCTTTCAGCAGCTAGAGAAGCGCTGACTGTTTGGAGGGTTTTTAGGAGCACAGACTAACTAGGAGCCCAGGCCTCACCCTGTGATCAATTATAACCAAGCAGTTACACCCCTGAAGCCCTTCATCAAGTCTATTCTATTCCCGTGTCTCCACGGACACCGGTTCAGTGGGATCTTGAATACCTACCAGAGGAGTCTTGAGCAATTGTTAGAGTCAGGAACTTTTCCCACGGCCATCAAATCCTTTCAGAATAGAATTGCTGCTTCGAGCTTCCTTTGGGCTTTAGTCTGGGCTTGCTGCTGTCAGCAGCACGCTGCTGAACACTGCTGTCACCCCACGCAAGCTGTTTGCCCACCAGTGAGCGTGGTTGCTCCTCGGGATTGGGCATGGCCACGGGAGCGATGTCTAGAGCCTTTGGCATTCCTTACAACAACGGATAGGTGGGTACCTACCGCTGGGTGTGTGAGCTGGAGTACGTTTGGAAGCAGACTTCTCGGGTCTTAGGTGACCTGGGCACTGGGGAGGACTCCCCTCAAATACTGGGGGCAGTGCTGGGTCCCTCACTTCACGAAAGAGATTGAGGGGCTGGAGTGGGTGCAGAGGAGCAACGAGGCTGGGGAAGGGACTGGAGGGAAAGGCTGATGAGGAGAGGCTGAGGGAGCTGGGGGTGTTCAGCCTGGAGAAGAAGAGGCTCAAGGGGGAGCTTCTCCCTCTCTCCAGCTCCCTGAAGGGAGGTTGCAGTCAGGTGGGGGTCAGGCACTTCTCCCAGGCACCCAGTGCCAGGATGAGAGGGCAGGATCTAAAGCTGCCAGGGGAGGTTGGATGGTAGGAAGCCCTTCCCCATGGAAAGGGTGCTCAGAGCCTGGACTGGACTGCCCAGGACACTGGTGGAGTCCCCATCCCTGGAGGTGTTTAAGGACAGCCTGGCTGTGGCCCTTAGTGCCCTGGTCTGGCTGCTGTGGTGATGTCAGGTCCTGAGCTGGGCTGGATGAGCTCAGAGGGCTTTGCCAGCCCCAGTGATTCTGTGATTCTGGAAGTAGTGGTGCCTAAGTACTGTTGTTTCCCCCTAGCATTTGTACGTGCAAATGCTTTGCAAAGTGCAGTGGTCAAAACACGAGGGTGAAGGACGTTCCTGAGTGTTTTAGCTCCAGAGAGTCCTCTTGCCTGAAATTCCCTGGTTCTCTGCTTTTCAAAGGCGAGAAACTGCAGCTGGCTGGAAAGTAGTCCTGGGGATTAGCAACCTTGATCACCCATCAGGCTTCATGCAGACCCGACTAGTGAAGAGCATCATCCTCCATCCACGCTACAACAGAGCAGTGGTCGACTACGATATCAGCATCGTGGAACTAGACGAGGACATCAAGGAGACAAGCTACGTAAGACCTGTCTGTTTGCCCAGCAAAGGCCAGCTGGTTCGGCCAGACACCTACTGCTACATCACAGGCTGGGGACACATGGGCAACAAAAGTAAGAGGAGTATTTTGGGGTGGCTTGGCAAAACATGTTAACCTCCTGCTGAGTTAAACAAGCGATGCCAATACGTGTCTTACTGCACCTGGGTAAATCCTAGGGAACTGTGTCTTCTCCTGAGGTCATCTTGCCGTGACTAGAGCCTGGCTTTTTCAGAACAGCAGCTCCTTAATCCATATTCAGACAAGTGGTTTGATTTTCAAAAACATTGAGGCTAGCAGCTCCTATCAAGGAAGACACCTGAACGGGTGTTTTAGTGCTGTGGGACACTCATAAGGGCAGAGCTTTAAGGTCAGTGAGTCAGCTCTGCCCTTGACTCTCCTCTTATCACTGTTTTCCACCTAGTTCTTCCCCAGTCTGATCCCACATCACCTACACGTTGCTTCCTCCTTACTGCAGAGGCCATGTGAACGGCAGAGTAACAGCAGTGCCCCTGTGCTCGGTCCCTCTCTCGGACACAGCGCATGCACCACGACGGCAGCCACGCACAAAAATCCACCTCCTTTTATCACAGCGTCGTGTGCAAGGGGCAGTCTTCTCTCTTTACACTGAATACATCCACGTTAAGTAATACTTAGACTCTATCATGCTGGAAATATTGATCCCATCTCAGGGAGCCACCCTAGCGAGCGACTTGTGGGTCTGTGGGTACTTTAATGCTCCATTCTGCTTTTCAGTGCCTTTCAAGCTTCAAGAAGGGGAAGTTCGCATCATTTCCTTAGAGCAATGCCAGTCGTACTTTGACATGAAAACCATCACCAGCAGGATGCTCTGTGCTGGCTACGAGGCGGGCACTGTGGACTCCTGCATGGTAAGTCTCTCTCCCCAAGGACAACCTCGCAGCCGGGCTTGCTTTTGGATAGCAGAGCACTGTGGTGTTCATTTTGCAGAGCACACCTCCTCTGCTAGAGGGTGGCAGTCTCTAACGTGTTTTCAGCTCTGTCTCTATGATCATGAAGCACTGCCTGAGTGCTCCAGGTTCTGTCTGTACTGCTTAACTGTTGGACTGACTTTTTAACGCCTGTGAACCCTTCGCAGGGAGCTTTTGGTACGAACAGAACAGGGACCGAGTGGGGGGAATGCCCTGTGCTGCTTCCCAGCTGAGCAGAGCAGCCGGGTTCCACAGTAGAGTGATTAAAGGAAGAGCATCATAGGAACTTGCCACGTAGCCCCTATCGACCTGGTTTTACTCTTTCTCATTGCAGGGGGACAGCGGAGGGCCGCTGGTGTGTGAGCAGCCTGCAGGGCGCTGGACGTTGTTTGGTTTAACATCCTGGGGCTCCGTCTGCTTTTCCAAGGTTTTGGGACCTGGAGTTTACAGCAACGTCTCCCATTTTATTGAGTGGATCGAGAGACAAATATACATCCACACCTTTCTGCTAAACTGACTCCAGATGGTGAGGACTGTGCTGACAGGCAGAACAACCACGCGATCAGCACTTCCACACTGAAGATTCTGCAGTCTGGAAACTATGAAGAGGATTTTCAAGCTCTATCTGTTCTTGCTGGGGAGTTAGGGAATATCGGGTGTATGCTAAGGGTGAACTGTCTGCTGGTGGCTATACTCCGGGGTAGAATGAATAGCCCTTTGACTTGCCTTTCAGTTGCCTTGCAGTACAACTGCAGACACAGCAAAAGGCTTAAAAGACCAGATCTATCACTTTCTGCCCTGCAGCTAGGCAAACAGAGCAGCACAGACTAGGGAAACCTGCTCAGACAACCCCTGTTACTTCTATTCCATTAGAAGAACGTGCATGGTCACTCTCTTGCCCTAAGGAGCGGACTCCGTGCTGACGGGATGTTGGCGAGGGTAACAGCAGGCAGGGCTACCCCACGCGCTGCAGGGAGTGAGTCCATACCCAGTCTCTGAAGGCATGCTGCCGGTGTGCCTGAGCTACAGAACCTGTCCCTCAGGGTGGCAAACTTGCCGCAGTAAATCCCTGCACTATCCTGACTCCAGAGCTTCTGTTCCCAGAGCCAGCTTGGGTGTCTCTGTAGGGTGATGGAAGGATGAGGAGGCCACCAGACCCCTAACCGTCACATGAAATTCAGCTCTTCAGCCTTTGGACAGTCTCTGCCACTTCATTTTGTGAAGCTTCCAAGGGTTTCGTGAGGCTGAAGAGCACCTGTGTCTTGACACTGCTTAGCACGTTTGGCCAAGAAGGCCAGTGGCATCCTGGGGTGGATTAGAAGGGGGATGGAGAGAGGCTCGCCTTCCCCTCTGCTCTGCCCTGGTGACACCACATCTGGAGTCCTGTGTCCAGCTCTGGCCCCCTCAGTTCCAGAAGGACACAGAGCTGCTGGAGAGTCCAGTGCAGGGTTACAAAGATGATGAAGGGAGGGGAGCATCTCTCTGCTGAGGAAAGGCTGAGGGAGCTGGGGCTCTTGAGCTTGGAAAAAGGAGACTGAGGGGTGACCTCATGACTGTTGATCAAGATGGAAAGGGCGGGTGTCAGGAGGAAGGAGCCAGGCTCTGCTCAGTGTCATCCACTGATAGGACAAGGGGCACTGGGTGTCAGCTGGACAGAGGAGGTTCCACATAAAGATGAGAAGAAACTTCTTCCTGGTGAGGGTGACAGAACACTGGAAGGGGCTGCCCAGCGGGGTTGTGGAGTCTCCTTCTCTGGCCAGAATCAGCTCCTTCGATCATCTGGTGAGAGCTGGAAAATGCAGACTGAAAGTGAGGAAGACGCAGCGTGAGCAGCATCCCAGATACTGGGAAACTGGGGGACTTTCCAAGTGGCTTCCCTTGGAAGGGTCATCTTTCTCGGCAGAGTTAACCACCGGGGAGACGTACCGAGGCAAAAGGGAATTGCACAAGACTTGGATTCCTGCCTCTGCTCTGTTACAGCTACGTGAAGGAAAGTCTAAGGGCGTCATCAGCAAGGGCTCTGAGAACCCTGCTCCAGGGCTGGGCAGCCAGGTAGCAGAGTGCTCTGTGCTGTAGCCAAGAGGCCAAGGCTGGACTCAAGAGAGTCTGGCTGAAAAACCAGTTGTAATGGGTCTTGGCACCTCTTCCTGGTGCCAGAGGGGAGGTGCAGCTTGTCACCCACTGTACGGGACACCCTGAGCAGCTTACAGCATGTGGAGGGATCAGAGGCAGAGGACTGGGGAAGCTGAGTATCACAGGATTAGTTTCACTGGGGAGAGACCTGTTCAACACCTGCACGTTCCCAGTGCTGTGCCTGACCCCCCCGAGCCCACGCTGAGGCATACACTTACCCTCTTCCCTAGCTCTGGCAAGACCCCACGACAACATGGCACGGCCTCAAGACCCCACGACAACATGGCACGGCCTCAAGACCCCACGACAACATGGCACAGCCTCATCGACACCGTGCACGCCACGTGTGGAAACCGGCACTAGCGAAGCTGACTGGGGGGCACTCCAGGGTCTCCTGTTTATGTTACATCCACACAGGGTCTGCCGGCTGCTCCAGTGAAGGTTTACCCCTTATTTCCTTCAACACTGGACACAGGAGGCAGTGCTCTAGCCAGCATTATGAGTAACTATGAGGTATCTATGTTACGGACTCTGAAGCTCTATCACATCACTGTTTCATGCTCAGAAAGAACCCCCCCCTAGGCTTTGCCAGGTTTGGTTTGTTTACTGTGTGTTTTGTTTTTCCTGTAACATGAACCCCCTCCTTTTCCCCAGCTATAAACGAGAGAAAGCAGCTGTAACCCTGTTTTTCCTGCACAAGAGGATTACAGGTCACTGGCACCCTCGCCTCAAGCAAACAGAAGCTGGAGCCCTCACTTCCCCACCTGGCTTTTCTCTGGGGCCAGGACCTGTAGGGCAGCACCATGCAAAGCCCCAGAGGCAGCAGCCCCTTCCACCACCCGTCCGTTGTGTCTGGTGCTGGGCAGGCTTCAGCAGGACCTGTTGTCCATGAGGAAGAAGAGAGTGGGTCTGCTGTGAAGGCAAGAGCATCCCTGCACCAGATCAGTCCTCAACAGCTTGGGGCACTTCGTACAGTGTTGTAACACATATAATAGTTTCACGTAGATATTAGCACTACCAGCAGATAAGAAGTAATTAAGAGTTTTAATTAACTGGGTTTGGACTGCCACCAGTTTCCAAGCAGAGGGGGAGAGTCCTGCTTGAAGCCTATGGTCCAGCTGCCTCCTGTAAGGGAGAAATTCCCAGCTGAGCCCCATCCCAAATGGCTTTCACGGAGCAGTCGGGTCTTTTCCTTCCCCACAACTGTACCTGACACAACATTCCATGTAAAGAGGAAATCTGTAATTTTATAAGAGTATTTTTATACTGCTTTTTTATGTGTGCACACGAGATAGGCAGACACAGCCCTCCCTCCCCTGTATCAGGCCTCTTTCCCTGCGTGCTGACACCACGGCGATGACCACGACCGCGCTCTTCCTCCTACGAGCGTACCTCGTTGTAAGGTAACGAGTGATGGGTTTACTGCCACCACAGCTGTCACTCCACGGGGAAGCAAAGGCACACGGTCGGGCAGATGTGCTTCTTTCTAGTTGTACTAATTAAAATTTACAGTCATTTTCCAAGGATCTTCTCTGTCTGACTCTGTGCCTCAGTCTTTAGAGAGAGCCTCAATGACAGCCCGGAGGTGTGGAGTTATCAGTTCAGTAGTAATGCCTAAAAACAGCCTCACAGATGTACTCACACACCCGTCTCTGACTTGTCTGGTCAGCCCTGATGCCAGAAGAGAGAGGCTCTGGCGCTACCACCACAGCACAACACGTGGGTTCTTCTGCACACACACTGCCACAGGCCAGGACACTGCCAGGGATGCAGCTGCCAGCAGCCTCTTGACTGAAAATACTGAAGCTGCAGTCTGGTTCCTCTGAGCACGTGTGTTCTCTGGCCTCCCTCTGGGATAAGCTGCTGTCCTTCACCTGGCACTCAGCGTTTCAACAGCACAGACACATGCAGAGACAAGAGTGACACCAGGCGCGTGCGAACGCACAGCTTTCCTCTACTCGCCAGTAAAGTAGCCAGGATGTCCTCAAGACAAGGACACTGAAGGGCTGGAGCAGGTCCAGGGAGGGCAGTGAAGCTGGTGAAGGGCCTGGAGGACAGGTCTCATGGGGAGGAGGCTGAGGGAACTGGAGTTGTTCAGTCTGGAGAAAAGGAGNTAGAGTTCCCCCAGCACTTCAGAGTTGAGCTAGTGTGTTAAAACGCAGGTCTGAGCATCGGCAAACCCTAACTGCAAAGCAACAAGCTCTACAAGACCTCTTAAGAGTCAGAACACCAGCGATCACTAACCTGATGTTAGAACTCACCCCAAATATTCTGTCCTGTTAAACGCAGTATTCTGCAGAAGCGGCTGTCATCACTGGCCCCTTCCACTGTTTTTCTTCCCCAGGCTAAGTGCAAAAGGAGCTTTATTCTCCTCCCTGCCACCAGGGATGGGGGCAGCCCTAAGTACACTCTACCTTTGGAAAGCAGACCCGTTTCAAACTTGAGCTGGCATGCGATGACCTGTGTTGGAATGAACTCAGTACTGGCTGTGATATCTGCCTGGCACAGCAGCACCTCAGACCTCACAGCATTTGTTTAAATTCTTAGATCTTAAAAGGCGAGGACCGTGGAGTGTTGATCACTGACATGGAACGCTCACGCTTCACTTAAAACCCTTGCTCCAAATACGCTCCCTACAAATAAACACACAGCTTGGCAACCTGACCACAGAAGGGTTTAGGAAGGAGCTGAAAAGCAGGCTCAGTACTGGCAATTCATTAGCTGCTGCACTTGGTGGAAACCCTTTATTTCACCAGGTGCTGGAGGATACAATCCATTTCCTAAGCTGCTCTATGAGCCAGCCATCTGACTTTGGGAGGAGGGAAGGAAAAAGGCCACAGCGTTTCAGACAGTCTGGAATCCACAGTTAGCCACCTGCACCTCCACCAGCTCCTGCGGGGCGTGCAGAACAGTGGGAAACAGGCAGAGGGGAAACAAGAGGGGAACAACTCCAAGAGAGATGAGCACCAGAGCCTGTGACATACAGAGGGCCACATCTCCTGAGCAACCTCTGGAGACGCTGATGGTGTTAGGAAAGGGGTTTTAAAACACCTGAGGGAGGAGAAGAGTCATGTCATCAGCTGAAAGCTGCTATTTATAGACATGACCTGAAGGCAGATTGGAGCTGCCTTCAGCCACTGGTGGGTGGTTTTGTCATGCAGACACGAGGTAGAGGTCAGAGAGAAGTCAGGGAGCCACCAGGGGGAAGAGGCAAAGAAATCCAGGCAGTGGCCAATGAGATGAAACTGCTCATAGGGACACAACAGAGGGATGTAGCACCGAGAACAACGAGCATGGAGAACAACCAGCTGCACAAGGATTCGCTCTTTTAGTGGAAAAGGAAGGTGAGGGAAACATGAGACACAAATGTCTCACCTGGGCTGCTCTCGGATGGCTACAATTGTGTTTGGCCAGCACTGAGGTGGCCCATGCCACAGCCTGGTGAACAAACTGGAGCACAGACAACCCAGCAGCCACCATATACACACACTGGTCTCTTTCAACAAGTCAACCAGTATCATGATATCCCAACCCTTCTCCTTACTTCACACTTCAGCCAGGGAACATGGGGCAGCAGTGTGAGGGAGCAGGCTGACCTCCCTGGATCCAAACCACACAGTGTCCTGCTGGTAACACAGTGAGGCATCATGCACCGTTTCCAACAAGAAGGAGGCAGTGCAAGTGCATGTGAAGTGTTCTGGGTAGAAAAATGTAAAACCCAACCTCATCTGGAGATCTTAATAAATTAGCAAAAAAGGCTTATAAAAAAAAAGCTTTCATGGAAATGTGTGCATCAGCTACCTTGGCTGAAGACTATGAAACCACACGGCAGCAGAGCTCAGCAGGTGTAACTTGGGGTTTGGACAGCAGGCCAACTCTGTACAATACAGCAAAGCATCTTCACAGCAATCAGAGCCTAGACCTGCTTTGTGTGCTAGAGAAGCAGCGCTGCTGCCCTCTTCAGCAGCACACACAGTGACTCTGGCATGTAAGTTATCACCACCAAATGTGTCTGAATTAGCGTCCTTTGATGAGTCCAGATTTTCAGAGTGCAAGCTATTTGTCTTCTGAGACCTTTCCTTCTGAATGTCCATCAAGAAGGGGGTGTCCCAGACTGACCCATCTGTTGAACAGGCCCGAAAAGGTGTTGGTAGAACACTGTCAGTGCTTTCTTCCGCTGGTGCTGTACCTGTGGCTAAGCTGGCAGACCCAGGAGTAGACTGGAACTCCACTCGACAGTTTACAGCACAGTCATCTTGCCATCTCTTCACTGCTTAAGCTCTGCTTCTCAGGGGTCAGTCTGTCGAGGTGCCTGGCTCTCAACACCAGAGAAGGAAACAAAGTTCCCTGGAGAACTCTTAGCAAATACCTACAAAATAAACAGTTTACAGAAGCTGTTGAGAAGGACACTCAGTACTGTTTCCAGCAACATTAAAGAAACCAAACACCAGTTTAGAGTTTCCCCAGCACTTCAGAGTTGAGCTACTGTGTTAAAACTCAGGTCTGAGCATCCCTTTGTTACTGCTGTTTTGCACTGACTCTGTAGCACTAACACAGCCCTGGAAAGTTGGGAAGAGCAAGCAGAGCATCACCCTAAAAGTCTTTACTTTTGCAGGAGACAGAGAATTCAGCAGAAGCAGTTCTGTGGTTTAAGAGGTTACTGGTTTTCAGTCCAAAGTCACCAATTCATATAATATAAACCACAAAAGAAATGCTTTCATTTACTAGAACTTACTTTAGAGCTTCAGTGAGCTTTAGTCGCTAAAGAGCTGCCCTCACTGCTTGTCCTGGCAGATTTATGAGGTCTTCTTTTTACTGGGTGGGAGAAAAACCTCCAGCTGGATTAATCTGTAGAAATCCCTTTCTATCACTGCCACAAAGTGAACTCACTTGGTCAACCACAGCAATAGGTTGATCTAATGGAAGTATCCCTGGAATCAAAGAGGATCCCTGTATCTCCTGCAGCCCGTGAGTTTGCCAGTGTCACTGAGCAGGTCAGCTGGGAAACGAGCCTGCTTAATAGTGCTCGGTCACAAAGGGAGTCAGCGAGGCCTCCCCACAGCACCAAAGCCTTTGCCTTTAGGAGCTTTGATGAGTTTTCCTTCAAATCAATTTCAAACTCCACCCAATTCACTGCCATGGGTTCCATATCCAAGGCAAAATGAGTTTCCTTTCTAATTGTGAGGCTTCGTCTGCTGATTTTAAGTTATGAGGTTAAAGCAGCTCAGATTTTGGGGATGGAGGGAGGATAACAGAGCCTTTCTTTTCATATTTCCCTGACTCTTTCTGAAAGCATAAAGTGCTCCTTGCACATCTAAGACTGCTCCTGGAAACTAACTGAAAGGATTCCACTTAACCCCATCATCCCTTTTTGTTCTCCATGTCTGGAGTCTTTCTGTTGAAGAGTAGCAGAGGGAGGGATCACCTTGGCAATTATTATTTCCTCATAAAGTCTCATCCACCACGTCTCATGTGTAACCAGAATCAGCTCAAACAAGCTCACTGCATTCATATTTTTAGTCCTAATCTTCCTATTTTCTCCTATTTCTTTGGTAACACGTAGCAAATTGACTTTATAATGATCCCCTTTCCCCGGGTGGTTTGGGGCTGTAGGGCAGATGGTTGGACTTGATCATCTTGCAAGTCTTTTCCAACCCCCACGACTCAATCTGCAGTTATAAAACAGAAACACACCTGGGTAGCAGAGCAACACAAGTCGTCAGGAGGCAAACTAAGTAAAAGACTGGGTCTGCCATGTGCTTTTCCATGATCCAGTAAAGATTTGACGGTGGGTTGTGTGTTTTGAAGCTTGCCCCAAAAGCCAGAGTGAAGACAAAGTACAAGAGAACGCTGCCCACTAGGACAACTGTGTGTATCCAAGTCTGCAATTCAAAACAGGGAAGACATCAGGGTTAATCTGAGCAGAAAGACATGTAATGCCTGTACGGGTCCACACACATGGGTGTGACCATGTACACACTCTTCCTGCAAGCAAAGCTGCTCATCCTAACAGAGGATAAATCTGTTTGGATAAAACAGCTAATTTTATATAAAACATTCAAGGAAGAATGAAGTCTTCTTCCTACTGTTCACTTGTAACCCAGCATTTCATTTATTCTACTGGACGCAGAGCTTTTGACTCTTTTGTTAAAGATGTTTTATGTGCTATTTGCTTTAATGACCACTTGATCCACCTCCTCAAGCAAAGAGAGGTGAGATCTACACACAGCATGCCCCTGTGCTCAAAAATGCCACATAAAATTTGCTTCAACTTGCACATGCTTGATGAAAACCCAGACTAGCACTTCTGTAGCATACTGGTTCTCCAGTTCTGGCATCACAATGTGCCTCTGGAATGTTTATTCTGGCCACAGAGAAGGACCATCACTTCCAAGCACTCAAAACCAATAGTTCACACTACATAATCACAGAATCCCTCTGAGCTCATCCAGCCCAGCCCATGACCTGGTATCACCACAGCGGCCAGACCAGGGCACTGAGGGCCACAGCCAGGCTGTCCTTAAACACCTCCAGGGATGGGGACTCCACCACTGCCCTGGGCAGTCCAGTCCAGGGTCTGAGCACCCTTCCTGTGAGGAAGCAGCTGTGTGATGCAAGCTTTGAGAACTAATGAAGGTTCAGCAAGATCAACGTATGGTTTTACACCCTACAGAACTGAACCACTGGACCCTAACAAAGCAGGACCCTTTCACTATTTATAAATAATTCTGAAGTCAAATTTGAAGCTTAAACCTATGAGTAACTCAACTGACTCCAGCAGCAGCTGCATTAGGAAAGGTCATACAGCCACATAAATAAAATATTCATGTTTATAAAATGTGAGGGGTGGGTGTCAGGAGGATGGAGCCAGGCTCTGCTCAAGGTCATCTGGGGATAGGACAGGGGGCACTGGGTGCCAGCTGGAACAGAGGAGGTTCCCTATCAATATCAGCAGGAACTTCTTCCCAGGAAGGATCCTGGAGCACTGGAACAGGCTGCCCAGGGGGGCTGTGGAGTCTCCTTCTCTGGAGACGTTCCAGACCCACCTGGCTGTGTTCCTGTGCAACTTGGTCTGGGTGATGCTGCTGTGGCAAGGGGATTGGACTGGATGATCTTTCAAGGTCCCTTCCCATCCCTAAGGATTCTACGTTTTGTCCCTTTTATACTGATTCTGCTTTGTACATAGAAGCTCTTTCTTCTGTTTAACGTTAAGGAAAGCTGTGTAACTCTGTATGCACTCTGTTAGGAGCATACTGTTTAGGATACAAAGTACTCACCACTGACTTGCACTCAATAAGCAGGTGAAGCAGGATGATGAAGAGCGCTGCTGTGTTTATAGGGTTTCCAAAAGAAAAAATGTCTATATCTGAGTCATGGTAAGTCTGGAAAGGAAGACGGTGGTCAGCGTAAGGTGTTCCTCATGTACAGTCCTAACAGACACAGTGACATCAGCTGTTTCAATNGTGTTCCTGTGCAACTTTGTCTGGGTGATGCTGCTGTGGCAGGGGGATTGGACCGGATGATCTTTCGAGGTCCCCTCCCATCCCTAAGGATTCTACATTTTGTCCCTTTTATACTGATTCTGCTTTGTATATAGAAGCTCTTTCTTCTGTTTAACGTTAATAAAGCTGTGTGCACATACTCTGTTAGGACCATACTGTTTAGGAAACAAAGTACTCACCACTGACTTGCACTCAATAAGCAGGTGAAGCAGGATGATGAAGAGCGCTGCTGTGTTTATAGGGTTTCCAAAAGAAAAAATGTCTATATCTGAGTCATGGTAAGTCTGGAAAGGAAGACGGTGGTCAGCGTAAGGTGTTCCTCATGTACAGTCCTAACAGACACAGTGACATCAGCTGTTTCAATACTGGCCATATTTGCACACACACACAGAGGTCAGCAAAGCCCCAGTGACAATATTGTTAGTACACAATGAGGAAGTAAAATCGAACACATCGTGTTACTCTCTAATGTGTCTGTGTCTTTAGAATGTCAACATGCATTCTGTATCCAGCACTTACAAGATAAGGCACAAAAAAGCAAATGAGACTCTGGTAGAAAGCATCCAGCAAAGTTATCCAGAAGGCAGACGGCAAGTAAGCCTGTAAGGAAAGAAGAGAGTGGCACTGAAACAAGAGGAACACATTACTGAATCACAGAATCATAGAATCCTCGTGGCTGCAAAGGACCTCCAGGATCATCAAGTCCAGCCCTCATCCCAACATCTCTCTAACCCCTAGTCCATGGCCTCAAGTGCTCTAGCCAGTTGTGTTTTAAACATCTTCAGAGATGGTGACTCCACCACCTCCCTGGGCAGCCTGTTCCAGTGCCCAATCACTCTCTCAGGAAAGAACTTCCTCATAATATCTAATCTAACCCTCCCCTGAGGCAGCTTGAGGCCGTTTCTCCTCATCCTATCACTAGTAATTTGTGAGGGGAGGGTCAGGTCTTCCTCATTCAGAGGCAGCAAACTTTTAGGTAACTCAGCTCAGCCTCAGATGTATCCCATTCCTTCACGCACTGATTTGAGGCACACGTCTGGCCTAATCACCCAGGACTCCCTCTCCCTAGTACAGGTAGATGAGTTTCTCCAAAAAGACTAGAACTAAACTGCTCTCTGGAGGTGGTGTGAGAAACTGATCTTATCTGCCCATCAGGGAAGTGCTATAGATTACTGAAGATGAATCCATGTCACTGTATGTTTTCATAGCTTATGCAAAGCTGATGCCACGGTGCAATACTGTGATACCACTGAGATATTTCAAACATTTTCTCTGTCTTCTATGCTGTACTGAATCCAAAGCAATTGTTTCATTGTACTTCCATCTAAGACAGAAAATTGACTGCTACCTAACAACTCCAACCACAGAGGAAGGCAATGCTGTGCTGGGCAGAAGAGAAGAACTCTGACAGAAGTTTTAAAGAAGGGAAAAACTGCTGTAATGCAGTAATCCTGGTTATACTGCATCACAACCCTCATCTCAGCTCAAATCACAGTACATATCCTCAAGTTCAAACCAAAGGGCTAAATCCTGAGGCCTCATAACCTTTAGCGAGAACTCTCTGTGACTGACAAGGCTCAGACCTGCTGCAGCCAGTCAACGAGAGCCTCGGAGCAGTACTTGTTTTGCAGAAGCATCATAAACCAATCAATATCAAATATTTAATGACAGGGTCATGGTTTGAAGCTGGAAAAGGGCAGAGTGAGGCTGGACAGGAGGAAAAAGTTCTTGAATCTGAGGGTGGGGGATCCCTGGAACAGGCTGCCCAGAGAGGGGGTGGAGGCCCCATCCCTGGAGCCATTCAAGGTCAGGCTGGATGGGCTCTGGGCAATCTGTTCTAGTTAGAGCTGGCCCTGCCTTTTGTAGATGGTTGGACCTGATGGTCTTTGGAGGTGCCTTCCAACCCAATGCATTCTACAGTTCTATGTGAAAAATAAAAGTGCACAAACACAGTAACAAACTGTCCCCTCAGTGTACATCCCTCCTTCCCTTCTAAACCACACCTAGGCTTCTGCCCGGTCATACAGATGACACTGTACAACTAGCACACAACATGCTGTAACTCTTTTGTCTGTGACAGAATGGAACAGAATGTTCTGTTTCACTTGGAAAGGACATACAACCATCACTGAGTCCAACTACCCTATTAAGGGCTGACCAGAAGTTAAAGCCTATTATTAAAGGCATTGCTTCTTAAACACTCACAGGCTTGGCACAACTGCCTCTCCAGGAAGCCTGTTCCAGTGCTTAACCACGCTCTCTGTGAACAGAAGCTCCCTGATGTCAGGTCTGCTATTGAAAGGCTACGATCACAAAGAAAAAGGTGAGTTTTAAGTGACTCGTATCTCAAAGTCTCTGCTCTCTGAGCTAACAGTAACTGTTCTGCTTTCAGGCTCAGTCTATCCCTGCCTTCAGCTGTTATAGTAAAAACACTATTTTAATTATGCTCAACTTTTTTAAGGTCACAATTATGCTAGAATTCATGCTAAACAGAGCAGAAACTATGAAAAAGCTTATTGATTTATGTGACCTTGATTTGGAAACGACACCCTACTCGCTGTGGTTTCCAGCACTGTGTGTCTGGACTGTACTTACAAAGCAGATATGATGTATACTGCTTCCTGATGGGAGCAAAGTGCCACCAGCCATTTCCAGAGCAAACACACAAGGGGAAAAGAAGCCCAAATGACAGAGGATTATTTGGAAAGAATGTGCTCTGGTTTGTACCAATTCCTCACTGTTCTGGCAGTGAAAAAACAGTAACTAGTGCCCTTCTTTTGGAAGGTCTAACCCAAATTAAACTCATTTTGAGGAAGCCTCTTGCCAGCTGAGGCAATGAATGAAGTGAACACGCTGGTCATGATGTTTATCTAGTGCATTGCTTCACCTCTTATCATCCAAATATCTGATAAGATCTGGTATATGGCTGGAAAAAAGTCTATAAAACCCTTTGGCAAAACAGCTTTTATCTGTACACAGACCTAAATGTTTTCCCATTAGAGAAGTGACTTTAAACTTCAGGGTTGGGATGGGAACCATGAGAGAAAGGAAGACAGAAATGGCTCCTATCAACCTGCTCCAGGTTAAACAATCTCTAACCTACCACAGATTTCTGGCTCATCATGTACAGCTGGGGGAGCTGCAGGAGGATCTCTGCAGGCACATCCTTGTCCAAGACACCGTAAACGATGGGTGGCACCGATGTGAAAAGGAGATTGAAAAGAATCAAGATCCAGTAGTCAGTCATTGATGTGCCTGAAAACCCACAGAAGAACTGGTACCAGAACAGGAGGTTGACGTAGGCCTGCAAAGGCAAAGGTGAGATGCTGTTACCTGCAGACAAGTGCTTTTACAAGCCAGCAGGAAAAGAGGCATATTTTAGGTCCACAGTAATCTGTGGAAAATTAAGAATAAATGCTGTGGAGTTCAGGCCAATCCTGCACTTTGAAATTCTATTTGACTTGCACACAGCTTTGCGTTTCAAAACTGAACACAACTTCTTCCCAGTCATGCTGCCACCACACTGGAAAGGCTGGTTACTCATTGCTGAAGTCAGACAGCGGCTTTGAGTGGGGAATTCAAGCCCAGGAATGTGTCTCTGCAGACATAAATGGGAAACATTGGACACTGCTTTATGTGAACCCACAGCAGACATGGAAAAGGGAAATAAAGCCCTGCTAAACCTGGGAAGCATCAAGAAGAGTGTGTCCAGCAGATCAAGGGAGGTTCTCTTCCCCCTCTACTCTGCCCTAGTGAATGAAGTCACATCTGGAGTATTCTGTCCAGTTCTGGGCTCCTCAGTTCAAGAGGGACAGAGATCTGATTGAGAGTGTTCCATGGAGGGCCACAAGGATGATTAAGGAACCGGAGCACCTGTCTTATGAGGAGAGACTGAGAGACCTAGGGCTTTTCAGCTTGGAGAGGAGAAGGTTATGAGGGGGCTTAATCACTGTCTATAAATACCTGAGGGCTGGGTGTCAAGAAGAAAGAGACAATCTCTTTTCACTTGTGCCCTGTGATAGGACAAGGGGCAGTGGGTGTAAGTTGGAGCACAGGACGTTCCACCTCAATATGAGGAGAAACTTCTTTACTGTAAGGGTTACAGAGCACTGGAACGGGCTGCCCAGGGAGGTTGTGGAGTCTCCTTCTCTGGAGACTTCCCAGAAGCATCTGGATGCATTCCTGTGTGACCTGCATTATGTTCTATGATCCTGCTTAAGCAGGGGGTTCGGATTTAATGACCTCTGGAGGTCTCTTCCAAGCCCTAATGAGCTGTGTGTAAACCCTTCCGTGCTCTTCAGTACACAAGCTGTGCCTGCTCTGGGGTGTGACAGCTACGTACCACATTCTTGTAGAAGTAGTAAAGCACCATGTTGGTAAGTCTGGTGTAACACCAGTGACCGTGGACAAGCAGCAGCTTCCTGAGGTGTCTGAACTGAGAGATTGCGAAGTCACTTGCCATCACAGCCTGCAATGCACACGAAGCAATGGCTATGTTATATCCAAACTGTTAAAGGAACTAAAGTACTCTTGGAAATTCTTACTACATTTTATACATAATGCTAGGTTCTTACTCTAAGCTCAGATGTGGGCCCTTCCACACAACAGTCTACACTTTCACCCAGAGCTCAGCAAAACACAAAGACAGACAGGAACATGGCTCTTTTCACTGTCACCACACACCACCACACAAAAATCACTGACACAGGCTGCTTATTTTGTGCCAGAACATGAGCAATAGGTGGAAGGCAGCAGGATCTGTTGTTTGAAATCTGAATCCCTGCAGCAATTAGCTTCTGAAAAAGTGCTGAGACCTGGGTGTGAGCTCAGGCTCTTGTCTGTGTGTGGTAATGGCCTATGGAGCCACTCGATAGTAAACTGAACCTGTTTACGGAGCGTGTCTTTACATACAGTACCTGCATGCCTTCTTGACCTGATATCCCAACACCTGTGTTGGCCACCTGGATCATACTGACATCGTTGGCACCGTCACCT
The DNA here is from genome assembly GCA_013397515.1 of Upupa epops. NCBI lineage: Eukaryota > Metazoa > Chordata > Aves > Bucerotiformes > Upupidae > Upupa > Upupa epops. The sequence continues at coordinate 18,525 of VZRI01000196.1, forward strand.
GCAGCAAAAGTAGAACAGGAAAAATCAAAACTAATGTCTCTCATATGGATCACAACCACAGCTTTCCTGGCTATCGCATCATCACAGAGGAGCAGGAAAAGACACAGATACAAGAAAACCACAGTGTTTAGAGTAAAACATTATTAAGGCCAATAGAAAACCCTACAGAAAGCAGGATTCATAAGCAGAAGGCCTGAGGGAACTGTACTATTATCTCCAGATGGATATTAGCTGTTCTTTTTGTCACAATCCACTTGGTATGAACAGAAAATATGGGTGAAAATACCTCGAGTCCTTTGTCCAGGTTTGGGTCCCTCACTGCAAGAGGGACATGGAAAGGCTGGGAGGGGACACAGATGTATGAGCAACGGCTGAGGGATCTGATCTGAGGGATCCTGGAGGACTGTGGGGGGACCTTCTTGCTCTCTACAACTATTTGAGAGGAGGGTGTACAGAGGCAGGGGTAGCTCTGTCTCCCCTGTGCCCAGTGATAGGATATGGGGAAATGGCCTTATACTGCACTAGGGGAGGTTCAGGTTGGATGTCAGGAGGGATTTATTTCCTAAAAGGGCTGTCAGGAGCTAGAACAGCTGCTCAGGGAGAGGGCTGAGCCCCCATTCCTGGAGGTCTTGAGGAAAAGGGTAGCTGTTGCTTTGGGGGACAGGGTTTAGTGTTGCTGACAGGGCTGGGAAAAGGTTGGACTTGATGATCTTGAAGGGCTCTTCCAGCAAAACTGTTCTATGATTCTATGATCTCCACTCTTCCTCCTTATTCTGGGGGCTCGGGATGGAGAATGACACTTCTTTTGGTGCAGCCCACGAAGCAACTAACCTCCTGGGCTGCCAGGGTACATGCTTCAAGTAAATTTTGAAACACAATTAATTATAGGAGAGGAGAAACTGCTTTCTACTGGTTTTCAGAGAAAAGAAGACAAGCACAAGACTCACCTACAGCAAGAGTCATTGCCTTTAGCTTGGTTCGTACCAGTCTCACCAGAACACTCTTCTGCAGTGGTGTGGCTCGACAGCAGACTACAGCCCGGCACTTTTTTGTGAGTTCCAAGAAAATACTCTGTAGGCTGTCATGAAGGACGTATTCTAAAGTCTTTCCCTCAAGAACCAGGCCTGCACTGAACCCTGGAGCTTGGGTGGAGGGACTTGCAGAGATGTTCCCAACTGTTTGAGTGGGGTTTTGTTTGGCTGAAGTGTTTTCCTGGATGACTTCTAAAATTTTGGTCATCACCAAGGCACAGGCATCCTAATTGGAGAGGAGAGAAAGGCAACTTATTAAGTACCATTTGTATTCTGGTTCCTTTTCTAATTTATAAAATACATATGGAGAAAATGTCAAGTATTTCACTTCCAGACTGTCTGAATAATCCATTAAACTCACAAAGGATGCAGTCTGTTGTTAATAAAAGGGTCTGTGATTTAACTTTGCTTAAGTAGATCGGCTTGGGCTGGTGGGGAAAACAACCAGCCTGGTTGAGCAGGGAGCTTTTGAATGGTCAGGAAAAAAGAGCGTATCAACTTTGGAAAGAGGGGCAGTGACTCAGGAAGCATTTAAGGATACTGTAAGGCCACATGGAAAGAGAATTAGAGGAGGAAAAGCTCAGTTAGAACTTAATCTGGCCAAATCTGTTAAGGATAATAAAAAGTGGGTTTTTTATGAATCCATTAATAACAAAAGGAGGGCCAGGGAAAATCTCCGCTCCGTATTGGATGAAGGGGGAAACATGGTAACTGAAGACAGGGAAAAGGCTGCCTTAATCAACTTCTTTGCCTCAGTCTTTAACAAAAAGTTTGGCCATCCTCAGGATAGCTGGGCTCCCGAGCTGACAGGCAGGCATGGGGAGCAGAATAACCCTCCTGTAATCCAGGAGGAAGTAGTGACCTGCTGTGCTACTTAGACCCTAACAAGTGTATGGGTCCAGACAGGATTCATGCCAGGGTGCTTAAGGAGTTGGTGCAACACCTAGCTAGGCTGTTCTCCATCATTT
>VZRI01000196.1:33137-47527 GCA_013397515.1 Upupa epops
GAGTCCAAGGGCACAACAACTTCCCTTCTCCTGCTGGCCATGCTATTTCTGATCCAGGCCAGGATCCTGTTGGCCTTCTTGGCCACCTGGGCACCCTGCTGGCTGAGATGAAGCCGGCTGTCTAACAGCACCCCCAAGTCCTTTTCTGCTGGGCAGCTTTCGAGCCCCTCATCCCCCAGCCTGTAGCAGTGCCTGGGGTTGCTGTGACTGAAATGCAGGACAAGAACCCATTCCTACGCAACAGCACTACTGTTACTACTACTAGGACACCACAGCATGTGAAAGCCCGGCTGGTCCACTAACCTGCATAAACAACTATGCCTACAACGGCTTCCGTGTTTCTCACAGTGCATCCTCGGAGCAGCAAATTCTCCTTGCTGAGTCCCACTCGTTCCTTGTTCGGATGTTCACTGAAAAAATAAGCACATTATGGCAGCTGTAGGACTCCAACAGTTAGCAGTGAGGCTTTGCCAAAGCTCTTTGGGAAATCTTCTCCCAAGTAACTGCAAGTCAGTGGTTGTTGTTGTGTCATTTTTGATCAGCTTTTGCAGAACAAGCTAACCTGCATGAAGAATGCTTGAAAATCCAGGCTTGTAGGCACCTTTGGAAATGTTTCTTGTGTTGGCTAGCATTTGCCAGCTGGCAAACGAGAAGCAGGTAAACACTACTGAAAGGAGCTCAAAACACCAAAGACTGAAAGCTTACAGCTTGTACTTCAAACTTGTAATTCAAACAAAATATAAAATCCCACTTTAAGCACCCTGTGAGTATTGTTTCTCCTGTGACACACTTAGAGTGTTCGTCAGGATGTCAGAGACTTAAGAGTTTTTGTTCATCCTTAGAATCATAGAATGCTTTGGTTTGGAAGGGACCTTTAGACGTCATCTAGATTCAACCCTCCTGCAGTGAGCAGGGTCACCAACTAGATGAGGTTGCCCAGAGCCTCATCCAGCCTGACCTTGAATATCCCAAGGCATAGGGCTTCCACCACCTCTCTGGGCAACCTGTTCCAACACATCAGTGCCCACAGGAAAGAATGTAGACATTTTAACTCTCAAGACCTGAACATCAGTCACCCCGTGGAATGGTGTTTTGTTATCCTACTCTCTATAGAGTATCAGGATCCCCTAAGAAGACACAGATCAGCACATTGGTCAGAAGATGATTGATCAAGTCACTACTAACGGTTACTCAAGGAAGGAAGTCAGTCCTTCCCATTTCCAATTCTGAGCAATGCGGTTTGTCCACCAGGTCACGGTCCACAACACAACAAACACTGCAGATATCACGTGGAGTGAAGAGCAGATGTGAGACCACTGTTTCAAATCTATAATACACAACTGCAAAAACAGCCTAAGATGCTGACTATGTATAATATTAAAAGCACTATGGGCTTTCCCAGTTCCTGCTCTGCTGCTCAGAAGGCCCTTTCTGGAGCTCCATCTGCTGGGCCACACTCAGAAATCAAGTAGCACAAACAGCCTCCTATACATAAAGTCATATTTTAAAGCAAATACTGTAAGCTCTCTGANGTATTGTTTCTCCTGTGACACACTTAGAGTGTTCGTCAGGATGTCAGAGACTTAAGAGTTTTTGTTCATCCTTAGAATCATAGAATGCTTTGGTTTGGAAGGGTCCTTTAGACGTCATCTAGATTCAACCCTCCTGCAGTGAGCAGGGTCACCAACTAGATGAGGTTGCCCAGAGCCGCATCCAGCCTGACCTTGAATATCCCAAGGCATAGGGCTTCCACCATCTCTCTGGGCAACCTGTTCCAACACATCAGTGCCCACAGGAAAGAATGTAGACATTTTAACTCTCAAGACCTGAACATCAGTCACCCCGTGGAATGGTGTTTTGTTATCCTACTCTCTATAGAGTATCAGGATCCCCTAAGAAGACACAGATCAGCACATTGGTCAGAAGATGATTGATCAAGTCACTACTAACGGTTACTCAAGGAAGGAAGTCAGTCCCTCCCATTTCCAGTTCTGAGCAATGCGGTTTGTCCATCAGGTCACGGTCCACAACAAACACTGCAGATATCACGTGGAGTGAAGAGCAGATGTGAGACCACTGTTTCAAATCTATAATACACAACTGCAAAAACAGCCTAAGATGCTGACTATGTATAATATTAAAAGCACTATGGGCTTTCCCAGTTCCTGCTCTGCTGCTCAGAAGGCCCTTTCTGGAGCTCCATCTGCTGGGCCACACTCAGAAATCAAGTAGCACAAACAGCCTCCTATACATAAAGTCATATTTTAAAGCAAATACTGTAAGCTCTCTGAAAATTATTAAGAGCACCAAAGCAAAAGACTGCAGTTTAAAAAGCTTCGGAGCCTACTTACACAAAGCCTTGGAAGCGATTGAGGTCGTTGTTAGGATTTTCACACTCTATTCGACTGGAAAATTCTTGTGGATCAATTTCCGAGACCTAAAGCCATAGGGAAGAAATTCAAACACAGAACTCAGAAAAACTGTGACAGAACTACTATCAAACAATTGAGCTTTGACTCCACAGGTTGCTGGTGGTGTCAGTGAACTGCTTTCAAGTCTAAATCAGACAGTAGATGAAATGCTGGTATTTTGAGAACACGGGAGAGGAGAAAATGGGTGAAGGAGTCAAAATGCACCTGAAACATTCCGATCACCTGCAAACCTGAAATTTCTCACAGGCTTTTTTCATGATAAGGAAAAACAACCTAAGAGGCACCATCTTCTCTGCAAGTACGATTTCTTCCAAAGAGCTGTCGTTTCCAATACCATGCCCTTGGTACTATCTGTGTTCACTCACAGAAAGCAGGCAGAACTTTGTAATGATGGTTGAGTCTTACCCATACAGACAAAAGGACTGCTCTGGATGATTAGAGGTACATATTATTACTAAAGACCAGGTGAGCTCTTCAGTAAAAAGCCCAGAAACAAAACCCCTTTATTAATACAGAATGAAATCTGACGGGGTGTAAGAAACCACAGGCTGCATTGATTTGTTGCACATTCTGAAAAAGCCTTTATGCATTACTTATAAAGTCTTAAACACACGACTTTCACAGATGAAAAGCGCAGATCTAATTGCCCACTGCTGCTTGTAAAATAGTGATCATACAATCCCAGAACTATTGAGGCTGGCAAAGCCCTCTGAGCTCATCCAGCCCAGCCCAGGACCTGACATCATCACAGCAGCCAGATCAGGACACTGAGGGCCACAGCCAGGCTGTCCTTAAACACCTCCAGGGATGGGGACTCCAGCACTGCCCTGTGCAGTCCAGTCCAGAGTCTGAGCACACTTTCCATGAGGAAGGGCTTTCTAACATCCAAGCTAACCCTCACCTGGTGTAGGTGCAGGCCCTGACCTCTCGTCCTGGCGCTAGCTGCCTGGCAGAAGAGCCTGAACCCCACCCAACAACAACCTCCCTGCAGGGAGTTGAGAGTCTTAAATGAGAAATGACTCAGTGAATGCTCTTCACTGCAGGCTTACAGAAGAAAAGGTTTTACAAATCCTTAAAGGACTAGCACTGGAGCCTTAAAAACACATCTGCAATATGAAAAAGCAAGAGAAAAGCCAACATCAGCTGCTGACCTTTAGACAGCACGAAACACTCTTCTAATAAAGTGTGATTTCTCAGGCGTGACACGATGTGCACCTTAAATTCTGTCTTCACACTTATCTGAAGAGTTATTTCTACCGGTTTGCATTACCTGAAATCAACTGGGTGAAGTGAGCACATCAACATTTGCTCCAAAGTAACTCAAAGCAATAATTAACAGTATTTCCTAGTGACTTTTTCAGATGGGGACTGCTGAGCTATCAAGAATTAGGCAGTCTAGAGGACCTGGACAGTCTGGGTTTGGGGATTTGTTTTTGTAGCTGTCCATCTGTAATGTCAACTTTCTTACACCACTGGAAACAGACAGTTATCACCTGATCTGAATATCCTCTCACAACCTGCCTCTGCTTCAGATTGGTTTCTCCATCAAGACCTGCTGTTTCAATGTAACAGATCCCATCTAGGTCACTGGAGTAGAAGAGCACCATGTCAGCAGGAACAATTTCATTACACGAAAGCCGGATGAAGTCCCCAACGTTGATATTTTTCCAGTGTTCATCTACGTATTTCTTCTCCTTCCTGAAATACAGATGAAAACAGTGGGGGTTTTTTATAAACATACAAATTGAAAGCTAAGAGAAACACCATGTAACTAGAAAATCACTCTCACAGTTCATCTATGCTTCCAAGTCATTAAAAAGCCTCTGCTGAGACAGGTTATTAGGTCAAGGTGAATGTAATTATGTACTGGGGTCCAAGCCCTGTTCTTCTGGGAATTACATCCCAGGCACCCTCCCAGAATTATTTGAGCACTGTTTACAGTTCAGTCCATGTGCTTCCTGTATATTGATTATTCCAAGAAAGGCCTGTGCCAGGGGAGGGTTAGGTTGGATGTTAGGAGGCCCTTCCTCATGGAAAGGGTGAGCAGACAAATTATTTCACAATTCTATTTAGAATGTAAAACAAAAGACTTATCAATAGCTTCTTATACTCTCAATCAAATAACAATTCAGCAGAAAGACTGTTATCTCTTACCTGCTATAAACTTTGGTTAGTAAGTTGTTTATTTGTTTATCCATTTTGTACCTGGAGTAATCTTCCAGACCATCTTTCACTGCAATAATTGTCAGCACGGCTACTAGAGGCAGCATTGTGATTTCTTTTTGGAAGGCTTCCACCAGAGGAACCCAATTTAAGACAACTAGAAAGAGGAAGTACAAATTGGCAACTCTGAAACAAAGAGAAAACACAGGAGTTAGCCGTGCTAGCAGTCACCTTGATTTCTTCACTACAGACATTTCAGTTAGCACTAATTTATCTCTTCTTCTGCAATTTAAGAACCAAGCACTGTGTTTTGATTCTCCAGATTAGTTGGCTGCGGCTGCCTAACACACGTGATAAGAAGAGGCAGAAGCCAAGAACTTCCCTGTATTTTCAAACCTGCCAGGCGTGTCTTCCTTCTAGGGAGGCTTTGATGAACTTGCAGTTTCAAATTTCCAGATCTTATAATCTTACCATCTCTGGGGCAAGCTGATGTTTTTAAAAGGGAGCCATCCTACGACCTGCTCTGCTTTAGAAGCCTGTGATTTTTTTCCTATGTTCTGTCAGTCAAATCTGTGTGATTTTTGCTGAAAATTTTAAAGTTTGGGTTTAAAAAGAGGAAAATGAAAGTGTTTGCCTCCTCTACTGCCCCCTTGGTGACTTCCACTTTCTTCTTTGCTTCTCTCCATCTTGGACTGTGGGGAGCTGAGTCACTGAAAGCCAATGTTATCACTGCTGAGAAGGCTATTGCTCCTCTAGGTGAAGAAAATTTATGGAGAGTGGGAAGATTCACCTGAACCTGGAGAGACTGAAAGAATTCTGAACTTTTAAGGTTAATGAGGACCAAGACTGAAGTCAGATGACCACCGTGGCTGCAGAGAGAAACAGGAACTGCCTATAATATTAATTTTGGAAACTTTAAATCCCAGTGAAATGTGAGAGCAGACCCTTCTGCAGTACTTCCCCAGGCAATGTGAGAGACTTTCCTTCATTCTCAGGAGTAAAACTTATGGTCCCAGTAAACACCAGTCTACCAAAGGCAAGCATCTGCTGCACAGGAATGCAGTCTGGGACTTCCCAAGGAGAAACAAGAAGGTTGGGCAGATTTCCCCAAATCTATTTTCACAGAACGTGGCATCTTCACAACGTTGCCTCCTCTACTCATTGTGCCTGACGGACAGGCCCCACAGGGACTACTACCTGCACAGAAGCTACTACTCCATTTGAGTCAAGGTCAGTCTTTCCTCCAGAGGTGGAAACTGATGAAAGTGAATTACTTCCAAGTAATACAGTCAGGCATATGAATATTAGTCTGGACACCTGTTAGAGTTGCTTCTTTCATTTGCAATGGATTTGCCTAGACCCAGAGACACTGTGACCATTCTGAACTTAGAAGATTAAAGAGGATGAAGACTGAAGTCAGACAACTGCCATGACTGCAGAGAGAAGCAGGAACTGTCTGTAACGGACACTGGATATTTTTAATCCCAGTTCAGTGTAGCATCAGTGTGACAAAACTTGTGTGTCTGTATCTTGTGTGGGATTTTCCTTCGCTCTGTGGTGGAGGGAGTGAATTAAAATGTCTTAGTGGTTGCCTTCCCCAAACAGAGTCATTGTTTCACTGCCTGCAGATTCATTAGTGGGTCTGTTAAACCTTCCCTTTGTGTCTGACAAAGCTAAAAGCTCTTGGTTGAAATATAGTCAGGGTCTCTAACCCACAACGTTAATAATTCCCAGGTGGGACAAGAGGATCCAGAGAAGGACTGACACACCACAGTACTACTATGACACTACATGACCATCCTGCATACCTTTACATATCAGCAGTCCTCCAAGCAGAAGGGGGATGAAAAATAACTGCCAACAGATCAAGATATGAGGGAAGGGGGAAAACACAGTTGCAGCTGAAAATCCTGCTGCAGATTGCTGTGTGGCAGTGTTCCAAGACTAATAGCTCAATAATCCTAGTGGAACCAAGTTAAACAATGGATAAAAAAGTTTAGCCCCAAACTGCTGAGGCAAAATAGCAGCGACCTTTTCAGAAGTGATGGACCAGTTGGGAGGAAGTTCTGAACAAACATTTAAATGAAAGGATCCCTCTTCAGAAGACTCAAAAGCACCTTCATTACCTGTGAAACTGTTCAAATAAATTCCGTGGTAAAAAATTCAGTAACGTATACTTAGTAGTCCGTATTTTGTTGTTCATGTACAGTTTGGATACTTTTTCATACTCTTCCTTAAATTGTCCCAAACAGGGAATCACTATCCTATGCTTGCCAAGAGTTTTTGATGATTGATAGCACTTGCTACTTGAATTGCTGCTGCTGCTGCCATCTTCTCTGCTCTCTGTAGATACCAGTTGTTGCCATCGGTACCGGGCCCAGCCGATGGGGTCTGTCATGGTGCTCTACGATGCAGGGAGTGTCCTCTCCCTAGAAATATGTTAAATAACAGCAAATTAATTCTGCAACTAAAAAGTCCCACTTCCAGTTTCAAATAAGAGATTTGATAATTGGGAAAAACAAATGAGAAAACCTGACAAATTTCAAACCTCCTCAATTCTAACTCTGGTTTTCATTCTTTATTACCTTTTGTTGCATTTGATACTCGGTGAACCAGGAGCAGGGCAGGTACTGGTCATTTTAACATGACAGCATGCCAGAACACAATTCCTCACCACTGGATACAGAGCCAAAGTTTTAAACTGAACAGGCAGTGCTGCTCAAGAGCCATCACCCCTCACATCACACACATCCCTGACTCCTGACACACCTCCAAAACCTCCACCCCACCCCTCCTCATCCTGCTTCTGAGAAGCTGAGTTTGAAAAAGAAGCAGGAAACATCTGATTCAGTTCTGTGCCATGGATACTGCTGAGAGTGTCCTCAGCATTTTATTTTAACAACTTTTAAGAAAACTCTGAAAAAGATACGGACAAGAAATAGGCAACGTAAAATGACTGCATTAGAAACAGGGTATGAGAAACACCACGTCATCTCCTGTGGTCAAAAAAGGTGAATCAGACAACTAACCAGCTTCTTGGGGAAAAAAAACTACCTGGCTCTTTGCAGGACACCCTCTGACTCACCTGGGATTTGACTGAGCTGCTATTTTTCTTTTCCATAGAATCACAGAATTATTAGGGATCGGAAGGGACCTCACCTCAAAGATCAATTTTTAAATCATTTGCAATTGCAGTTTAAAATAGGATCTGTAAGGTTTCAAGCTTCACTAATCTCCATTGTCTTTTTTGAGTATTCTTCCTCTTCTGAGTAATGAGCAGCCTTTCTTTGGTTAGGGTGGTCGAAAGGAGAGTCATCAACATCATGTAGACATTATAAAGGATGAAGTGGCCAAAGATGAAATTAAAACTGTTGTAAACAATCTTAAAGGTTGTTAAAGGTTGTAAACAACCTTTTCTACTTAAGCATGTCTTTTAGAACATCATTTGACCCTTTGGTAACATCATTTGTCATAGTTCCTGAGTCCTTCAGCTGTAGGGATCAGAAAGCAGTAACACAAAGTGGCAGATGTTTCTTTAAACACACAATGAATCACTCTGAAGCAGTACTTCTACAAGAAAGTGTCGTTTTAAAAGAAAACATCAAGAATAATTTTTACATATTTTGAAACAAGATGTCTAATTGATCATACTCTATGTTATGAGGACAGCATGACAGCAGCTATATTCTGTTCTCATGTCACAGAATCATGGAATCATTAGGGATCAGAAGGGATCTTGAACGATCACCCAGTCCAATCCCCCTGCCACAGCAGGATCACCCAGACCAAGTCGCACAGGAACACAGCCAGGAGGGTCTGGAACATCTCCAGAGAAGGAGACTGCACAACCCCCCTGGGCAGCCTGTGCCAGTGCTCTGGTACCCTCACAGGGAAGAAGTTTCTTCTGATATTGATATAGATCCTCCTGTGTTTCAGTGTGCACCCATTGCCCCTTATCCTATCACCAGATGATATTAAGAGCCTGGCTCCATGCTCTTAACACCCACCCCTGACATATTTATAAACATTAACAAGGTCACTCCTCAGCCTCCTCTTCTCCAAGCTCAAGAGACCCAGCTCCCTCAGCCATTCCTCATCAGGGAGCTGTTCTGCTTCCTTCATCATCTTCCCTGCTCTACGCTGGACACCCTCCAGCAGCTCTGTGTCCTTCCTGAACTGAGGGGCCCAGAACACAATGCTGCAGATGCAGTCTCACCAGTGCAGAGTACAGGGGGCTGCCCAAGGAAGTTGTGGAGTCTCCATCTCTGGATGTGCTTAAAATCCACCTGGCTGTGTTCCTGTGTGACTTGATGTAGGAGATCCTGCTGTGGCAGGGGGACTGAACTTGATGATCTTTGAAGGAGCCTTCCAATCCCTAACATTCTGTGATTCTGTGACATTATTCACTAGCCTTTGGCAAATCACTTGGCAATCACTGCCTTTTCGCCTGCCACATTCTCTCTCAACACTGTCCGGAAAACCAATGTGTACATAATGTAGCCTGTTTATGTTTACACTGCTCTGGCACTGCACCTTACTATTATGTTGTGGTCACTTGCTCATATTTGATGTGAAGTGTCCGACCATTTACTTCAGCTTCTCTTGACCACTTCCTCCCTTCTGACAACTTCCGTTTCCTTTGCTGTGACCTCCAACTAGTTGCTCCTCATTCTTCTTTCAGGAAATTCTTTGTTAAACGTATTTGGTAAATGGCATATGTCACAAGAATACTCCTCAGCCCTTTGGCACACACATGGGCATCTCTCTACCCTATTCCTTTTCAAGCACACTTTGCACTAGGCCTTCTGTGCCATCTGGGCCTGCTTCCAGCAGGAAGTAATAAATCAGTTCTTGGCAAACAAAAAACATAATCAATAAGATTGCATTATATTACCTGGAAAATATTCAGGGTGTCTGTAAGGGAGGCAGTTCAGACAGTGCATCTCTCCAGCAATGCGCCTTCTCTAAGCTTTCTCTACCTGAATATCTCAGAAGGTTGAGTCATAGAATTATTGGGGATTTGAAGGGAACTCAAAAAATCATCCAGTCCAATCCCCTGCCACAGCAGGATCAACCAGACCAAGTCACACAGGAACATATCCTGGCAGGTCTTGAATGTCTCCAGAGGAGGGGTTTCCACACCCACCCGGGCAGCCTGTTCCAATGCTCCGTTACCTTCCCTGGGAAGAAGTTCCTTCTGATATTTATATGGAACCTCCTATGTTCCACCTTGCACTAGGTCTGAGGTTCTACAATGACCATGGAATATAAACAATGCTAATCCAGACAGAGGCCACACTACACAAACCTAGGCTCACTAGACTTGTGTCACTATGTTATGATTGGAGTACACTGTCAGAACTATACAGGCTAAATCTTAAAAACACCTCATAATCACCTTTGAAAACTCAGGAGTTATTAAGACAAAATGAGATTAGTGAAGCCACAGCCTAAAGATTAATTTATACTGCAAACCTACAAACCCTTGAAAAGCCTTTTCTTGGAAAGGAGATGTCTTGGTTGTGAGTCCATTGAGCCAGCCAGTGGCAGCCCTTCCCAGCTAAAAAGTGATCAACAGAATGTGGTAAATCCCAGGAACTACCAAGGCCCAACACAAGGGAATTGGATAGTAAGCCATACTTTACTATTAAAGTACTAATTAATTTAGTTATTAATGGACTAAAGTGAGGTAACAGTTCAAAGAAGCATAAAATCTCCACCTTGGATAAAGTTATCTAGAAGGCCAAGTAGATGTTCCTACAGACACAACTGAACCACATACTACCAACCTTCAGGTTTACAACTTGGATGCATCATGTGTTTCTGCTACACACAAACAGTTTCAAACTAAAACTGATGACAGCTGGAGAGCCATGATTTGTGTGAGCCTTTTCCACCCTCTTCTCTATTCACCAGAACAGTTCTGCATCATGCCTTGCTCTCATGTGCCACACCAGGGCCTCAGAAGCATACAATAAAACCTTTGCAGGGTAAGTGTCACTCTTTTATGACTGTTTTCTCTCACAAGAATCTCTTATGTTTCTGGTCATGCAGCATTTAGTGACCGCAGACACTGTGATAAGCATGGGATTCACATGAATTTCACAGTAAGACTAAGGAGGGGCCAGGTTAAAAAATTCCTATCACTGTTTGTACAAAAGGATGGGATGTTTCTGTAGTCAGTGTATGCTCACTGAGTTACTATAAATAGTTCTAAATTCAGTTCTAGACTGAATTCTAAGTAGTTCTCAATTAATGGACCCATACTGGCAGCACTGCCAGTTTTCAACTCTGCTGATTTCATTAAAGAGCTCAAGCTATTGTTAGGCAAAGTCTAAGTTACTCATTGAAATGTATATCAAAAGTCCCTGTGTCCTGGTTTTGGGTGGAACAAAGTTAACTTTCTTCTGGGCTTCAGGCTGGGAATACTGTTGATAACTGACTGATGTTTTAGCTGTTGCTAAGCAGGGTTATAATAAATCACATATGTTTCAGCTTGTCCTACTGCCAAGCCAGTGGAGGCTAGGGGTGCTCAAAAAGCTAGGAGGCACACAGCAGACAGCTGACCCAAACAAGCCAAAGGGGTATTCCCTAGTGTGTGATGTCATGCTCAGTGTACAAACCTATGAACCAGGGAGAACTGGCTGGAGATTATCATGGCTCAGGGACCAGCTGTGTATCAGTCAGCAAGAAACAGTACCTGAGTTCCTGTAATCCTGGGTTAGGTCTCTGACTAGTCAAATTCTTCTAAGTTTCAAAGGCAGCTGTATTATCTGCTCTTCAAAAGTTCCAGAAACTCACAAGATACCTCAAACAGGCTTTTTGTCTAGGATTTGCTTTAATGGTCCAGGGCTCTTCAAAGGATGTGGAAAAGGAGGCTGTACACATGGTTACAAGAAGACCAAAACTGCTACTCAAAAAGTCCTCCACAATTCTCTTCAGCTGAGAACGTTACACTGATTACATCTTGCTAAACAGACTTCTGCTGGCAGCCAGAAATTTGTCTCCTACACCTGAGCTAATATCAAGGTAACTAACAGCAGTTAAGCCACAAAAGCACAAATCTCCATGGAGGTCTTCAAGTGCTGTGCAGACAGAGATGGCACATGTTGAGGCCTGCAGCAGTGCACCTTCAAAGGCTTTTGGCCAAAAGATTAAAGCTACCTTAGTCATACTACCATCACACTTAGATATGAAGAGTTTATATCCAGCCTTCTGATTTTTAAAAGCTGAAACCCTAGGCACAACAGATGTGAGATAATGGTATACTTCAACAGGAAGGCAGTGCTTCAGGTAACAGCACCTTAATTGTCACTGCTGTGTTCATCCTGTCCACCTGTGTTGTAGCTTCAGCACAGCTCCTGCTTTGTACCTGTGGAGCATCTTCCTCCCATGCAGTCCAGCCCCACGGTGCTGGTTTAGAATTACAGAACTGCAGAATTACTGAGGCTGGAAAAGCCCCCTGAGCTCCTCCAGCCCAACCCAGGACATCACCACATCAGCCAGACCAGGGCCCTAAGGCTCACAGCCAGGCTGTCTTTAAACACCCCCAGGGATGGGGACTAGTGTCCTAGGCAGTCCATTCCAGGGTCTGATCACCCTTTCCCCGAGGAAGGGCTTCCTAACATCCAACCTAACTCTCCTCCTGTGCAGCTTCAGGCCCTGCCCTCTCATCCTGGTGCCGGTTCCTGGGAGAAGAATCTGACCCCCACCTCGCTACAATCTCCCTTCAGGTAGAGGGAGAAGGTCTCCCTGAGTCTCCTCTTCTCCAGGCTAAACACCCCCAACTACCTCAGCCTCTCCTCATCAGACTTTCCTTCCAGTCCCTTTGCCAATCTCACTGCTCCTCTGGACCTGCTCCAGCCCCACAATCTTCTTCTTGAAGTGAGGAGCCCAGAACTGCCCCCAGTACTTGAGGTGAGGCCTCACCAGTGACCAGTACAGGGGGAGAATTACATCCCTAGTCCTGCTGGCCACACTGATGCTGATACAAGCCAGGATGCCATTTGCCATTCATGCCACCTGGGCACACTGCTGGCTCCCAATCAGCTGGCTGTCAATCAGTACTTCCAGGTCCCTCTCTGCCATGCTGCTCTGCAGCCACTCATCTCCTAGTCTATAGCTGCAAGGGATTATTGTGTCCAAAGTGTAGGACCCTGCACTCAGCTTTCTTAAACCTCATCCTGTTGTCCTCTGCCCATTGACCAGCCTGCCCATGTGCATGTTTAAAAGGTTTATTAAAAATGAAGTCAAAAGATATAGGAATCTAGGAAAAAATGCACAGGGTTAAGAATGTTCACATTCTGACCCCAGCAATCTCAAAACTATTTAAGCCACTAAAGAGCAGTGCTGTTAGCAGTTGAAATTATTTAAAAGGTGACAGAGTACTGGAACAGTCTGTCCAAAGAGGTTGTGGAATCTCCCTCCGTGGAGACACTGAAAACCCACACAGATGTGCTCCCCTGTGACCTACCCTAAGTGGTCCTGCTCTGGCAAGGGGGTAGGAAGGGGGGCTGGACTAGATGATCTTCTGAGGTGCCTTCCAACCCCTAACATTCTGTGATCTGTTGAAAGCTAGCACTGAAAGGAGTTTCTTGCTTCTCGTGCCTCCTGTTCCTTTGTACCCTTCTTCATAACCGACCTGTTGTTTACTGAACCTGGTTCAAGTCAGTTCTCTGTCAGACCTTTCAACATGATTTTCTGATGCAGCCCACAGCCGTGAAAATACTCATGGTGGCACAGGGAAGCACGAAAGGAATGTCAGATTGTCTTTGAGTGCTTATGCAGGCCACTCGGTCCTGATTTTGGTCTAATTTTCATTAGAAAAATGCCACTCGGTCCTGATTTTGGTCTGATTTTCATTAGAAATCTGCCACTCGGTCCTGATTTTGGTCTGATTTTCATTAGAAATCTGCCACTCGGTCCTGATTTTGGTCTGATTTTCATTAGAAAAATGCCACTCAGTCCTGATTTTGGTCTAATTTTCATTAGAAAAATGCCACTCGGTCCTGATTTTGGTCTGATATTCATTAGAAATATGCCACTCAGTCCTGATTTTGGTCTGATTTTCATTAGAAATATGCCACTCGGTTCTGATTTTGGTCTAATTTTCATTAGAAAAATGCCACTCGGTCCTGATTTTGGTCTGATTTTCATTAGAAATCTGCCTCAGCCGTGGCTATTGCCTCCACAATAGTGACAATCAATGAAAGAACAGGCTGTCAGTCCAGCTTCTGCTCCTGTAAACATTAACTGCCCCTGTACTACCTGCAAAGATTGCCTACAATGCTGACTTCAGATCAGCTTCTGAGGTTAAGGGAATTAAACTAAGAGTTAGGAGAAGTAAACTCCACTTCAGTGCCAGGAAAAGCATCGAGTGTCTCCCTGCTGCAACCCATCGCTTATGAAAACAGAGGTGGTGGCAGTTCTGTTCCCTCTCGGTGGTGAGAAGGGTCTAAATCAGAGGTTTCCCCATGCTGTGGCCATGGGCAATGATCACTTTAGTAGGAGAATTAAAGCATCCTCATACTCCATTTCCTGGAACTTGTGATAGAGCAGCTATTTTCTGTTAAGGAGCCTGACTTTTATTTCCTATCTTTACAAATAATTTTGCGGTACTAAGCCAAATAATTCTCATTTTCCTGAAGCTCCAGGCCCTTCCCCGTGGCTTTCACAGCCCTAAAAATCTACTTCCTTGCCATAAATCTGTGAAATACATAACGCTGACAGCTTTCCCCTCCATCACTGCCATCAGCTATCGAAACAAAGCCTTTCAACTACCTCATTACCTTCTCT
>VZRI01000196.1:78759-96175 GCA_013397515.1 Upupa epops
CTCCTCATCAGGCAGGTTCTCCAGTCCCCTCATCATTCTCGTGGTCCTCCACTGGATTCTCTCAACCAGAAATCTGTCCCTCTTGAACCAGGGAGCCCAGAACTGAACAAAATGCTCCAGGAGCAGCCTCACCAGGGCAGAGTAGAGGGGGAGGAGAACCTCCCTTGATCTGCTGGACACCTTGATCCATTCCTGGATTCCATTGGCCACCTTGGCCACAAGAGCACAGTGCTGCTTCACGAATAATGACTTCTTGCCCACAAGAACCCCTGGTCCCCCTCCACAGAGATGCTCTCCAGCAGCTTGTCCCCCAGGCTGTTCTGGTGCATTGCATTACTCATTAATAACCTGTCATAGAAGTTTCCAGGTTGTAAATGCTGGGTGTTTGTGCAGCTACAGCATCTGCTGAGGGAGATCTGGCCCTTCTGACTTAAGTAATCACCCTTTAGCAAGAGATGTTTATACAGGAGATGGAACTGTTTACTGAGATCACCCAAAAGGTGAATTAGGTTCCAATGGGTTTGTCTAAGCTGTGCAGCTTCACACATGCTGCTAGCACATCACACGCTGCATTAGCTGCTTTCTGCCTTATTACCCTATAAAGCTCTAATGTGTTGGGACTTCTTTATTGCAGACAATTGGCTTTCCACATCTGATACCTCTGCTACCGCAGCGAGAGTTAATGTGGGAACTAACAACCAGTTTTAAAAGAGAAGGGGATAAAGCAGCAACAGCTCACAAACAGTAATAATCCATATTCCACCTTCATTCACATCACACCGAGCTGGGGAGCGAGAAACGCAGGCAGATGAGCTGCAGGCAAATGCGCTCTGCTCTGGGGACTTAGAGCTGACGTAGCAGTGCCGAGGTATCTGTTATACACACAGGAACTCTTGGGAAAGAACTGGATAATCCTGAAACCTTACACTGCAACTGGTTTTGTTCCCTCAACTTCCCCGAGAAATTTCTGGGTGTGTAACTTTCATCTCTCCTCCCCACACACACATGCACTCCTGCGCTTTATGAAGACTCCAGCTCAAACATTTAGTGGCAGAGATATTCACTGGAAGGGTACACTGGGCACATGGGGAGCTTAACTAGTCAGAACAGTTCCTGGAGTTACAGACCTTTTGCTCTGACCTCTACACGTTGTTTCTATGGGTCAGGCAGAGTGACAGCAATCTGTACAGTCATTCTGTCTCTGGTATTGATGCCTGGTGATAACCCGGTTGTGTCTTATAACATGGGCTCTTACAATATGTGTTGTTGCTATTATTGTGGCTGGAGAAGCCCTCCGAGTTCATTCATCCAGCCCAGCCTGACCTAACATCACCCCATCAGCCAGACCAGGGCACTAAGGGCCACAGCCAGGCTGTCCTTAAACCCCTTCAGGGATGAGGACTCCACCACTGGCCCTGGGGAGTCCATTCCAGGGTCTGAACACCCTTCTTGTGAGGAAGGCCTTCCTAACATCCAACCTAACCCTCTCATCCTAGCGCTAGTTGCCTGGGAGAAAAGCCCAACCCCTCACCTGCCTACAACCTCCCTGCAGGGAGTAGCAGAGAGGGAGAAGGTCCCTTGAGTCTCCTCCTCTCCAGACTAAACACCCCATTCTGATGATCCATTCTGAAGTGAATGCGATGTGGAGACAAACAGCTCCAAACTAAACTCAGCCTCATATGGAAAGGGAGCTTTGTTAGATTTTTCTATTGACTTTAAAATCGTAGAATCACAGAATGTACTGGCTTGGAAGGGACCTCCAGAGGTCACCGAGTCCAACCTCCTCTACAACAAGCAGGGACATCCCATTTCACAGTAATGTTGAGGCTGGAAAAGACCTTAAAGATCATCCAGTCCAACCTAAAACCAACCAAGTAACCCTAAAGGAATTAGTAGAATGGTTTTTCTGGGGAATGCAGCTCATTTATGTTCTGAAGTGCTGGTTTTGTGATGCTTTCCAGCGAGGTTAATGGATCGAGATTGCTGGTAATAGGGAACTGTACCGAGCAGTCAGGCACTGGAAGGAGCTGAAGGCAAAATAAATCTAGTAAGGTGGAACCAATCCAAACTCTGTTGCTTACTCATCTGTTCTGCAGTGGTCACTGAAGATCAATTTTCATGATCAACAGTTTGCAAATGGTAGGAAATTAGGGTGTTATGGATTAGGGTTTCAAACAGCTGCACCATGGGTTTCCAAACTGCAGTGGGGAATTTCACAGTAGGGTTGTGTTAACCGGCATCTCTGGTTACCCAGAGGTTATTTTGAGAGCAGTGTCATTTAACCTGCGTGGTAGCCAACCATGTAACGCAATATTGAAAGCAAAGCCCTATGGCAAAGGATTCAGAAGAATTAATCTTTCATTCAGAAAGGATTCATAGAATCATCAGGGATGGGAAGGGACCTTGAAAGATCATCCAGTCCAACTCCCCTGCCACAGCAGCATCACCCAGGCCAAGTTGCACAGGAACACAACCAGGCAGGTCTGGAACATCTGCAGAGAAGGAGACTCCACAGCCCCCCTGGGCAGCCTGGTCCAGTGCTCCGGGACCCTCACTGTGAAGACATTTCTTCTGGTAGTCAAGTCCAACTGTCTGCCCTACAATCCTGAATCACTATCTCCAAAGCAGGAGATAATAACACAATAATAATAATAAACTAGGTTCCCAAAGAGCAAACACCATTCTCAGCAGGATGTGACCCCAGCAACACAAGTCTGACAGGATTGTGGGGTTCTGCTTGAGAGATGCAGGCACAGTGTGTCCTGAGTAGGGAAGTGCTGCTGCAAAGGGCTTACTGCACAGCCTGGCCTCAAATCACTGCTGTGATGACTGTGGAGCTTTCCTTGTGGGGAAGAGGCCTCTGTCTGTAACATCAAGGGAGGCTTCCCATGCCCTTGAATTGCTGCAAAGAGTGCCAGGCAGCCTTGAAAACCCTCATTTGCCTTTAGAGTCTCTAATGTGGAGCCACTACTTCTAAAAACCCTTGTTTGCCTTTAGAGTCTTTCGTCTGGAGCGTTCCTGCTAGGTACTCCAAAGAATGCTTAGGGCAATGCACTGGGAAATAAGAAAACCAGCACCAAATGATGATGATTACTTCCAAATAGCTATGGTTCGGGGAATACACGTGGCTTCTGGCTGAACAGCATTTATTAAGCTAATAAGTCTTCTAACTGGAACGGATTGAGACTGCTGCAGGCAGGACTCTGACATCAGTGTCAGGCACTCCGGGATCACTCCAAGTTATCACCCTGAGTTACAGTTCTGTTTCCTGCCGTAATGGATCTGACCGAAGACGTGGCCTGTTGCAGCCCTCTGTGTAGTAAGATGGGGCTCTTTATTTTCCTGTGGTTCTTACAGCCAGGTTTTCGTGGCCTTTCCCTGCTCTGCTGGGGAATAAAGCATCACAGTGAACCGATGTGACAGTTGAGCTGTTCCTTCAGAGACCTGGCATCCGTCTCAGACACGAGGTCCCTGGGAGCTGCTGTACCAGCTCATTCCACAGACCTTTTAGACATGAAAATCTAACTTGGGAAGATAGTGATCTATAATGTATTGCTTACTCTTAAAAAAACAGGAAGGACAAGATGCCACAGTGAAATGAAGGAAGGGAATGGGTAAGCCACGTTAACATGCATGGAAAAATCCCCCAAAGCCCAAGAAAAGTCCTTGTCAAAGTGACTTGGCTGTCACAGTCAATTGTAGAAACCTTCGTGATGCTGTGTCTGGAGCAGATGCTTTGATTATTTATGATGGGCTGGGGGGAATGTGCCTTTCAGAGGGCTATCACCTTTTTCCCACTTGGCTGTCTCACGTCATCCAAGAGCCCTGCTGCAGAGAGAATCTTTTCTCAGATGGTCCATGAACTTGAAAGTCACTTGGCTGGATCTGTTGGCATGCTGGCTATTGTGATCAGGAGCTGGCACAGGCACAGCGTACACACCGAACACAGTACAGCATGTCACAGAATCACAGTGCCACGTCTTCTCTTAATGTTAACTCGGGCAGAGGGCTGAGCTGTCTGCTCTAAAATCCCCATATTGGTCTCCAATTAAGAGTGAGTGTTCAGCAACAGGCTGGTGATTTCCCAGAAACACTCCGAGCTGTGCTTGGTTTACGAGTGATGGATTAGGCAGACTGTTAGAAAGCTGGCAGAGGAACTACTTTCTACATCACAGATATCATTCAGATTTGTTTTAAATCTGTATACCCGGAAAATTTGACCAAGGACATTAGGCTGCAGCATTGCATCGTGAGAGCAGAGCATCACTGCTCAGCAGCTGTGAGGACAAGACACTGTTACCTAGCAACTTTGCAGGGCCGTCTCCTATAAATCCATCCTGTCATGGATGTCATGTATACACCACGGTTGGTCCTGAGGAATTTGGCACTGGGTAGTACTGCAAAATCTATCTTCTGAGCAGTAAAATCCTTGGCAGGTATTAAATCATCACAGCCCACGGTGTTCCTGCCCTACCCACTTGTCCAGCAAAAGGAGGGCTGTGGGTTAGTTCTGTGCACGTTACCAAGGTGCTTGGATTCAGAGAAGATGAGGCATAAGTAGGGGCAGTTGGTCAGCTTCCCTTCTTCTTTCTTGTACCCATTGAGAAAGAATGTTCTTTCTTTCTCACAATGATCCCTGTAGATTCCTGGGCCTGTGAGGTGCTACCTTGTGTGGCAGGAAGAGAGGATTATGAGCTGTAACTTTGTCCTCTTGAGGGAAGAACTGTGGCGTAGCATTAACATCTGGAATTAATAAGGAGTTACTCTCATTGCACAAGTGCTGCCTTCCTCTATAGACTCCTCAGGCACAGAGCTCTTGATTCTGGATAGAGATTAAGGGTGTAGTATGGATACCAGAAAGACTGATATAAGGCCTTCAATTTTCTTTAAGATCTTTGTCTACTACTGACATTTATTTTGGGATAATGCAAGTTCACCGGTCTTTCCAAAGGCATTTGCAGTGGAAATTAGGAAATCATGGAATCACAGAGTCCTTAGGGATCAGAAAGGACCTCAAAAGATCATCCAGTCCAATCCCCCTGCCATAGCAGGACCGCCTAGACCAAGTCACACAGGAACAGATCCAGATGGGTCTGGAACGTCTCCAGAGAAGGAGACTCCACAACCCCCCTGGGCAGCCTGGTCCAGTGCTCCAGTACCCTCCCTGGGAAGAAGGTCCTGCTGATATTGATAGGGAACCTCCTCTGTTCCAGCTGGCCCCTTGTCCTGTCACCCGATGACCTTGAGAAGAGCCTGGCTCCATCCTCCTGACACCCACCCCTCACNNCCCCTTTCTGATCCCCCCCAGGATGCTGTTGCCCCTCTTGGCCAGGAGAGCACACTGCTGGCTCAAAGTCACCCTGCTGGCCACTAGGACCCCCAGGTCCATTTCTCCTCCCCTGCTCTCCAAAAAACCACATCCACAGAATCTGAGGTATTAAGAACCCGACGAGAGTGGGATTCGAACCCACGCGTGCACAGCACAATGGATTAGCAGTCCATCGCCTTCACCACTCGGCCACCTCGTCATCTGGCAGTATCCCTCTCTTGGGGAAGATGCTCTCATTTACAGGAGAGGATTAATTAATGAGAAGCGCTGCTTTTGGCCCAGTGAACTGCACTGGAAGAGAGCAAAAAAAAACCCTGCAGAAGTGACTCAGAAACATTGCTCAATGAGCAGCCAGAGCATCTTGACAGGAGCAGGAGCCCTCAGAAGTGCAGACCTAAAGAAGATTCTTGGAATAGATATAGTCCTGGTGAAGTACTTGGTAATGAAATGAAAAGAAGCTCATGGTGTATGATGTTTCTTACATGGCAATTTTTATTGTGGGTCTCTCTCTATTTTAAAGAGGCTAGCACCAGGATTCTGGGCACTTGCCTGTTATTTAGGAGCTGGACCTGAGTGTTTCATCCCTCAGAGGCCGTTTCCACCTGGAGCCCCAGAAGACTGTGAGCAAACACCTGTGTTTTCAGGCTAAAGTAAAAGTGCTGCCTCCAAATCTCTGCTGCCATTTGAGATGCCTCCTGCACACAGTGATAACACACTTGCAGTCTATTCAGCCCAGCCAGCTGATGGACTCAATGGATCTGGCTCTTCCAGTAAAAAGTCACATACCTACCCATTCTGACCTAGTGGGAGCTTCCACCTCCCTATTTTTCACCTTTATTTAGCATGTGTAGCCCTGAAGAAGTGGGATGCTATGAGTACTCCAGCCAGTACTTCCCAGTACAGCTCTGTGTCAGCTGGCTGTGTATTTCAGTTACAATTCTAGATGCAGTGTATTTTGATGAGAAATCTGCCGTAAGGCTCAAGGAAGATAACAAATTAGTTATCACCAGGCACATTTTTGTTCACAGACCTTGTGGCTGCTGCTGTTAAGATTTTATCACTTTCTTGAGACAAGATTTTGCATTAAGAAATCTGTCTGAACGCAAAGCTTGTCTCTGCATGTTTAGTCCAGAGGGCTTTCTCCAAACCATCTCCAAAGCAGGCTGGCTTTCTCATTGCATGGGGGCTATACAGCTTCACAGGAGAGATTCCTGAGCATTAGTATTTATTAGTTATTTATTAATTTTATTAGTATTTATTATTTAGCTTCTTTGTTCTAACCCCTGCTGAAAATGTAAATGCCCTGTGCTGAAAATGAGCAGTGCAGGTTCTCGCACAGACCTACACAGATGTTCCAGGCGGGGGGAAAGCCTCCCCTCAGTGCTTGTAAAGGCTCTTCTCCCAGGCAACCAGTGCNTTTTCTCATTGCACGGGGGCTATACAGCTTCACAGGAGAGATTACTGAGCATTAGTATTTATTAGTTATTTATTAATTTTATTAGTATTTATTATTTAGCTTCTTTGTTCTTCTAACCCCTGCTGAAAATGTAAATGCCCTGTGCTGAAAATGAGCAGTGCAAGGTCTTGCACAGACTTACACAGATGTTCCAGAAGGGGGGAAAAGCCTCACCTCAGTCCTCATAAAGGCTCTTCTCCCAGGCAACCAGTGCCAGGACTAGAGGGTAGGGCCTCACGCTGCACCAGGAGAGGGTTAGCTTGGATGTTAGGAAGCCATTCCTCATGGAAAGGGTGATCAGAGCCTGGAATGGACTGCCCAGAGCAGTGGGGAAGTCCCCATCCCTGGAGGTGTTTAAGGACAGCCTGGCTGTAGCCCTTAGCGCCCTGTTCTGGTCGCTGTGGTGATGTTAGGTCCTGGGCTGGGCTTGGATGAGCTCAGAGGGCTTTTCCAGCCTCAATAATTCTTTGAAGATCTTGCTTCCCTGCTTCAGCCTCAAACCAGTATCATCATGCATGATGTAAAGAACCAAGCTTGGAAGGATACTAGCTTGATGATTAGCTTACGCTCCACCTCAGGATGGGCCATCACCTTTGCCACCTAATTCTTTCTACGTGTGTGGTAGAGTACGTAATTCAGGAGTACAGGTGCCACTCACCTACTCAATCACATCCCTGTGAATCAGACACGAAGCGCTGCCACTCAGATTTGGTCTCATGAAATAGAATGGAAAGAGTGGAGATGAAAGCTCTAAATTTAGCCTGTTTAGCATGACGCATCAGTGAGTCTCCCCTTCTATTTTCCCAGACGCAGTAAACCAGCATGGCAATACTAGTAAATGTCATTAGCTTTTGCAATTAATAGAATTACTGTTGGCAGCCAACGGTAATGGATTAGAGCAATGCTCATCTACGTTAGAGTGACTCTGGGCAGAGCGAGCATAATGAATCTGAGGGCTTTACAATGCAACCATCCAACTACAGCTCGGGAGATAAATTCTCAGCCTGTAATCACTTCTCTTTCTGCCTCTTTTCTCTTGATCTGAGGGAATGGGATTCTTTGTTTTCAGCCGGAGTCAGAACGTTTTGTTTAAAGTTTGTTCTGGTTGTCAAAGATAGAGCTGAGTAGTTAATATTATTGTTAGAAATCCTGCCCTTTTTAAACCACAGAGTGTTTTCAAGCCCTAAGAAATGAAACGAAAATCACATATTTATTATTTTTAGCAGATAGATCATAGATTTTCATTCCACAGATATGTTAAGTCATGCCTTTTTAATCAGGATAGGAATATGAAAGCACTGATCCTGTTCTACAGCTTCTTCAGCAGCCTCTTCAGTAAAAGAAAAAGCGATGCCCTAAGCTCATCACGTGTGGACTTTACTCACTTTCTCAAGTGTTTAATAGCTGCATTGATGAAGGCAACAACATCAGCACAGTGTAAGCCCTCCGAATGCTACAGACACCAGCAGTTCGTCACTGTAGTTCTTAAACCCAACGCCAATGTCTCTGCTGTTGATGGAATTCCAACAACAGAGGAGAATTAAGAAGAATTCTTAAGAATTAAGAATTAAGCTCTACAAAGCTCAAACCAGTGGTCCTCCTCACCCTTTGAAAAAGATTTGATAGAAATACTTTGTTAAGTCCTTTGAGATCCTACAACTTAAAACTCCTTTAGAGGAGCTGTGTGTTTCTAGCTGAGGTTGTTTAACCTGGAAAAAACGAGGCTGAGGGGGACCTTATTGCTCTTTACAGCTACCTGAAAGGAGGGTGGAGAGAGGTGACGGGTCAGTCTCCTCTCCCAAGTCATTGGCAATAAGACAAGAGGAAATGGCCTCAAGTTGTGCCAGGGGAGGGTTAGATTGGACATCAGGAAGAATTTCTTCCCTGACAGAATGGTCAGGGGCTGGAACAGGTTGCTCAGGGAGTCAGGGGGAGCTGCAGTCCCTGGAGTAGTTCAACAGATGAACAGACCAGGGGGACCAGGGTTTAGTGGGCAGGGTAGGGCTGGGTTGGCAGTTGGGCTCCATTGTCTTGGAGGCTTCTTCTAACCTTAATGACTCCGTGATGCTATGATATTTCTGCCAAATCCTCCTGCTCAAACTCTCAGCTATGCAGCTACTTGAGCTGAACTCCTCAATAGTTTGTGAAACACCAGTCTGGCTTTTTATAATATGCTGACAGAGAATTCACACCAGGGATGAGAGATGGGAGCCATCAGACAGGAGAGTGTAGGGAGCTCTGTTTTAAAGGAAACTTAAAGTAAAAACAACTTGAAGTGAAGAAAGAAAAGCAACTTAAATTAAAGCTGTTTGCTGGGTTGGTTGGGTTTTTTTAAACAGAGTTGAGTCTACATTTTTATATCCCTGGAAGTGTTCCAGGCCAGGCTGAATGGGGCCCCGTGTAACCTGATCTAGTGGAGGTGTCCTTCCCTGTGCAGGGGCGTTGGAACTAGATGATCTTTAAGGTCCCTTCCAACCCTGGCCATTCTATGGTTCTATATATATTGTGCTTAGAGATGTCCAAGTAAGAGATTTAATCTCTTAACAGGGATAGATGAAAACACAATTGTTTTCTATTTCCTGTTTATTGTTGCATCTTCTGAGATTTTTTGGCTCAGAAACCATCTTCTGCTTCAATGAAAAATGTAGTTCATTTTTCAAGATTTGATTACAGTGCAGGATGTGTATTCCATTTTGTCTTACTCTAGTACATAATCTTATGCTTTCTGTTGATAATTTCTGAACTACATTTCACTGATCCTCTGATAAGCTGCTATCAGTTGTCTCTGTGGGTGCAGCTATCAATAAGACTGCAAAGAAACTGAAAAACTGCCCGTGTCTGCTATCAAGGTGTTACATCACCCCTTGCTAACGTGAGAAACATATTCTTGCTTGATGCAAGGACTGCCTAGAGTAGGTTGTATAGGGCTGCATCCAAGGCGTTTTGAATGTCTCAGTGAAGGAGACTTCACACTCTGTCTGGGCAGACTGTGCCAGGGATCTGCCATACTCACTCTCAGGAAGTTTCTTCTCATCTTTATGTGGACTCTCCTCTGCTCCAGCTGACACCCATTGCACCTTGTCCTATCATTGGATGACACCGAGCAGAGCCTGGCTCCTTCCTCTTGACACCCACCCTTTCCATATTGATCAACATTCATGAGGTCACCCCTCATCTACTCCATCAGTCTCATCTTCTCCAAGCAGAAGAGACTCAGCTCCTTCAGCCTTTCCTCATGTTTTGGGGGATATTCCACTTCCTTTATTATCCCTGTGGCTCTGCACTGGGCTCTTGCAATCAGTTCCTTTGCCCTTCTGGAACCAAGAGGCTCAGAACAGGGCACTATTCCAGATAGTTTACTTTGCTCACCTCCATGCGAATGAATCAGACAGCTGGTGAACCCTCAGCTTGCTGCCCTGTTGTGTCTATCTCATGCATCAGAAGGCATCAAATCTGAAGCAGAAATTCACTTGGTGTTTGCCTACCAGTACATTTTCAATGGAAAATGTAACGCTGAGAAAAATGAGCTGGATTGCTGACTTTAGAAAGTGTGCATTTACTTATCTGCTTCTAACATATTTTCACTCAGCCTTGCATGAAAATTCATTTGTGGCACTGATGTGGAAAGCAATACAGAAGCTGTCTGTCTCCTAGATGTCACACTGTGGAAATTTACCGGCTCTCCTAGAGCGTGGGTTGGTTCAGGTCTCTAATAATGCCCAGACTGGAGGGTCTCTAGCCTTGTCTCAAAGGCACTGGTCCAAAACTTCTGGTGTATGTAGGAACCTGATGAAAAATAATGTATGCTAGCAAACATCTTGTGTGATGAAGCATCCTGAACTTGTTTACTCCTAGCTCTTTCACTGAGCAACTAAGTGTAAATGACTGACAGTTCTTTCCTTAGCTCCATGTTGGTCAACAGCTCTTCACAGCATAACTTCCCAAGAGCTTGGGTATCCTCAGGGGATTGCAAGGCTGAGCTCTTGTGATGTCATACCAGTGTTCCCACAAATGAGGGCTTATGGACCTCTCTGTGGGATCACACAACCAGAGAGCTGAGGGACTGCAGGCAGCTGTACATCAGAATACACAGGATGCAGGGACATTGAGGTAACATCGCTTAGGTGCCTGCAAGATGATGTAGATGTAAAACCACACAAGGTAATGGAATTCACACAAGACAATCCATAGTGTAAATAGAGGTGAATAATTATTGTTAAAAGAGGTTAATAATTACTATTGGGGTATATAATTGAGGTATATATTGAGTTATATTATTGAGGTATATAAGTCTGATGAGGAGAGGCTGAGGAAGCTGGGGGTACTCAGACTGGCAGAGACTTGAGGGGGACCTTCTCCCCATCTGCAACTCCTGTAAGGAAGGTTGTAGACAGATAAGGGTGAGGCTTTTCTCCCAGGCAACTGGCGACAGGGTGAGAGGTGACAGCCTGAAGCTGCACCACGGGAGGTTACGTTGTATGTTAGGAAGCCCTTCCTCAGGGAAAGGGTGATCAGACCCTGGAATGGACTGCCCAGGGCAGTGGTGGAGTCCCCATCCCTGGAGGTTCATAGATTCATAGATTCATGGAATGGTACAAGTTGGAAGGGCCCTTAAAGATCATCTAGTTCCAACCCCCCTGTCATGAGCAGGGGGACCTCTCACTAGATCAGGTTGCTCAAGTTATCATCCAATCTGGCCTTGAACACTTCCAGGGAGAGGTAGCCATAACCTCCTTGGGCAACCTGTTCCAGTGTCCAGATTTAATTCTATCTCTGCTCTTGCTTTTTTAATCTGACTCCTGGCTGCACGGACAAGTCCTCTGTACTTCTCCCAGTCAGCCTGTCCCTGCTTCCACTGCCTAGAGACATTCTTCTTGCACCCAAGTCAGTCCAGGACCACCTTGCTGGTCTCTTGGCATTCTTGCCCACCTTCTTCTTTCTTGGAATGCAATGCTCCTGAGCTTGGAGGAGCTGGTCTTTGAGTAACGACCAGCTCTCCTAGGCGCCTCTTCCCTCCAGGACTCCATCCCATGATAAAATGAGGTGTTTAAGGACACCCAGGCTGTGGCCCTGGTCTGGCCACTGTGGTGATGTTAGGTCATGGGCTGAGCTGGATGTGCTCAGAGGGCTTTTCCAGCCTCTGTGATTTTACATTAATATCTGCCCATCTCTTTAATGAGCAGCACAGCCCTCTAGTGTTGCGTGGTGGTGTTGTGTTCCAAATACTGGGCAAATAATGATTTGAAACTTGTGGATTAAGTAGCCTCTTTACACAACAGCAATGCACGGTGATAAACGGCTCTGTTACTTGCAAGAAAGGAGTGTTTAGTGGCATCACAGAGCAAAGGGAAAGAAGAAGTAAGGGGTTTTATTTTGCCATGCCTGGTTTTTCTTACAGATGAGTATCGTTATTGTCCTCTCTGAATCCATTTTGCAAGCAATTTTTTCTTTAATATTAAAGTGACTATAGAAGCTAAATAAATAATGCATAATGCAAGCTTTCCCAACCAACCCAGGAGCGTGGGTGTCTTGAAAGCTAATACTGACAAAGGATGCAAAGGTATTCAGAGCCTTCCTTTTACATTCCCTCTACATTTGTCTGGAAACCTACTCTACTGTGCAAAGTCTACTGTGCTGACTCAAGTGAAATTCACAGTTGCCTCTTGCTCTCTCACAATGTGTCATTCAGGAATCCCACTGAGGAAAATGTAATTAACATGCAACATCTTGTGCTGTCTTGGGATTTCTCACTAGGTTAAGTTAGAAATAAATTCTTGTCAGTGCTGAAGGAACGCTGTTGCAGAGCTGTAGGAACAGACCAGCTGGGTCATAAGCCACAATGCTGTGTTAAAATGATGGTCTCAGGGGACAGATTCTTTTGTAGCTGCAGGCTATATGGCTTTTCTTTCCGCCTGAGTATGCACAGACTGTCCAAATGAAGAGTCATACAATGCATTTAATTCTCATAATCTCCTCTTAAGTTAGGAGTCATCACTGAGGAGGAACAGAGGACCTGAGGAATTGACAACGAAGACAAGCATATCCATTTAGGGTATCAGAAACCCTAATACCCCATTAGTGTATTAGAAACTGACCCTTTGGGTCCATCTAGGATCAGTCCTTCAAGACTGTTTTTCCTCTACAGCCTGCTATAGGCACTGCCTTTCCTAACTACAAAGTGAAATCTCATGCTTCTGCACTGGCCTCCAAAGCACCTTCTCATCCTGTCCTGGGCCAGATCACAGAATCATTAGGGATCGGGAGGGACCTCGAAAGATCATCCAGTCCAATCCCCCTGCCACAGCAGGATCACCAGACCAAGCTGCACAGGAACACAGCCAGGCGGGGCTGGAACGTCTCCAGAGAAGGAGATTCCACAACCCCTCTGGGGCAGCCTGGTCCAGTGCTCCAGTACCCTCCCTGGGGAGAAGTTCCTTCTGATATTGATAGGGAACCTCTTCGTCTGGAATCAGGGCCTTCCCTTGCAGCTTTGTTCTGCCACTGCCATGACCGTCAGAACACTGCGAGGAAGAAGCACTTGCACCCCCATATTTATCAATTTCAGCATAGAACTCAAAGCTCACTCCCACCTGCAGAGAGGATTCTTGGTTTAGACCTTTAAGGCTTGTATGTTATTCTGATGATGAAGTTGTGAGTGAGATTTATAAAACAGAAGAGACACAGGCATTCACATCCTGTTCTTTCTTCACTGAAAGAGTGGAACAGGGTGCCCATGGAGGGCACTGAACCACCACCCCTGCAGGTGTTTAAAGACCATTAGATGTGGGGCTTAGAGATCTGGTCTAGTGGTGAACTTGGTGGAGTAGGGGTTGGACTTGATGGTCTCAAGGGTCTTTTCCAGCCTCAATGATTGAATGATTCTGCTTTGTTTCTGCTGGAGCTGGCTCAGTGCAGACTGAAGGGACTGAGATCTCAGCTAACTGTCAGAAAGACTGAAAGCTTCTTCCTTATACCAACACTGAGATGCTGGGTTAAGATGGATTAATTTAGCAGCAGGAAGATTGTTCAAAAGCTGCAAGGAAAACCAAGCTGTCTGCAAGCCAAGCTTCTGAACCGACATAGAATTTGTCTCAATTTGCTTGCATTTTGCTAAAGAGATCTTCCCAGGAGCTTTAACACAGACATTCTGCGTCTTGAGACACGTTTTCTTCATGCCTGTTTGTACTCAGGATGGTTCATGGTGTTTATGAACGGCACAGGCAGTGTTACTGCCAGAAAATGCAGTTATTGAAGGACAGTGGCAACAGTTTGCAAACGGTTGGTTTGACTCCTTACTGATGCACTGCACTGATTTCAGTGGAACCAGTGTGGGCTGAGCATTTCTATGCAACTTGTATTCCAGACGAGCCCCTTGGAGCTAATATTCAGAGAAAGAACAGCTAATAAATGGGAATAATTCCTGCTCTGGCAGGGGGGTTGGACTAGATGATCTTTCCAGGTCCCTTCCAACCCCCTGACTTTCTGTGCTTCTGTAATAATATTTCCCTTTCTAGTTTTCAAATATAATTTTCTTTTACAGAATTTCTCTAAGAGGTGATGTAAAAGCACAGAGATATCACTAGATATTAGCTAATTAAAGCATTTCAACAAAAGCGTATTGTTTCCAAACTGGGTTGAGCTTCCTACTGCCTAAAGTTTCTCCAGCTTCCTCCTGCAGATTTCCTGAACATTCCAACATGTTACGGAGATCACTTCTGTAACTGGAAGACACTGATTTTCCATTTGCTGGGGCTAATCAGTGTAAAACATTGAGTCCTAATGAGTTTCATAAGAGACTTCCTATTCAGTCCAAGCCCACTAAACCCTGTTTCAAGCACTGCATCTACACACGATTGAAGTCCAGTGGATTCACAGTGTTTTAAGTCCATAGCTCTGTATTTTTTCAATCCATGTTCACAACGTTGTGCTGGACTCTCCATTGCAGTGAGAATTTGGATGAGAAAAAACCCCACAACTAGGGAATGCAGATCTACCTGTGAAAGCCTGAGTTCCCCTCTAGCTCCACAAACATGCCTGGAAACAGAGCAAACCTGAAACTTATAAGAAGTGCTGACTGTATTGTAGGAGGCTCTACATAGTCCCATACAATGCCAGCACTCCTGTTTTAAATAAGGTGGAAAGAATTAGCCATCTGTCACGCCAGCAGCTTGACCTGATGGGCCCTGCAGAGCAGCAGTGAGGTCAGTGCATCCCTGCTGAGCCAGCAGTCCTCTGCAGGCAGGAGTCAGTGTCCACACTGTCCCTTGGAACAACAAGCTGGCATCAGCAGTGTCTCTCACACTCGTTTTCTACGATGCGGGGTACCAGCACAGTCTGGTTATCTCAGTGC
This sequence comes from Upupa epops, assembly GCA_013397515.1. Taxonomy (NCBI): domain Eukaryota; kingdom Metazoa; phylum Chordata; class Aves; order Bucerotiformes; family Upupidae; genus Upupa; species Upupa epops. The sequence continues at coordinate 93,895 of VZRI01000196.1, forward strand.
AGGCTGTGCAGAAGGCCCTGAATCCACCAGGTCCTGCAGTAAACCCATGTAACAAGCTTGCCTGAATAACACGTCTGAACCACCTGCAGATTAACTTAATCTTTTCTTTTAGACCAAGTATTGGCTTCCAGTAAGACATTAGTTAAGAGCTGTCCTGCCACAGAAGGAGGGTAGGGAGAAGCATGACTATTACCTCCAGAGAAAGAGGGACTGGTAAACCAGTTAAAAAACCCCAGTCATCAAATTCCTCTTTCCTTTTGAGAAAGGCAAACAGCTTTTAAACTGGGTTAACTCCACGACTGGATGATTCTCTGTTGTTAGTATCTCTGAGAGGAGACCATTCATACAGAGGATTCATTTCCAACTGACACCGCAGTGACACTGTATTTATTCCCTATTTGCTTAGCGATCCACGAGCTGTGAAGTCTATGACTGCAGATTTGATTCCAGCACGCTACTGATCACAGAATCACAAAACCATCCTGGTTGGAAAGGACCTCCTAGATCACCAAGTCCAACCATCCCCACACCGACAAAAAACCTCAATCCCTGAGAGACTGACACACACAAACTACCCCCTCCATGCTGCCACTCGAGCAGGTCATGAAGCACCTTGTCCACATGCTTCTTAAACACCTCCAGGGATGGGGACCAAACTCCCTCCCTGGGAAGGCTGTTCCAGTGCCTCCCCACTCTTTTGGTAAATTATTTCCTCCTCAGATCCAGTCTAACCCTCCCCTGTCTCAACTGCAGATCAGTGGCCCTGCTTCTGTCAGCAGGCACCAAGGAGAAGAGGCCAACACCCACCTCTCTATAACCTCCCTTCAGGGAGTTGGAGAGGGCAGTGAGGTCCCCCCCTCAGCCTCCTCTTCTCCACACTATCCCTGTCCAGCTCCCTCAGCCTCACCTCAGACAACTGGTTCTTTAAACCCTTCATGAGCTTGGTAGCTCTGCTCTGGACACACTCCAGCATCTCCTTGTCTTCCCTATAGTGAAGACAAGGGAAGTGTGAGGGACCCAGAACTGAACACAGTTCTTTCCTGAGAGAGTGGATGGACACTGGAACAGGCTACTCAGGGAGGTGGTGGAGTCACCATCTGTGGAGGTGTTTACAAGGCGGGTAGCTAGAGCATTGAGGCCATGGTCTAAGGGTTAGGGAGATGTTGGGATGCCATAATGATTCTATGATTCTGTTGCACTCCTCAAAGTGAGTACTGGAGCTTCCACTGAACAGAGGGAGGCTGTCATCCCTCCTATTTATATGCACCACTGCTCACCCCTGTGCTACCACTAACTTCAGGAACCAGACCTGGCTAGAGAAGTGTTTTAGGGCATCAGTGAGAAGCTGTGGTACTTCCTTTTGCATATGGTCACTGGCTTACTCCAGTGGAAGAGATTTTTGAGAGTTCTTTATGGCAAGACATTCAGCCTTGCAGTTGGTTTTGACTTAATTACTGGTTGGTTTTGACTTAATTTACTACCCTCTTGGGTAAATTGCTGTGGATGGGCAAGTATCACTGGGATCTGGAGTGGAATAAACCCACTGCTCAGAAAGGGAATGTTAGGATTCTTCTACCTAAATTGGTGACCCTCTATGGAATGAAAACATCTTAGAGGAGATGACAAGGAGAAGGGAGTGAGTGCACACAAATCCAACGTGATTTTGTGCAGTGCTCAAACTCATAACTGACTTCTCATTCTCTTCCAGGGAAAGAGGCAAGAACAACACATATTTTAATCTCTTAGGGGCTCCGGGCATTCCTTCCACAGCAGAAACCAGCTCAAACAGCGTGTTACACACCTGTAGGAGGCCAGGACCTGTAGGAGTCTCTAGGAGACTTCTTTTGACAGCCAGATGGGCAATGTCCTTACATATTTAATCTGTGATGCTGGGGTTTCTTTTTCCTTTTACTTTGTGCACCTCTGCATGTGCTCGCCTGTCTGAACTCCCTGAAGCCTTTAACCCAGGAATAAGCTCATCCATCCATCCGTCCCCACAGCTCAAGAAACTCCCAACTCTGCCGAAGGACCACGCAAAAGGACAAGCAGATCCCCAAACCTCCAACCCGCAGGTATTCTGATCAATGAGGGGAGTGAAAGGTGATGGGAGAGGTCTTCCTGGGATGCCCATACAGACATCGAATCGCGATTATAACAACGGAGAGAACTTTTCCCGGTACCCGCGACGTGCTCGGCCGTTACCGAGTACCTGCGGCGGCCACTCACCATGCTGACTTCTGAGACTACGTCGATGCTGGCCATCTCTAGCCGCACGTCCACA
>VZRI01000197.1:0-12143 GCA_013397515.1 Upupa epops
GCAATTAATACCTCGGTATGGGAAAAGAGCTGAGGGAGGGCTCTGGTAGGAGCTGAAACTGTCCTGTTTGGATAGAGGTGGAAGAATGAGACTGCTTGTGGCATGGAGTGAAACGGGGGGGAGCTGAATTAAAATGCTGGAGGGACTGGGCTGCAGTAAAGATCCTGCGGCTGAAGATCAAGCGCCGCACGAGAAGCTGCAGCTGGAGCTGATGGTGGGCTTCAGCCTCTGCCAAGGAGACCATGGAGCTGAGCAATAAAGCTTGTGGGGCAAGAGCTGAAATCACGGTGGTGGCGCAGGAGCTGGGGCTTCAATGATGTCATTTTGCTGGGAAGATGTTTTGTGAAATGTTTTGGTTGGGGCTGTAATCGCTCCTGTCTGGGAACATCTGAAATCAACTCTGTTAGTCGTGTGTCAACATAGATCTAAAATTCTTGTGACTTGGCTCTGTGATGAAATGAATGTGGAATTAATAAATGAGGCCCCTGATGCGATATCACTTGTGTTGTTGTCTTTTTTTCTGTGCTTCGTTGTGCATCCCTAGCAGCTGTTTGGTGTCCCCAAGCTGTGATTTTGTCCATGTGTGGGTGCAATAGGTCCTACCTCTGGGAAGTCGCTGTTTGTGGGTTTTTTCTTGTCAGGAATGCGTGAAAGTTGAGGATTGCTTGTTATGTTCTATAGGAAACTGGATGATCTTTGATTTTAGAATAAGTTGAAGAACACAATATAGCTCTGCTCTGCAGTGACTGCCCGTGTACAGCACGTTATCAGCTTCCTCTCACTGCTCAGTTCCTCCAGCCCAGTCCCGCCCCCCACAGCATCCACGCTTCTGCAAGCCTCACGTGCAGGAGGCTGAAGCAGAAGCCTAGCCCACCGCCTCGGTACCGGAGTCGTGCGGGGGGGTCTCGGCCTGAGCCGGCTATTTTTGCCGGGACTAATCCCCTGAGCGGCTTCCCGGCATTAGATAACGGCGCGGCGGGATGCGCTCAGCGGAGGCTCCGCTCCGGGCGGCCCCGGCCAGACGCGGTGCCGAGGGACCGGCGGCTACGTGCCCCGTGCAGGCTAGGGGCTGCTGGCGCCCGTCGGCAAGCTCCGGAGGAGTCCCGACGGAGGCCAGCAGGTAGCGGCGCGGCACGCCAGGTGCCAATATGCCGGGATCCTCACCCAAAGGCTCTCCGGAGAAGGATGCGGGGTCCGGAGAGCAGCCGAAGGAACCCGGCCGGGGCAGGCGGGTGCGATTCCTATTGCCGCACACCGCCATCCTGCTGCCGTCGGTGCGCGACGAGGAGCGACCCTTCTATCGGCGGCTGGAGGCTCTGGCCGCACCGGGGCCCGGCGGCTTCGGACCACTGTTCGCCGCCGACGGCTGGAGCGACCTGACGGGTTAGCCCCGGGGAAAACCGTGCCGGGGTGCCGGGACCCAGGCGTGCCGGGACTACCCTCAGCCTCCTCCTCTCCACAGAGGACCGTCTACTGCGGAAGCTTGTGGTGCGGGATGGGCAGGACGGGCCGCGTCCGCGACCTGGCCAGGAGGTTTTGGTGAAAGTTCTGGGCGCCTTGGAGGACGGCGGGCTGGTGGAACGGGACCCGCGGCTCAGCTTCGTGCCGGGCCACGGCGACGTCGTGCAGGTCAGCCCCGGTGGGGCGCGGGGCGGGGCGAGCGCTGCCTGGTATCGTGCCCCCTCAGCCCCGCCGTGCCGTTTTTTCCAGGCCCTGGAGCTGGGCGTCCCCACCATGCAGCCCGGGGAGATTTCATTCTTCCTCGCCGCCTTTCCTTACGGATACGGCCGTCCAGGCAGGTAGGGCGGGAGCCCCGACGGACAGGGGGATGGGGGCGGACCGCAGGGCTGGGTGAGCCCGAGACCAAGACAGGCAGGGTGTGGGAGGCCAAGAGCTAGAGCAGGCAAGGGTAAAGCTAGGAGGTCGGGGCAGTCGGCATTGTGCCCGCAGGGAGCCCGACGTGCCACCCGAAGCCCCGCTGCTGTTCGAGGTGACGCTGCTGGAGGTGCGAGATGGCCCCGAGGAGCAGCCGCTATCGCCTGCTGCCCGCCTGCGTCTGGGCTCCCAGCGCAGAGAAAGGGGCAACTTCCACTTCACTCGGGGCGAGTTCGAGGCGGCATTGAGCTCGTACCGTCTGGCCCTCCGCGCCCTCGACGGCCCCACCACCGGTAAGACAGAGGAGGGAAAGGGGACCGTGGCCGCGGGTCGGTGCAGAGGGGCTGAGGCCACGCTCTCTCGGCAGCCCCACCCGGGCCGGAGGAAGAATCGGAGCTGCGAGAGCAGCGTGTCAAGTGTCTCAACAACCGTGCGGCCGCCGAGTTGAAGCTACAGCGGGTAGACGAGGCGCTGGCAGCCTGCGAAGCGGCTCTTCGCCTCAGCCCAGACAACGGCCGGGCGCTGCTCCGCCGGGGGCAGGTGTGTCCAGCACCGCTGCCCTGACTGGTCGCTCTCGACTCTGGCGCCCGTTACCGCCCGCTCCTCTCTCCGCAGCTGCTAGCACAGCAGGGCCGGGACACGGAGGCCATCGTCGACTTGAAGAGAGCCCTGGAGCTGGACCCAGCCAGCAAGGTCCGGCCCGACGCAGCGGGGGAGCGCTGGGGTGGGACAAGGTCCCGTAGGGTGTCGGTAACGGGAGCGCTGGGGCTGAGAACACCGGGACAGTCGACGGTACCGCCCGCCGTAGTCACCCCGTTTCCCGCAGGTGATCCACGCCGAGCTGTCGCGGCTGATAAACCGCCGGAGTCCCCCAGACCTCGCCGCCGAGCACCCGGAGCCCCATCAGGGCCCGGAGACGCCGTAGAGCCCCGGGTACGTAGCGCATCGGCGGAGCGGGCCTCCGGTTAAAAACGCCCCAGGCGGATGTTGCTCACGATACTGCCTTCCCAGAGCGCCGGCACCGCCCGCGGCAGAAGGAGCAGCCTGAGCGGCGCCCGGAGGAGCCGCCCCGCCGGGGATGGAGGAGCGGCCACCGGTGCCCAACACAGGGTCCGCATCAGCCGCACCCGCCTCCCTCGCTGTCACTCCCGCGCTTGCACCGCCCCCCCTCCGTCGCGTCTCGAGTGGGCGTGGTCCCCGGTAGCCCCGCCCTCTGGCGCGTGCGCTGCAGCTTCAGTCTTTTTCGCCCCCGCCGGCAGCGCGGCAACTGTAGCCCGCGGCCAATCAGGCGGGGCCCAGCTGCAGAGCTGCCCCAATAGGAGGGCAGTAGGGGTGGGCTCTGCGCGGCCATTGGCTGAGCCGCTCCCCTTAAAGGCCGGCGTGGGGCGGGGCGTCGAGGGGGTCGGTGCGGGACGTGGCGGCGGAGCGGAGGGCGGGAGGCAGCGGCGCCATGACCCGTGAGTGCGGCTGGGCCGCAGTGGGGCCGCGGCCCACGGCCGTGACCCGCCCTACNCTGAAGAAGCAGAACGACTCGGGCAAGGGCAAGCGGCGGGACGACGGGCTCTCGGCCGCCGCCCGCAAACAGAGGTGAGCGCCGGGCCGGCCCCCGCCGGCCCCCATCCGCCCCGGCACTCGGTTCCGTGCCCATAGTCTGCCGGCCCTGCTGCCAGCCCGCGCCGCGCTCTTCCGCAGGGACTCGGAGATCATGCAGCAGAAGCAGAAGAAAGCGGACGAGAAGAAGGAGGGCACCAAGTAGCGCCGGGACGCCGCCCCGGGGCCGGGACGCCCGCCGGCAGGATGCCCGATACAGCCCCGAGGCCAGGCCGCCCCGCCGGGGATCCCGGCAGCGCTCTGCGCCCGTCTCGGGCCCATCTCTTATTAAAGTAGCTTGTGGAGCCCTGCAGATCCCGTGTTCTCCCTCCGTGCGCTCGGGCTTCGGTTGGGGTTGGGGGGAGCGTTCGCGGGCGCGCTCGGTGGTGGCCAAGAGGCGGGATGAAGCGAGACCGGGTCTGGACCGGCTACATCTTTATAACGAGGGACAAAGGTGGGGTCTGGCGCAGGAGGGGCCCACGGGCATCTCCGGGGGTCGGGGGGGAGATGAGGTGTCGAGCCGCGGTGAATGTAGGATAGATGGCGGCTGGGCCTCCGCTGCGACTAGCAAGTGCGGGGCTAGAGCGGGATGAGCCGCCGCCTCCTCCCGGCAGCTCTGCGCTGCGGGCGGGGCATGGATGCGGAGCCGCATCGGGCCGACCTCTGCTTTAGGTCCAGCAGCAGTGTGGAGCTGCCTGCGGAGCGATGCCAAGGTCTAACCCAGCAGCGAGGCCTCTGTTCTCACCCACCGTCCTCTTCACTGCCCTGCTGGGTGCGGAGCGCGGAGTGGTGCTGTCAGCCGGGGCAGGGGGAGCCCAGTGGGTGCCCGTAGCTGGCAGCGCCCCTCACCGTGCCAGGTGCAGCACTGCCTCCACTACATTGGTGCCATCCTTGGCACTGGTCTCGCAGAACAGGGAGCTGTGGGCCTGGGGGAGATGGCAGGTGTCAGTAGGGACCCTGCTGCCTCAGGCGCCCCAGTATGCACCTGCTCACCATAGCCAGCTGCTGCCCGTGAGATGTAGGGACCCCCACGGCCTCTGGCAACCCAGAACGCAGGTCCATCTTGTTCCCCACCAGCATGAGTGGCAGTGGCCTCTCAGTAGCCTAGGACAGGGAATGGCTCTGTGGGGCTGTGGTTTGTGTCCTTGGGGAACCACAGAGCTCTGCCGCACACAGTGGCTGCCTCTCGTGATGCCTGGGCCGTGCCCAGGAGCCAGGTGTTTGGGACCCAAAACAAACACCAAGAAAAGGGAGAAGGAGCAGCCCTGGAGGCTGCAACTCCCCCTTCCCTAACTCACCAAGCAGTCCAGCATGCTCCTGCCTCATTCCTACTTCCCGAGGGTTGCCTTTAGCCATGGCACAGCCCCTCCTGAAGAAGCCCCTGCCCCTTGGGGCTGGGTGTCCGTGGGACCTTTCCCCTACCTTGATGTCCTCAATCCACTGGCGAACACTGAGGAAGCTGCCTGGGTTGCTGATGTCATAAAGGAGTAGCACACCATGGGCTTTGTGGAAGTAGGACTGGGCAATGCTCCGGTACCTGAGACCAGGAGTGATACTGTTGTGTCTGTGGGGACTACCGGCCTGTGCACCTGCCACCTGAGTAGGACCAGTACCCAGCATGGCAGCAGGATCCCCAGCCCTTGGGCTCTCACCTCTCCTGCCCAGCTGTATCCCAGATCTGTAGTGTGGTTTGCTCTCCATCCACCAGCAGCTGCTTTATCTGGAAGTCCACGCCTGCCAGGGAGGGACAGTCAGGCACTGCTCCTGTGCCTCTGCTCTGGCCAGGTGCTTGGGGTGGCTGCTGGGATGGGTACCGAGGGTGCTGGACATGTTGTCTCTGAACTGGTTCGTGCAGAGGCGCAGCAGGAAGCTGGACTTCCCCGTACCTCTGTCCCCTGCAAGCACTAGTCGGTACATGGGGCAAGGGGATGCCAGTTCCTCTCTCCTCTCGCACCCCTGGTGAGATGAATGGTGGTGGGTACTGGCATGGGGATTGCCATAGCTGCCCCCAGCCTGGCCTGCCACACTGGATGGGTATCGCCAGTTACCTCTGGTGTGAAGGCAGGAAGCTTCCTCTTGCTGAAGTGCCTGTCAGAGCCTGCTAGGGGTCTGGGGACCTGCTGTGTGACAGGAGCCATGGTAAGGGCCCAGAACCTGGATGACATGTGTGAGCCTCCCTGTGTCCATCTTTCCATCCGTGGAGCGCTGTGCTGAGGGGCAGATCCCTCACCTTGGTGCCCCCGTGGGAGCAGATGGAGGACCCATCCTCTGAGCTGCAGCTGCTGATGCTGCTGAGTGAGGAGGCTGTGTCTGTACTGTAGTCTGAGCTCTGTTGCTGCCTAAGGCTGCCACTGCAGTGGCCCAGATCTCCATCTGCCCAGGAGGCTGCACTGGGGAGCGGGTGGTGCTGGGGCTGTCCCCCACTCCTGTGTGTGAGAAGACAGCTCAGTGAGGGAGGTCTGCAACAGCGTTGCCCCCCCCATCACTCACCTGTGGCCGGTGTCCTTTGGATGGGTGATGAGGGGGCTGTGTGGCTGAGTGGAGGGCAGTGCCTGTGGAGCAGAAAGCACCATTGTTGGGAGGTGTCTGGGCCTTCTGTGACCTACAGCTCCAATAGCTCTTGCGGGTCCCAGAGTACTGGCATCAGCCCATGCAGTGGGTTGCCACAAACAAGAGGTACGGCAGGGTGAGGGAGGGCAGCCAGAGCAGCCTGGCACCGGCATTCTGCATCCCTGCCCAGGTGAGTGCCGGTCCCCTCCTGAGTGTGTGCTAGCCCCATGCTGTGCAGGGCTCACCGCTTGCAGATCCATGGGCGAGCCGAGCAGTGGGGCTGAGCTCAGGGTGCAGTTCTCTGGCAGAGGCTCCTGTTCATCAGTCTGACAGAAGGGAGCAGTCTGAGCCCTGGGGCCACTGGGACCAACACAGAAGAGGGCTGTGCCATGACACCCTTGAGGCAGGAGAATGTCCCCGGTTGACCCCCCACTGCCAGGCTGGACGTGCCATGGCACTCTGACGCAGCTGGTGAACAGCAGGTTCACCTGCACCGTCTCCTGCAGGGACAGCTGCTCCCTGCAGGGACAGAGCACCTCATGGCAGGGCCCCCCAGGCTGGTACAGGGGCCCCCCACCCATTTGGCACCCTGTGCCCGGGGTGCCCATAGAGATACTGGGGTAGCCAGACAGGACACCCAAGGACACCCAGATCACAGGGTTTGCCAACAATGGGCCTAGAGGGCCGTGCCAGCAGCTCTGGGCAGGCGTCCCAGCTGCCCATGATCATGCCAGCCTGCTCTAGGGTGGGGTGTCCCTGCCTGTGGCAGGGGGGTTGGAACTGGATGATCCTGGGGTCCCTTCCAACCCTGACCGATTCTGTAACCTCTTCCCAGGGAGGGTGATGGGGCACTGGAGGGGGCTGCCTGGGGGGTTTGTGGGGTCGTCTCCTTCTCTGGAGACATTTGAACCCCGCCTGGACTTGGTCTGGGTGATCCTGCTGTGGCAGGGGGACTGGACTGGATGGTCTTTTAAGGTCCCTTCTGATCCCTGATGATTCTAGGATGGGGCCAACCAAGGCAGCTTCCCTCACAGGGCAGACAGGAGCTGGCAGAAACCCCAGCCTGCAGCCAGACTCTGTGGGGTACCTGCCAGCAGCGCCACCATGCCAGTGCTGGGACACTTATTACAGGATCTCCTAGAGCCAGGGACAGCCCCACCATCCCCTTCCCTTAAAGTGCCCCCCCCTTGTGCTGCTGGGCCTGCTCAGAGGTCCCCCCACAGTTGCTCCAGCTCTGAGCGTAGCTGGGACACGCTGTGCTCAGCCTGGCACAGAATGTGGTGCAGTCGTGTGCCCCAGCTGGGACAGGGAACCTTGGGGAGCTGGCAGCTGCTGGGACCCTACCTGGGCGATGTCCCCACACCGGTGCCACAGCTGCCCAACACCCAGTCCTGAGCCTTGTGTGGGTCCCTCCATTTCTGGGGAGGGAGGGATGTGAGCCACGGCACTGGCTGCTCCAGACCCCCCTTCCCCGTGGGGGGCCACACTGCAGCACTGAGCCTGACCGGATCCCCCCATGTTACTCACCCCATGGTGCTGCCCTCACCTTCTGCGGGATCAGATCCTGCGGGCTGTGGCTGAGGGTGTCCGTCTCTGTCCAGCACCAGCTGCCCCCACCCTGATGAGAGGCCCATCGGGTGCAGCTGGTGCCACGGCCCCACTGTGCTTCTGGGCCCCAGGGTCCCTCCCACTCTTGTTTGCTCTGTGGGCAGGGGCCTCAGCACAGTTGGCACCGTGCCCTGGCAGCTGTACTGAGCCTCTCTGATGCTTCTGGTACCTGCACTGGTGCCCCCAGCTCTTCCCAACGCCCCTCCCACTGCATCTGTTGGTAGATGCTGGTAGGTGCCAGCAGGTGCCAGGGTCTCTGTCTGCACATCCGTCCTTCCTAGGGCTTTGCTCAGCTGCAGCAGTCAGGATGGACTGTGTCCTAGGGGTTCTGTGACCGTGGTCCCTAGGGAGAGGGACAGCTGCTGTGGTGGGATGAGATGTGACAGGAGCAAGACTGGGCACAGTGCCCACCGCACCCAGGGCACGGCATCGTTTGTGCTATCTTGGGTCAAGTCCTTGGCACTCCCTGCTTGCCTGGAGCTCCTCTCCTGTGCCAGTGCCACTGACAGGTCAGGCTGTTGCCCCGCTGGCTCACAGGCACTGCTGGGCAGGTGCACCCAGCACTGCATCACGCTGGAGCCGTTTGGGAACCGTCAGTCGGGAACACGCTGGGGGCACCAGCCACGGGTGCTTGACACCTCTCCACTTGTCCCCTGTCTAGCAGAGCCACCTATGGCTGTCGCACGGAGGGGATCACTGGCCCCGCAGCCTCGGCCGGGGACACAGACTCAGCTCAGCGTTCTATACAAAACTGTATTCAAGGAGCTATTTACAGTGAGCAAACCGCGGGTGGGCGAGTGGCAACAGAGCTGGCTGGGGCAAAGACCCGCTGGCCCAGCTGGTCCCGGGATGCCAGCCAGCGTGGCAGCATCTGCCTCCCTGCCCAAAGGTAGCTCAGCAGCAGTCAGGGCCGAGCACCCACCACCTCCGCTCACTGCTGGTGGCCCCAGCGCAGAACAGGATCCCTGTCCCTGGGAGCATCCACCTCCTGGGTGCCCCTTGGGTTCTCAGATGCTGTCATCTCCTGGGACAGCGCATCAGAGCGGGCCAGGGCACAGGCACGGGCCACGGCAGGGACCAGCCCCAGCTGCTGCGTGCACAGGGCTGCGCACAGTCTGTCCCAGCTGGGACTACGTAGAGACGCTGATGCGCTGTGGGGCACGTCGTCGCCTCAGGACACGCACAGCTGAGCTGCTGCGGCGGTGCTGGGGGGAGCTTCGGAGGCAGAGGGGGCTCAGCAGCAGCCACAGGTAGAGCAGGATACAGGCCCAGCACGAGGATACCTTCACCCAGAAGGTTGACCAGCTGCCGTGCGTGAAGGTGGTCTCCAGCACCGCGTTCTCATAGCTGGCGAGAGAGGGCAAGCCTCAGATGTCTGAGGTGGAATGCAGTGCCAGCTGCAGGCAGGTCACTCCGTGAGCACCCACACCGCTGCGTGCCCCTGGGCACACCCCTCTGGACAGAGCCCCCAGCCGCGCAGACCACAGCCCGTCTCGTGCAGCACACAGCTGCTGTTGGCAGGGGCTGCCGGTCCAGGCGGTAACGAATCTGTGGGTGCAGGGCCATGCACTTCCCCGCCCGGTGAGCCCAGCACGGCTGGGAGCAGGGCGACAGCAGTGAGGGCTCCGATGCTGCACCGAGCCCGTGCGGGGGCAGGTCACTGCTGGCAGGGTGATGACGCTCGTGGGGCTGCGGTCCAGGCTGGGTGACTGGGGGGAAGGAAGGGCAGCAAGGAGAGGAGGACTGGACAGCAGTGCCGGGCCCTACCTGAACCAGTTGGTGAGGGTCATCATGACGTAGAGAGAGGCGAGGAAGAAGACAAAGTGGAAGGCTGAGTAGCTGTAGACCACCCGATCTCGCTCATCCTGGACCATGCACTGTCCCCCGGTGGTCTCCTCCACTTGCTCACGTGTTGGCTCGGTGCCTGGGGAAGCACAGAGGGCCGCAGCGGTCCCTGCACACCCTCCTCAACAGCACCACCAGTCTGGGACGCCAGCACTCAGCACCCATCCCACACCCACCTCGCAGCTCCTCTTCCATCTTCTCAGGGCAGCAGAAGCAGCAGGAAGGGTTCTGCAGAGAGAGCAGTACAGTGGCAGCTCTGCAGGGAGGGCAGTCTGCCCCCACGGGCACTGCTAGGCCGAGAAGCAGGATCTGGCCTTGCCTGGCTCTGAGGGTGCACCGGGGTGGGCACGGCTGCGCAAACCCGAGCCAGGCCTGGGGCTGGGACAGAGGTTTGGGGTGGCGGGTCTATGGTGCACGTGACAGGAGGGCTTGGGGACAGCTTGGGGACAGCATCCGCACTCACTTTAAACTCAAAACTGTACACTTTGACCATCCAGAGGGGCCCGAAGACCTCGGCGAGGTAAGAGGCCTCATTACTGTGCCGGGAGAGAAGCAGATATCACAACACAGGTACCCACCACCCCGCGCCAGGCCCCAAGCCCGCCCCACGGGTCTGATGCAACCGCAGGAGATGCGCCTGGCCACGTCTGGGGTCACCACACTGGCCCTGCCCGCTCGCAGATACCCTGTCTGCTCTGGTTGTTCCATCCCTCGCCACTTGCCCCGGCACTGCCGGCCGTGCCACGGGCTGGTGGAAGAGCCAGCGCTGCCGTGGGCACACGCACCATGCGAAGAGCACGCAAGCATACATGATGGCAGCGCCCAGGACGGCAACCGTGGTGTCCTCCGTCTGCATCTCCTCCTGCCGCACTCCCGGGAAGCACACAGTGAGGTTCTGCCCCTCGTAGAGCACTGTGGGGAGGCTGAGGTGAGACGGGTGCGCGCAGCAGCGAGGGGCTGCCCGCGTCAGCCCGGAGCACCCACCTCTCTCTGGGGGGCGGCTGGACAGCGCGGAGAAGGTGAGGTACATCACGTAGCAGCTGATGATTGAAGACTGCAGCAGCCCTGAGCGCGGCTGCTCTGCAAGAGTGGGGTCAGACGCGTCACCAGAGCCCCGAGCTGGCACAGGGGCTCTGCACAGACCCTTCCTACCACTGCCCTGGCCAATGCCCTGTGCTGAGGCTCAGGAGGGGCCGGCGGGAGCCCTGCAGAACCGCATCCTCAGCTGAGAGCCCCAGCCACCCTCCCAGAACACAGTGGCCCTCACCACGCCACGCCGCTGCCGCTGCGTGGTACTCACTGAGGCGCACGCAGGGCGTGATGGAGATGAAGGACATGATCCCGCAGAGGCTGCCGTTGAGGGTGAGCAGCACCCTGTTGAGGTGGCAGGCGGCTGGGTGGGTATAGTACTTGTAGAGGAAGGAGAAGGCGGCTGAGGCGAGGGTGTAGAAGGCAGCTGTGGCCAGCAGCACGGCCAGGTACCAGCGCTTGTCCTGTGCAGCACCCGTCAGCCTGCCAGGAGCATGGGTGAGAGCTGCCAGTGAGTGGGCAGCCTCCCAGTCCCCCCAGCACTCGCCTGCCCGCCCCTCAGCACTCACCAGTTCTTGTTCCAGGTGTGGGCGAAGGCTGTGATCAGCACCAGTTGGATGAGGATGAAGGCAAAGCCCCCACACACGCCAGTGTAATGCCAAGCTGTGGGGAGAGGGCAGAGGTGAGGTTGGCACCACAGGCACGTGGGCGCCCAGCTCAGGCAGGGTGTGGGATGCACCTTGGATGAAGCCATCCTCAGGGATGAAGAAGCTGGCAGCACAGAGCCCCACCAGCACCAGCAGCTTCAGGAGCCAACACCTGAAGGGCAGGAAGCGTCAGGGAACAGACACCCCGCAGGCCCCCTGCCTGTCCCGCACCCCATCCCGTACCCGTTGTGGATCTGTGCACGGCAGTCGGCGCTGGAGCGTACGTTGAGGAGCAAAGCCGCCTGTGCCAGGTGGAAGCAGGCGGTGCCAAAGCAGACCCTGTACACGGCCGAGGAGCCCACCAGGCGCTCACAGTCTGTGCCCCCAGGCAGGTGCTCACACAGCACTGCTGAGAAGGGCACCTGCAGGACAGCGATGGAACAGGGCTGCTGCAACACCCCGACCCTTCAGTGCCCCAGGCAGCCAGCACCCCTGGACCCCGGCACCCCCCGCGTTCCCAATGCATTCTTCAATCCAGCTCCCCTTTCACTCCCCAGGCAATGAGCACAGTCCTGCGTGTTCAGTAGCCCTGGCACTCCCCTATGCCCAGTGTCCCGGTCCTCTTGGCTTCCCCGCCAGTTCTGGCAGTCTCAGTGCTCTGGAGACCCCAAGGATGCCCAGCACCCCCAGGACCCCCATGAGCCCCAGTGCCGATGCCATCACCTTCTCCCTGACGGCCTGGGCCACGGTGCGGGACAGCATGAGGCAGCAGACGGCAGAGGCCAGGACGTGCAGAAGCGTGTAGAGGATGCGGGTGCCCGTGGACACGCGCAGCCCACGGCAGGAGCTGCAGCCACAGTCGCAGCACAGCTGGGGAGAGCACGGTCAGCGGGACGCCGGGCCAGGGCTGCCCCTCAGCCCGGCCTGGCACCCCCACCCCAGCGCGGTGCCCCCCGGCGCCGCCAGTCCCCCCAGTCCCACCTGGCACAACAGCGAGTG
>VZRI01000197.1:21872-32736 GCA_013397515.1 Upupa epops
CCCTGGTGCAGCCGGTAGCCGGAGCCCTGCGCCGCGCCCGTAGGTGCCCTGGCCGGGTCGGCGGTGGCTGCCCGGGCGCTGCATCGTGCCTGGGTGTCGGTGCTGCCTGTGCTGCAGCCGGCGCGGAGCTCTCCGCTGGCTGCCGGGAGCGGCTCTTCCTCGGCGGCTCCGCAGGCTCCCTCCGCTCGCCGTGGCCGCTGCTGCTGTAGGGGGTTGGGGCTCCTCCGGGCACCGCCGGCTCTCAGCTTGCCCTCGGGCTGTGACGGGTATTCGAGGATCCCTGTGGAGTTGGGTGTGTGCAAGCACGCACCAGCGACGCTGTGTCCTGCGCTGGGTGCATCAGCCCCTGCTCTGCTCCCCAGCTTCTGGCTTTTGCCCTCGCATACCCTGCCAGTCATCCCTGTGTGCTGGTGCCCGGGTGCTGCTGGAGGTGACGGCTACCCTTTCCCGGTCCCTGTGCTGGCTTCCTTTTCCTGCGAGGATGAGTCACACCGGTGTCACCATGTTGTGCTCTGGAGGAAGGGCAGAGCTGTGCTGCTGGTGGTGACAGGCGGCTCCGCACTTGGCTCAGCCGCCAGGCCCTGCCTGCTTCGTCCCGGCTTCTATAGGGCCTGGGTCCCTTCCATCTAGTCTCTGGTTTCCCTGGGGTCCCTGGTGTAGCATCTTCTCCGGTCGGGAGAGACAGCTTTCCACTGCAGTTAATGTCAGGTCTGTGCCCGGACAACCCGTCCCAGTTGGTGAGGGGTCTTCTCCCTGCTGTGGCAGGGGATGTGGTTGCCCTCCTTCAGTGCCCTTCTCCCTGCTGGGTTTGCTTCCCATGTTTGTAATCGATCGAGTACACATTGGGCAACAGGGAAGGCAAACAGTGCCGGGAACCAGCCAGGTCCAGTGTGCCTGTCCGTGAGCCGCTGGGGCTGCTGCAGGATGAGTTGCCCTCAGCTTGATCCAGCAGAGCTTCTCCTCCTTGGGTTTTGGGGAGAGGCACCCAGGGCCACTCTTCTGTGTCTCCACAGATTGTGCTGCTTTCCCAGACGGTCTGTTGCTGCTGCTGCCCGCCAGCCCAGCCATCGTGGGCTCATCCCCATGCTCACCTGTGCCAAACAGGGGCCACCGGGGCAGAGAGGCCGTTGTGCCTCAGAGTGCTGACACGGGGAGGCTGCTGGACCCGCTGCTCCCGGGACCCTCCTGCTGCCCAGCTCAAGGAACCCAGATACTCTGATGGATCTGAGGCCCTGCTCGCTGCTCCTGCTCTGGACTCTGGTGGTTGCCCTCACTCTCCTGGCCCAGGAGGTGCTGGCCCAGCGCATTTATACCAACACCTGGGCTGTGCTGGTCCCTGCGGGGCCCCAGGAGGCTGACAGGCTGGCCAGGAAGCATGGATTCTTCAACCTCGGTCCGGTAAGTCTGCTTCCCTCTCCCATGCAAGCCATGGCCTCAGGGGTTCTGGGAGCTCCTAGCTGTCCCCAGCACAAAGAGTGCCTCAGTGCTCTCCTTCTTGTGCTCCAGGCCCTGGCTCTGCTGTCTCTGGCTGGCTGTGAGCTGTAGTAGCCAGGGGCTCTCAAAGCTTTGGCTCCTGAGGCAGCAGAGTGACTGCCAGGCCTTGGCCAAGAGCCATGTGGGCCTGTGGCTGGGTTCCTGCTTGTCCCCATGGGGCTGCCTGCAAGCCCAGGGGTCCGTGGCCCCAAGAGCAGCGAGCTGCTGCCGTGCTGGGCCGGTTCTCCGGGAAGGAAGCGAAGGGTGAAATCCCAGAGGAAATTGCACAACTCCAGTGTCAGGACCTCACTGCGAGCAGCTGCGGGTCAGGCAGGGAAGGTGGCTGGAGCTGGAGCTGCCTTATCCTGCCACTGACAGGAACCAAACGAGGGGCAGGGCTCCCCAGGGTTTGGACCCCCAAGTCCCTGGGAATTGTGTTGGAGGAGGGAGCTCTGGGGGCCCCACGGGGGTGTCTGTGCCCTGGGGCTCCTTACACAGGTGCTGTCTATGTAGAGGTGTCTCAGAGCTGATAGCACAGCAAAGGATGAGTTGGGCTGTGTAGAGGGGACTGGGAGAGCAGCCCGGGATGCATTCAGCTGGGCCAAGTCTCTTTAGAGACCCCTGGCAGGGGGGGCTGAGCTGTGCTGCCATCCACCAGCTCCCACCAGCACTTCCTGCTGTGCTGGGGTGCTGGGTGCCAGGGCCAAGCGACACGGAGCTCTGTTGCCGTGTCTCCACTATCCTGGGGCTGCTTATCAGAGCCAGCTAGGATCCCGAGGCCGCCCAGGCCTTTGTGAGGTCCATCCTTATGAGCCACAGAGTCTGTGTGCCGGCTCTCCCCCTTCTCCCCACACCTGTTGCTTTGCAGTCTCCCCCGGCTCTTGCTCAGCTGCCGGCAGGAGCCTGCAGGCAGAGCACCACAGGCTGCGGCGGGAGCTGCAGGTCTGGGCATGTTGTCTCCCAGAGCCTGTCCCTGTGCGGGGGGACAGGGCTTGGCTGGCCCAGGCGGTGCACAGAGAGGCCACCGTGGCACCCAGAGGGAATGAGCAGCCCTGGAAGGAGCCAGATTCTCCTTCCTAGGAGGCTGCTGGGACAGGATGTGGCAGCCACTGGCAGCAGGAGGCTCCTGATCAGAGAGGATCCTGTCCTCAGCATGGAGTCTGCAGAGCCGAGCAGGCCCCCGGGCCAGCCAGCATAGAAGTGCCAGTGGCCTCTCGGGGGACCTGCTGGCCCCAGGGCTGCACGGGTGTCCGTGGGCTGTGGTGGGAGGTCGGGTGTCAATGATGGGCTGGCACTGGGCACACGTGGGCCGGGGGCTGGCTGTGCCCTGGCTGAGGACAGGCCTGTGGGGATTAGCAGGGGAGTGTGTGGGCTGGCCAGCTCCTGGCTGCCACCGCAGCATCTGGGCAGACCTAATCCAGTTGGTGGCTGGGCAGTGCCATGGTGTGCCCACAGAACAACTGGAGCTCTGTCCTCACCCTGGAGAGGTGACAGGGTGCTGAGGGAGAACGGCGAGCCTCTGGCGTGGAGTAGAGGCTCCACACTCCTCACCTCATCACCGCCTTGGATCCTGCCCGGTGGTTCAGGGGTGACACTGTGCTGGCTCTGTCTGCACCCCAGGCTCTGTCCCCAGTGACTGGCAGTGCTGAAGGGCTGCAGCTCCTCAGCACCTGTGCTGGGGCTCAGCCACCTGCCTGCGCCCCACAAGGAATGGCTGCAGAGCTGTGGGACTAGTCCTGGCCTTTCTCTCACCAGCCTAGGGTGGGAGCCGCTGCCACTGCAGGCTTGGGGTGCTGGGGTGCCTTCCCTCGCCCCACAGAGCACAGAGAGATTTTGGGCTGAAGTGCAGGGGGTAGAGAGCTGCAGCCCCTATTTGCTGCCCCGGGGCTGAGGGTGCTGCTCGCCCAGGTGCACCCTGCTCTCTCTGCTTGGTGCCTCATCTGCAGAGCTCAGATAAGCTCGGGGGGCTCCTTAGCTGCAGCCGCACTCTACCTTGGCAGTGCAGGAGGAGAAACGCTCTGCCTTCGTGGTTCCACAGCCCAGCCCTGCTGGCAACAGCCAAGTCTGGGCGAGTGGGTCCTGCCTGTGGCCACTGCCCGGGCATTTGGGCTTCCAGCAGGATGGGCTCTCCATCCCCTTCTCGCCAGTCCAGGCAGGCTGCTGGGCAGCAGGGACGTGCAGGAGGGGGTGAGGAAATGACGGCACTGGAGAGGGTTTGGGGTCTAAAAATAACCGTCTGGGCGGCTGCGCGGCCTCTGCCCCGGCCGGACGGGGCTGGAGCTGGGGTGTGAATCCCCTGCTGAGCTCTGCTGGAGCTGCCTATGCCTGGGGGAGCCCTGGAACTCCCCACAGCCTGTCACCAGTAGCAGGGCGGAGGGCTGAGGCTGGATCTGGGAGGGGAGCGGAGGTCTTGTCTCCTGGAGTTGGTGTCTCCTCCAGGCAGGCTCCCAACCAAAGGCTTCTCTGCTGCTGCCTGCCTGGGGCCTCCTTGCCAGGGCAGTGCATCTGAGGGACAGTTCAGGCCCCACTGCTGTGGAAGACCTGCAGGAGGGTGGGCTGGGCAGGGGGCTGTGCAGGGTCTCCCCAACTGCCTTGTCACCAGCTGCTGCAGCCAGTGACAGACAGGAGCCTCAGCAGCTGCTCTAGAGCCAGGGTGCAGCCTGCCTGCAGGAGCCCTGGAGCTTCCAGCTGCAGCTGGGGCGCAGGGACCTGGGGAACTGAGCTCTCCTGTCCCCCCGCTCCTTTCTCTGTGCAGATCTTCGGTGACTACTACCACTTTCGGCACCATGGCGTGGTGAAACGTTCCCTCTCGCCCCACCAGCCCTGGCACAGCCGTTTGGCCAGGGAACCACAGGTAGGTGCTTCATGCTGCCCTGCGAGCCTGCACTGGGCACAGGATGGGACTGAGCTGCCTGGAACTTCCCCCTGGCACCGAGGCTCACGGCAGAGCTGGCTGCGAGCCTGGCATGTCTCTGAGAAGAGCCGAGGGGTCGGCAGAGCTGGCTCCGCCATCCTGTGGGCTGCTGTGACGGCGGCACACGGAGCCCGGGGGGACACTGTCATACCCAGGATGAGGTGTACGGTGCCAAACGCCAGCGTGGCGGAGCGGCAGAGCTGCTGCCGTCTCTCTCAGCAGCTGGCAGGCTCTCGACAGAGCTCTGTGCTCTGACCTGCTCGCTTCGCTGGAGCGCAGCTGCCCGGGAAGGCTGGGAGGGAGCGCCTGGGTGCTGTGGTAGCTTTAGCGGGGTCTGGGGGCAGCCAGGCAGTCTCACGCGTGGGTCTGTGGCACCAGGTGCAGTGGCTGGAGCAGCAGGTGGCAAAGCGAAGGACCAAGCGAGACGTTTTCATGGAGCCCACGGACCCCAAGTTCCCGCAGCAGTGGTACCTGGTGAGTGCCGGGCAGGGGAGCAGCCGGGCCATCACGACAGCATCCGGGGACGCAGCTGTGGCGCCGAGGGGCAGTGGGGCCTGGGCACACCCTTCTGCAAGGCGGCCATCGGGCACGAGTCCCATTGCCAGGGCTTCTCTCGGCAGTACAACACCAACCAGCGGGACCTGAACGTGCGCCAGGCCTGGGAGCAGGGCTACACTGGCAAAGGTATCGTGGTTTCCATCCTGGACGACGGCATTGAGAAGAACCACCCTGATCTGGAGGGCAACTACGTGAGTATGGGGTGATGCTGCAGGGCACTGTGCCACAGGACCCTGCCTGGGCATTGTGGCCTTGGCGCCACGTGCCGCAGAGCTCGTGTCTGCCTTGGGGGGGATGTGGAAGAAGGCGGTGGCGGTGGGGCTGGAGCCCGCTCAGCCGTGGGGCCGTGGAGCACAGCGTGGAGCCACATCTGTCTTCCAGGACCCAGGGGCGAGCTTCGATGTCAATGACCAGGACCCAGACCCACAGCCCCGCTACACGCAGATGAACGACAACAGGTGAGGCACAGTCGTCCCTCATGGGCACCGGGGGAGGCAGAGAAGCCCCCCTGCCTCTCTCTCTGGCATGAGCAGCGTCCTTTGGGGCTGCCTGGTGCCTGTTCGGCCCCTGCCCTGGGGTTGGGGGAGACCCACAGAGCCTTTCTCAGCCGCCTGGTGAGATGGAGGAGGGATGGGAGGCGGCCAGGGTGCCGGTTGCTGTGGCTGTGGGCAGTGCCCAGCCACGCACCCCTGACCCTGCTGTCTGAGTGTGCTCGGCGCTGTCTTGGCTGCAGACATGGCACTCGCTGCGCCGGGGAGGTCGCTGCCGTGGCCAACAACGGGATCTGCGGTGTCGGCGTGGCTTACAATGCCAGGATCGGAGGTGAGCGCTGGCTGGGCTCCCTGGGTGCGGCGGGGAGCAGGGCTGTGCTGAGGATCTGGGTGCTGCTGCCTGGCGTGCTGTGGGGTGGCCGTGGGCGGAGGGCTGTTGCCGGCAGCCCCACGGCCACCCTCTCGCCCCATGCTGCCCGTGACCGCTGCTCTCCGGCCCTAGGCGTGCGCATGCTGGACGGAGAGGTGACCGATGCTGTGGAGGCCCATTCCTTGGGCCTCAATCCCAACCACATCCACATCTACAGCGCCAGCTGGGGCCCCGAGGACGACGGCAAGACTGTGGATGGCCCGGCCCGGCTGGCGGAGGAGGCTTTCTTCCGTGGGGTCAGCCAGGTGAGCAGGGCAGGGAGCCAGGGGAGCGCTTGCGGGCCCCTTGCCCCGCCTGCCCGCGCTCTGCCTGCTGCGTGCCCTGGCTGTTCCCGGCTGCAGCCCATCTCCAGGATCAGGCTCTGTTGGTTTTTCCTGTTCTGCTTGTGCAACCGCTCTGAGTCACAGCTCCTCCCATGCTTATCTCCTGCAGCCCTGTCCTGCGCTCACTGCGCAGCCCCCAGCGGGAGAGGGCTCTCCCTGCTCTCGGAGCTGCTCCTGGCTGGGCTGGGTTTCACAACACCCGCTCCCCCTGCCTGGTTAGCCCTGCCCCGCTTCCTCTCGGGAGTTCCCTGTATCTGTGGTGCCAGGCGCTGGGGAACCCTCCCACTGTGCCCTGCTTGCTGTGAGCCAGGCTGTGGGTTTTGGGTGCCAGTCCTGCAATCCCGTGCGAGCAGAGTCCCCTCGGGGGATTTCTGAACAGAGGAGAGAACAGCTCTTGGGGACTCTGCTACTTCTTCCCCCCTGCAGAGGGGCTGAGGGATGGTGGGATGTGACCGGGGGGATCCCGGTGTCCCGGCTGCGTCTGTTCAGCCCTTCCTGCTCGGGCTGCAGGAGCGACCGGGCCGGCGCTGTCTGCCCATCCCCGCTCCAGCCGGGGCAGCGCGGGTGATGCCGGCACTGGCCCTCACCCTGCTTCTGTCGCTAGGGCCGGGGCGGGCTGGGCTCCATCTTCGTCTGGGCATCCGGGAACGGGGGCCGTGAGCACGACAGCTGCAACTGCGACGGTTACACCAACAGCATCTACACGCTGTCCATCAGCAGCACCACCCAGTACGGGAACGTGCCCTGGTACAGCGAGGCCTGCTCCTCCACCCTCGCCACCACCTACAGCAGTGGCAACCAGAACGAGAAGCAGATCGTGAGTTCGGGGGGTCGGTGTCTGGGGGTTGAGGCTGGAGCTGGGCGCAGCGCGGGGCTTGGTGGGACATGGCGGGAGCTGGGCTGGACACGGTGCCACCCCCTTGCTGGCTCCCGGGGCTCAGCGCTTGGTGTCTGCAGGAAGCTCGTGAGCAGCTCTTGGAGCAGGGGCTCTGTCTTCTCTCCCTCATGGAGATGCCAGCCCCAGGGCCGGCTACTGCACCTCCTGCTGCAACCCCTGTCCTTGCAGGTGACGACCGACCTCAGGCAGAAATGCACCGAGTCACACACGGGGACCTCGGCCTCCGCGCCGCTGGCTGCTGGCATCATCGCCCTCGCCCTGGAAGCCAAGTAAGGGTGGCACGGAGCAGGGCTGAGGCAGCAGCACCCCGACACGGGGCCATGAGCAGCTGGGTGCCGGTGCCTGATGCCCGTGTCTCCCCACAGCAAGAACCTGACGTGGCGGGACATGCAGCACCTTGTGGTGCAGACGTCAAAGCCAGCCCACCTCAATGCCAACGACTGGGTCACCAATGGCGTCGGACGCAAAGGTACCAGCGTGGCAGGGATGAGCTGGGGGCTCCCGGGCTGTGAGGGGCTGGAGCATCTCTGTTCCGAGGAAAGGGTGGGAGGGAGCCCTGGGGCGGCGCAGCTGGAGCTGGGATCTGAGCAATGCTGAGCTATAGGGTGGGGACAGAGGAGGGGCAGCCTGCTGTGGGTGGCCCTGTGGGAGCAGGGGGCTTAACTGGGTGAATCAGAGGTTCCTGCAAGCCCCACCAGTCTGGGGTTCCAGGATTTGCACAATCACCACTGGATGGGAGTGCTGGGACGAGGCCCTCCTGGGGGGCAGAGCAGGGCCGGGACCCCTGCCAGAGACCCACAGGAGCAGGACTGACCTCCTCTCTGTCCACAGTCAGCCACTCCTACGGCTACGGCCTGCTGGACGCCGGGGCCATGGTGAGTCTGGCCAAGAACTGGACCACGGTGGGACCTCAGAGGAAGTGTGTCATCGATGTCCTCACGGAGCCAAAGTAAGGGCTGGTGAGCCCCTGAGGGCATCCCCCCGCACGGGAGCCCCTGGGAGGGAGTGGGGAGGGTCTGCCAGGCTGAACTGGCCCTGAGACCCCAGACCACCTTCTCGGCAGGGATGGGAAAAGCGCTTCCTTCTGTCCAGTGCCAGTGTTGGCCCCTGAGCCTTGCCCACTCCGGCTGGGGCTGTGCGGGGGGTGTGGGCAGGCCGGGGTGCTGCGGTTCAGGAGCAGCCAGGGCAAGTCATCCCCACACAGAGGGGCTTTTCAGGGGCAGACAGAAGCTCCTTTTACTCCTGCTTGGCTGCTGCTGACACGGCACAGCATGTGCTGAGGCTCATGTGTGGCCTGGGGGCTCTTGGGGTGGGTGTGACATCCCTGGGCATGGAGGCAACCCAGACTGGGCCCTGCCACAGTCCCCCAGGACCCAGCCCTCCCCAGCCAGAGCGGGCACTCCTTGTGCCCGGCATCCTGTGCTGGCACCTGGACCAGCACTGTGGGCAGCTGTGGGGGATGGCTGTGCCCATCCTGGTCTGGCCGTGCTGTGCAGGGTGTAGCCGTCCTGGCGGTGGGCAAAGAAAGGGCCCATTCAGGGCTGGCACGGAGCAGCAGCCGGGGAGGTGGCACCAGGCAGAGTAACCCTTCCCACGCACCTGGGAATGGCTGCCCGGGCCCTGTCTGGGAATGGAGAGAGGGCATCGCCGGCCGCTGCAGGGTGGCTGCCTGCTTCGGCCCCGGCGGGTGGGATGTCCCTGGCTGCTCTCACCGTTGCCTGCCTCCACCAGGGACATCGGGAAGCACCTGGAGGTACGGCGGAAGGTGGATGCTTGCCTGGGCAAGGCCAACTACATCAGCCGGCTGGAGCACGCGCAGGCCCGGCTGACACTGTCCTACAACCGGCGCGGGGACCTGGCCATCCACCTCGTCAGCCCCATGGGCACCCGCTCCACCCTCCTGGCCGCCAGGTAGGTGTCAGGCTGGTAGGCGCCCCGGGCCTGGACTGGTGGGCGCAACAGGGCCTGTGGGATGCCAGCATCCACCTCTTGTCTGCCCCTCGCCCAGGCCCCATGACTTCTCAGCCGATGGCTTCAACGACTGGGCCTTCATGACGACGCACTCGTGGGACGAGGACCCCGCTGGAGAGTGGGTGCTGGAGATCGAGAACACCAGCGACGCCAACAACTACGGTAGGGCTGGGCCGGCCTGCTTTCCCCCAGCCAAGGCGGGAGCAGGGCCAGACCAGGTGCCAGTGTTCCCCTGAGCCAAGGGGCCAGGAGGCCCCCAGGCACTTGGCAGTGACCTGTCTGGGCAGAGGCTGGAGCTGGCAGCTGATCTGGGGCAACTCGTGCCTCCTTGCGAGCTGAGCTGGCCTGGTCCCCCTGCGGGCTCTGTGCAAGGGCATAGCCCTGTGTGGGACGGCTCCAGAGGGTGGGCACAGCCCCGCTGCCCCTAACGGGCTGCTCCCTGTGCTGCAGGGCGGCTGCCACCCCGCGTTGTCGGTCCTCACCCTGTCTGAATCCCCCTGGCCCCATGCTGTTGCAGGCACGTTGACCAAGTTCACCCTGGTGCTGTACGGGACGGCCACTGACACCCCCAGCCTCTCCAACGAGCTGGAGAGCAGCGGCTGCAAAACCCTGACCCCCAGCCAGACCTGCGTGGGTGAGTGTGGGGCTGGCTGGGAGGGGAAGGGCGTGTGGGCAGCCCCCCCAGGCCACGCTGACCCTGCCTGTCCCGCAGTTTGTGAGGAGGGCTACTACCTGCACCAGAAGAGCTGCCTGAAGCGCTGCCCGCCTGGCTTTGCGCCCGGCGTACAGAGCACCCACTATGACCTGGAGAACAGCGTGGAGCCCATCACGCCCCACCTCTGCCTGCCGTGCCACCCGTCCTGTGCCACCTGCACGGGGCCCGGCCCCAACCAGTGCCTGACCTGCCCCGCGCACTCCCATCTGAGCAGCCTGGACCTCTCCTGCTCCCACCAGACGCAGAGCAGCCGCGCGTCCCCGGCCCTAGCAGATGGGGAAGGGCTGGCCGAGGCCCCCCCTCCTGCCAGCCTGCCCGTCCTCGTCGCCAGCCTCAGCTGCATCCTCATCGTCGTCATCTTTGTCACCGTCTTCCTGGTGCTGCAGGCACGCTCAGGCTTCAGCCTGCGGGGCGTAAAGGTTTATGCCTTGGACAGCGGGATCATCTCCTACAAGGGGCTCCCCTCTGACATCTGGCAGGAGGAGGGCCCCTCGGAGTCGGACGGTGAGGAGTATGAGGGCCACAGCGAGAGGACTGCCTTCATCAGAGACCAAAGTGCCCTTTGATGAGCCCTCCCGCCCCTCCCTCCTCCCTGCCCAGCACCGTGGCACCGGGGCGGGTGAGGCCGAGGGGCCCCGGACTCTGCCCTGTCCCCCTCCTGCACCGCAGCAGCCCGGGGCCCCCCACCCCTTGGCACCGTCCCTTGGCCCCGGCCTGCGCTGCCGGGCACAGCCCTGCCAGCACCGTCCCCCGCTCGGCACCGTCCCAGTCTTTGCACCATCTCTTGGTCCCCTGCCCCTCAAGTCTGGTGACGGCGGAGACCACCCTGGCCCTGTGCTGGCAGCTGTGGTCCCTGCTCCGGGTGGGCGACTGCTGGGGGGTCACGCGAGTCCCCTGGCAGGGGCAGAACGGGGGGTACTCGCTGCTTGTCGCTCAGGCTGGGCGAGTGGAGGCAGGGTGCCCGTGGCGTGGCATCCCCCTGCCACCTTGGCACTCGCCGGGCTGCTGCTGGTGTCCCTGGCTCCCCGCCGGCTCCCGCGGGCCTGTGGCCTCCACCCGAGCCCTTCGACAGCAATAATGGCCAGGCCTCG
>VZRI01000197.1:41979-52013 GCA_013397515.1 Upupa epops
CCCGGGCCGGGCCCGGCCCCGCGGCCCTCGGGATGAAGCTGAAGAAGCAGGTGACGGTGTGCGGAGCTGCCATCTTCTGCGTGGCCGTCTTCTCGCTCTACCTGATGCTGGACCGGGTGCAGCACGACCCCGCGCGGCCCCAGAGCGGGGGCAACTTCCCCAGGGTGAGTGGGAACGGGCCGGGGGTGCTCTCGGGGCTGGGCTCGTAGCTCCCTGCCGCCGCGGGCAGGGGGCCGCTGCTCGCCCGGCGAAGGTGACCCCCTCCGCGTCCCCAGAGCCAGATCTCGGTGCTGCAGAACCGCATCGAGCAGCTGGAGCAGCTGCTGGAGGAGAACCACGAGATCATCAGCCACATCAAGGACTCGGTGCTGGAGCTGACGGCCCATGCGGATGCGCAGCCGGCACTGCCCCACCACCCCGCGACCAATGGCTCCTGGATGCTGCCTCCCGAGAGTCGCCCCAGCTTCCTCTCCGTGTCCCCTCAGGACTGCCAGTTTGCTCTGGGGGGCAAGGGTCAGAGCCCAGACCTGCAGGTGAGGCGCTGCTGCCTTGGCCCAGCAGCTCCAGGCCCAGCTCTGTTAGCGTCGTGGGCTCTGCTCTCCAGGTCTCCCACCCCACAGCGGTGTCTGGGGGATCCTGGCCCTGCTCTTCTGGGGGTCTCTGTGTCCAGCGCCTGACATTAGCGCTGTCTCCCACCTGGCAGATGCTGGCCGTGTACTCCCTGCTGCCCTTTGACAACCAGGACGGCGGTGTGTGGAAACAGGGCTTTGACATCACCTATGAGCCCGATGAGTGGGACACTGAGCCCCTGCAGGTGTTCGTGGTGCCGCACTCACACAACGACCCAGGTGAGCTGCTGGCATGGGAGGGGGAGGGCCTGCACCCCCTACTGCTAGTGGGGAAGGACTGGGCCCTGCACGGTGACCCCCACTCTGCACTGGCAGGCTGGATCAAGACTTTCGACAAATACTACTACGACCAGACGCAGCACATCCTCAACAGCATGGTGCTGAAGATGCAGGAGGACCCGCGGCGGCGCTTCATCTGGTCCGAGATCTCCTTCTTTGCCAAGTGGTGGGACAACATCAGCACCCAGAAGCGCGCTGCAGTGCGGAGGTAGGGCTGACCCCCTTGGTGGAGCAGGGTGCTGTGGCAGGTGCCGCTGTGAGCACAGGGCGGGGGGGAAGGGCACTGGGGAGATGAAGGCTGCAGTGCGGTGGCTGTCGGCTCCTCACTGTGCTGCCCAGAGCTGATCACATCTCGTGTGTCCCCCCGGCAGGCTGGTTGGCAATGGGCAGTTGGAGATGGTGACGGGGGGCTGGGTGATGCCCGATGAAGCCAATTCCCACTACTTCGCCATGATCGACCAGCTGATTGAGGGGCACCAGTGGCTGGAGAGGAACATAGGTGACAGCTGGGCTGGAGCGGCTGGGCACCCTGCCCCTGGCAGCATCTTCCTCATGGGAGGTGCTGACGGTTCCCTGTGTCCCCAGGTGTGACACCACGCTCAGGCTGGGCTGTGGACCCCTTTGGGTACAGCTCCACCATGCCCTACCTGCTGAAGCGCTCCAACCTGACGGGCATGCTGATCCAGCGTGTGCACTACGCCATCAAGAAGCACTTTGCTGCCACCCACAACCTGGAGTTCATGTGGAGACAGACCTGGGGTGAGAGACTGCTGCCCACCTCTCTGGGACACCTGGGACAGGGTCTCACCGCCTTCAGCCTGAACAGATGCTTTCCTTTCACCTGGTCGGAACCTTACTCTTTCAGTTTAACCCCTTGGGTCACAGCAGCCGCCTGTCTCCATCTTTCTTCCTACCTCTTTAAGCCCTGACAGACCATGCTATGGTCTCCCAAGGAGCTTGTCTTCTCCAGCTTAACCCCCCAACTCTCCCAGCCTGTTCCACAGCAGCAGGTTCCCCCCTCAGAGCAGCATTGTCTGTCTCTGCTGGGCTGAGGAGCCCAGAGCTGGACCCAGCCCTGCACGGGGGTCTCAACAGAGCAGAGCAGAGCAGAGCAGAGGGGCACAGCAGAGTGGACGGGCAAGTGGAGCCTGCTGCCTGGGCTCATCTGTCCTCATTCCCGCAGATTCTGATGCCAGCACTGACATCTTCTGCCACATGATGCCCTTCTACAGCTATGATGTGCCCCACACTTGCGGGCCAGACCCTAAAATCTGCTGCCAGTTTGACTTCAAGCGCCTGCCGGGCGGCCGAATCAACTGCCCCTGGAAGGTGCCTCCCCGAGCCATCACCGATGCCAATGTGGCTGAGCGGTGAGTATGGCTAGGGCAGGGGCAGGTGGCTCGGAGCCCCTGTGCAGGAGCCGGCCTCATGTCCTGGCTTCCCCCGGCAGAGCCCAGCTGCTGCTGGACCAGTACCGCAAGAAGTCCAAGCTGTTCCGCAGCAAGGTGCTGCTGGTGCCCCTGGGAGATGACTTCCGCTACGACAAGCCGCAGGAGTGGGATGCCCAGTTCCTCAACTACCAGCGCATCTTCGACTTTCTCAACTCCCATCCCAGCCTCCACGTCCAGGTACCTGCAGGGTGCTCGGTGGCAGCGCCAGGGAGGGCCGGGCAGAGCTGGGCCCCATGGGCAGAGCTTGTGGGGAGGCCAGTCAGGGAGTTGGTGGTGCTTGGAGGCACAGCGGGGGCTCAGGGCTGCGTGTGCCGCCCCACAGGCGCAGTTTGGGACGCTCTCCGACTACTTTGATGCCCTGTACAAGAAGGTGGGCATCGTGCCAGGCATGAAGCTGCCCGGGTTCCCAGTGCTGAGTGGGGATTTCTTCGCGTACGCGGACCGGGAGGATCACTACTGGACGGGCTACTACACCTCCCGGCCCTTCTACAAGAGCCTGGACAGGGTGTTGGAGTCCCACCTCCGGTGAGGGGCAGGGGTTGTGTGCTGGGGGGGACATGGGCACCTCCCCACTCTGCACCCAGGTCGTGCCAAAGCCTTGCCCAGCCACAGGGTAGACTTCTGGGCACGGCGAGTACGTGGGCTGGGCTGGTTGCTCCTCTTCTCCTCCCGTCCTGGGATGCGAGGACCCTTGGTGACTCTGGCTCTGTGCAGCGGAGCAGAGATCCTGTACAGCCTGGCACTTGCCCATGCCCACCGCGCTGGCGCCGATGGCCGGTACCCACTGTCCGACTATGCCCTGCTGAGCAACGCCCGCCGCAACCTGGGCCTCTTCCAGCACCACGATGCCATCACTGGCACCGCCAAGGAGGCTGTGGCTGTTGACTACGGAGTCCGGTGCGTGCAGGGGGCCAGGGTGTTGTGGGTCTGGGGGTCGTGTGGAGCCCCTCTGCCAGGGGGAGGTGGGGGATGCTGGGACAGGACAGAGAATGATCCTACCCGGCCCACTCTCTGTGCCCCAGGCTGCTGCACTCCCTCACGAACCTCAAACAAGTCATCATCAACGCTGCACACTACCTGGTGCTGGGGGACAAGGATGCTTACCACTATGACCCCACTGCCCCCTTCCTCACCACGGTGAGCAGCTCCCCCTGCCCAGGGACGTGCTGGGGTGGCTGTTCCACGCCCCAGCGAGCCACCCCCTTTCTGTGCGGGGCCCAGTGCAGAGGCCTGGCAGGCAGGGGTGGTGAGAGCACCCAACTCTAACCCCCGCCCTCCCTAGGACGACACGCGTCCCACCCAGGACTCCCTGCCGGAGAGAACGGTGATCAGACTGGACACCTCACCCCGGTACGAGCTGTCTGCCTTGTTCTCGAGGCTCTGGGCATGGTGAGGTTAGCTGGGGCTCTGTGAGGCAGCGGGTGGCGAGAGGTGGCTGGGGCAGCCATCGCAGTGCGACCCATCGGCAGGTTCCTGGTGGTGTTCAACCCGCTGGAACAGGAGCGCCTGGCCGTCGTGCCGGTGCTGGTGGACTCCCCGCACGTGCGAGTGCTCTCTGAGGAGGGCCAGCCCCTGCTGTCACAGCTCAGTGCCTACTGGAATTCCGCCACCGACATGGTGCCCGATGTCTACCAGGTATGTGGTGCCCCAGTGCCGCTGCCCGCCCCGTCCCTCTCCCCTCCTCACCAAGGGCAGCGTGCCTCAGCCCTCCTCTGCCAGCGTCCCTGCACAGAACCACAGGAGCAGTCATTTGAGGTGGAGGTGATCTTTAAGGTCGCCAAGTCGTTCCCCAGCCCTGCCGGATCCCCACCCACCCCTGCCCCTCAGCTGCTCCTCAGAGCACCGGTGCTGGCAGACCCTTCCCCAGCTCCGCTGCCCGGTCCAACCTCTCAATGTGCTTTTGGGATCGAGGAGCCACAACAGCAGCTCCCGCTCCTCATGAACACCCAGACCCCTGCGCCTGCCCCACTCAGCAGAGGACCCTGAAATGCCCAGCCAGGATCCTTTCCCTGCTAAGCGCCAGCAGGTCCCCTTCTGCCCATGAAGGGCTGGCCCGGGTCCCTGTGCCGCCCACAGGTGTCCATCCTGGCCCGGCTGCCGGCGCTGGGGCTGCGCGTGCTGCAGCTGCAGAAGTCCCTGGAGGGCCAGGCCCTGCTCAGGTCCTCCACGCGCCTCTACCTGAATGGCCGGGAGGCGCCAGGGCGCAAGCAGGACGCCGTTCCCCTGCAAGTCTTCCCGGCCACGGCGGATGACTTCTGCCTGGAGAGCCAGCACATGCGGGTCTGCTTCTCAGGGCGCTCAGGGCTGCTGCAGGCGAGTGACGGGGTCTGTGGGACACGTGGGAGCGAGGGGGGGGCCGGTGGTGCTCACCCCTGTGCCCGCCCTACAGAGCATCCGCCGAGCTGGGGAAGAGCAGGAGCAGAGGGTGAGCAGCGAGTTCTTCGTCTACGGCACCAGGGCTTCCAAGGACAAAAGCGGAGCCTATCTGTTCCTGCCCGATGGCGAGGCCAAGGTAAGGCGCCCCGCCTCTGCGAGCTGCCTGGCAGCCATGCCCGTG
Organism: Upupa epops; assembly: GCA_013397515.1. Taxonomy (NCBI): domain Eukaryota; kingdom Metazoa; phylum Chordata; class Aves; order Bucerotiformes; family Upupidae; genus Upupa; species Upupa epops. The sequence continues at coordinate 46,896 of VZRI01000197.1, forward strand.
GCAGCAGCCTCAGCGCAGCCCTCCTTCCCCCGCAGCCCTATGCCCCCAAAGATTCCCCCGTAGTGCGGGTGACGGAGGGACCCCTCTTGTCGGAGGTCGCCAGCTACTACCAGCACGTGCAGACTGTGGTGCGGCTTTACAACGTGCCAGGTGAGATGACGTGAGGCTGTGTGGGGACAGCCGCCGGGTGGTGCTGCCCACGGTGCCCTCACTGCCTGCCCACAGGGGTGGAGGGCCTGTCCCTGGACGTGTCCTGCCTGGTGGACATCCGAGACCACATCAACAAGGAGCTGGCGCTGCGCTTCAGCACCGACATCAAGAGTGACGACTCCTTCTTCACCGACCTCAACGGTTTCCAGGTACCCAGCAGCCCGGCAAGGGGATGGCACCGGGCACTGCAGGAGCAACATCCCACCACTGACCTCTGTCCACTGGCAGATCCAGCCCCGCAGGTACCAGCAGAAGCTGCCACTGCAGGCCAACTTCTACCCCATGCCCACCATGGCCTACATCCAGGACACGCAGAGCCGCCTGACACTGCACACAGCCCAGGCCCTGGGGGTCTCCAGCCTCGCCAGTGGTGAGCTGAGGGGTCAGGGGGCTGTGCCTTGGCAGGGCCACCCTCAGCGGAGGATGCAGGGTGGGCATGGGCTAACCATGTCCTGCTGTGTGGGCGCTCCCTGCTCTGGGGCAGCTGGCTCCTGGTGCAGCCTAGAGCGCTGAGACCCGCTCTCTGCAGGCCAGCTGGAGGTGATCCTGGACCGGCGCCTCATGCAGGATGACAACCGGGGCCTGGGCCAAGGGCTGAAGGACAACAAACGGACCTGCAACCGGTTCCGTCTGCTGCTGGAGCGCCGCACCACGGCCAGCAAGGTGTGAGGCCATGGGTTGGGGTTCAGGGTGGCGACCCCAGCCCTGCCCTGCAGCAGGGTACTGTGCAGGTGGCTGCAGAAGGCCGCTGTGTGGGGGCGCAGCGTCTCCTCCCCTGCTGCCCCTCGATCTCCTAGCTGTCACACTGGTTCTGGGCATGGCACAGGGACGGGCATGGAGCCTGGGGCATGGAGCCTGGGGCGTGGAGCCTGGGGGAGCCAGAGCTGGACCGTGCAGGGGTCTGTCGCTCCTTCTCACTGTGTTCTTGTCCCGTCCCTCGCTGCCCTCTGCATGTGCCATGTCACCTACTCAGAGCTCCGGCTTCTTTTCCAAACTGGCCTCCGTGTTTAAAGCCTTGGGCTTCCCCGGCGCCAGGACTGGCAGCCCAGAGGTAACGGCCAGCCTGGCCTTGCCATCGCTCCCTGTCTAGTGCTCTAGCTGGTAGCCACTAGCCTAGCCTGGACCAATAGTCTTGACTTCTGCTAGCCATGATCTGTCCAGCTGCTCAGCTGGCAGCTGCTCTCCCGGTTTGGGTGCCAGGGAGGGTATGAAGCCTGGGTGGGTGCAGCTCTGGTCCTGTGCGTTGGGTCCAGGCCCTGCCAGGCCCTGCCACCCCTGCAGCCTGCAGTGACCGCAGTGCTCTGCGCAGGTGCAGAACGGCCGCCCCATCAGCTTCCCGTCCCTGCTGAGCCACATCACCTCTGTGCACCTCAATGCCGAGGCCCTGGTCCTGCCAGTGTCCCCGGAGAAGCCAGCCCTGCCAGCCCTGCGCTCCTTCGCACCCCTCGCCACCACCCTCCCCTGCGACTTCCACATCCTGAACCTGCGGACGCTGCAGGCAGAGGTGAGCGGGGGGGCATCTGGGGGCAGCAGGACCCTTAGTAGGGCATCTTGCACCTGCTGTGCCCAGCATGGTGCTCGCTCTTGCTCCCCAGCAGGGTGACTTGCTGCCCTCAGCCGAGGCAGCCCTGATCCTGCACCGCAAAGGCTTTGACTGCAGCCTGGAGGCCAAGAACCTGGGCTTCAACTGCACCACCAGCCAGGGCAAGGTAGGACCAGGGTGCCACCTCCACCCACGGCCGCATCAGAGCCAGGCCGGGGATCCCCAGGGTACCTGCCACCAGGTGTTTTACCTCCTGTGCTCCTGCCACGCTAGGCTGGAGACTGGAGGGGCCCCAGGTCTCCTGGCACTTGTGTCCCGGAACCGTGTGGTGGTCGGGAGTCCTGCGGTGCATGCTGCTCGGCCCCGTGCCTCAGCAACGCTGAAGGCTGTCGGCGTCACACCAAGGGGGTGTATAGCTGTCCTTGGGCCCAGCAGGGTGGGGAGGAGACTGGGTCAGCATGGGGGCACATGGGACAGCTGCTGGCACAGTGTGTACGGGGCTGCTCCACGCCGGGGCTGCTGGCACAACATCCCGCTCACCCAGACCACCCACTCTCCGCTCTTTCTCCCTAGCTGGCCCTGGGCAGCCTTTTCCAGGGGCTGGAGGTGAGCTCCCTGCAGCCGACCTCGCTGACCTTGATGTACCCGCTGGGCTCGGCCTCCAACAGCACCAACGTCCACCTGGACCCCATGGAAATCGCCACTTTCCGCGTCCGCCTGGGGTAGTGGCTCCCGCGGCGTGAGAGGAGCACGTTGGCCGGGCAGCGAGGGAGCAGCTGCTGAGCCCAGGAGGCGCCGGGGCAGGCGGGCAGGCACTGGGCAGGAGGTGCCAGGCTTGCAAAGCTGCTGTTTAATTTATTAGCGCTCTCAGATAGATTTCAAATGTGAACTGCTGTGGCAGGGCTAGGCAGAGGCTGCCACGCGCTGCCGGGGCACGGGCAGGGGTAGCGGGATGGGGCCTGCCACTAGCAGCAGGCTGGGCACAGCTGTCCAGGAGGATGCCCAGGAGGGCTTGTGCTGGGCTCCCCTCGACCCGCGGGCAGCCCCGGGGCTGCCAGGAGCCTGCAGGGGTTGGGGCAGCAGGTGAGGTGCCATGGACTGAGACTGAGCTCCCCTGGAGCTTCAGGAAACATGAGGCTGTTTCCAAGGAGCTGGCTCTGTTCTGGTCTGTGGTTCCCACACTGGTCTCTGGAATGGTGCTGGGGTCGTGGCACGGGGAGGGGAGCTGGGGCAGCACCTCGAGGCGGGGGAGTGCAGCTCAGAGCTGTGATCACCGCCGGTGTGGCTGCGGCTGCCAGGGCAGGGTCGTCCTTCCCTCCGCGGGCTCCTGGACGTGTGCGAGAGGCCAATGGCACAGCCAAGCCCGGGGACAGGCTACAGTGCCCGAGGGACTGCAGGAGGCCACTGACAGGAGCAACCTGCTGGTTGCTGTGGGGACCAAAGGGACTGCCAAGCTCCCCTGTTCCCTCCGGGACCTATTACTGGGAGAGGTGGGGACTGATTGCTGGGAGAGGTGCCGGTGGAGGAGGCTAGAGGGAGCTGGGCAGGCAGGTGGTGCTGCCTGAGCTCTGCCTGGGTTTGCCACACATCCCTGTGCCATGGGGCATGGCCCTGGCTCAGAGAACAGGCAGGACCTGTGGGGCCAGCGTGACTGGCACTGGGGCTCAGGGACAGCCTTGGCTGGGGCAGGGCAGCGGGAGAGGACAGCTGGGGCTGTGAGCATGTGGGGGGGCTGAGCTTGGCAGCGGGCACTGGCTACTGTGTGCGCAGGCAGCAAAAGGCTAATGGCACAACGGGCCAGGGGCCAGGCTGGCAAGGGGCTGTGGCACAGGCTGCCTGCCCTTTCCCCATGCCCTAGGCTGACCTGCGGCCCTCACGGTGACATCAGGGTCCCCAGATGGGTCAGGGTGCCCAACCAGAGGCCACGGACCCAGTGTGGGGTGGGGGAGGCACCTCCTGTCCCAGCCTTGGCCCCCACGCAGCTCATTAGCGATGGTGCCGCCTCCCCCGTGTCCCTGTGGAGTGGGCAGAGTGCATGAGGCTCTAATGGCTCCGAGCAGCTCCTGATGGGCCCATCGGAGGCGGGAGCAGGAGGGGCTGTGGTTTCTGCGGAGCCGGAGCCGGAGCCAGAGCTGCCTCTGCCTGGGTTCATCCAGGAAGATGCTGGATGGGCTCCTGCTCCGGCTGCTCGTCGCCGCTGCTCTGTGCCCCGGCCTCCTTGGGACAGGTATGGCCCCGCCGCTGCTCCCTGAACCTTCGGGACCTGGCTCCCTGTGTCCCGCTCCCTGAGGGAGGCCGGGGTGTCTGTCTGTCCTGGGAAGCGCTGCTCTGTGCTGGGGGTGGTGGCCCAGGCGTGGTGGTGCCAGGGCTGGTCGCCCTGCAGCGTGTGTGTGGGGTGAGAGGTGCTGTCCCTGCGGGGTGAGAGGGGGCGTCACAGGAGACCGATCCACTGGCTCGGGGTCTTTCCCCTGCCTCTGCTGCCGTCAGGCTCCTCACCCATGTTTGCCCCGGCTGGGTCTGTGCTGGATGCTGGAGGTCGGGGCACTGCCAGGTGGGGCTGTGCTCAGCCCAGCAGCTGGAGCCCCCCGAGAGCTAAGCCCGGGGCTCCTGTGTGACCCCGTGGGGCCAGGCTGGGGCTGACGCTGCTCCTGGAGCTGTCAGTGGGTCCCACCAGCACCTTGCTGGCTGCCACTGGCTGAGCTGCCTGGTGAGGAGCTTGGGGTCACCCGGCAGCAGGGACCGAGCCCCGGTACCTGCCCAACGCCCTCTCCTTGCTGCAGCCTTGGTGCAGAACCTGCATCTCTGTGAGGGCTACACAGGCCCTGATGGCCGCTACCACCCCGGCTTCTACTGCCCGCGTCTCACTGACCCAGCTGGCCACCACTACTGCTGCTGGCCTAGCCCTCGTGGCCTCAAGTCCTGCTGCTCCCAGGTGGGCCTGGAGGCCATCACAGGGGTCAACCTCTCCAGTCTGGCTGTGCCAGGGCTGCTACGGTGAGCAGGGGGGCGATGGGTGAGGCTCCGGGCACCAGGGGCTGGTGCTGGGTCACCCTGGTGCTGGGGGAGGCTCTGACTGCTCCATCGCTCTGTGTCCCCTCCCCAGGAACCCCCTGGCCCTGCCCTTCGTGGGTCTCTATGGGCTCCTCATCCTCCTCCTCATGGCCATCGACCTCATCCACTTCTGCCGTGCCCGGCACTGCTGCCTCCCGCCCTGTAGACCCCTGCGGGGACCACAGAGCCTCGCCCGGCCGGCCTGTGCTGACGGGGGGCTCCTAGCCATGGCCCCCGTCCGGGGGTGCTGAGGGGGGAACATGATGGGGAAGATGGGGGGGGGAGGTGAGGGGACACAGGGGTGGTCACACACG
>VZRI01000198.1:14661-36228 GCA_013397515.1 Upupa epops
ATCTGTTTCTAAATTTGGGGGGGTTTAAATAAATTTTTAGTGTAACTGCATTTTTTATCTATTTGAAATCTTTTGTGATTTCTTTAAATTTCTGTTTTTAAATTTCTCCTTTCTTAAAATTGGTGTAATTTGTAATATTTTGGTGCCTTTTCAAATAACTTTTTTAATGTTTTGTTAATTTTTTAATTTCTTGGTGGTTTTGTTTCATTTTTTTCTGTTTTTTTTAAATTTCTTGGTGTAATTTGCATTTTTTATGAGTCTATTTTTGATTTTTTGTTTTTTAGAGTCAGTGTACTTGATTTTTTTGGGGTATTTTTTAATTTTCTTGGGAGTTTTCTTCAATTTATTGGTTTTTTTTTTATTTCTCAATGTTTTTTTTTAATTTCTTGGTGGCCTATTTAAATTTCTTTTTGTTTTTTCAAATGTCTTGGCATAATTTGAATTGACTGTGTGTCTTTTTGAATGTTTTGGTGATTATTTTTAATGTCTTGCTGAACTTTTACATGATTTGGTGTTTACAACACTTCTTAAAAGTTTTGATGGGTTTTTTAAACCTTTTGAGATTGTTTTAAAATTTCTCAGTGATTTTTCAATTTCTTTGTTGTTTCTCAAATTTCTTGATGTAATCTGAATATTAGGGGTGTTTTGAACTCTTTTGTGATGGTTTTAACTTCTTACAGTGATTTTTTTTTTAGATTTCTTGGGGTTTTTTCCACTTTCTCAGTGATTCTTTACATTTCTCCATGGTTTTTTCCCATTTCTTGCTGCCACCTACTTTTATTGGGGATCTTTTTCAATTTCTTCTGATTTCTTTTCAAACCCTCAGACTTTTTTCCATTTCCCAGTGCAATCTGAAATTTTCAAACGGCCTTTCAAAGTTTTTCCACATTTTGGGTTCATTTTTCCCCATTACTGGGCTTTTCCCCCATTATGGGAGTTTATTTCCCCAATTTGGGGGTTTTTTATCTCCATTTTTTGGTGAGATTTCCCCCCCTCCCCAATTTGTGGGGCAGTGTGTCACCATTTTTGGGGTTATTTTCCCCAATTTTGTAATTTTTGCCCAAGTTGGGGTTTTTTTCCCCTCAATTTTTAGGTTTTTATCCCATTTTGGGGGATTTATTTCCCATTTTTAGGGGGTCCCAATGTTTGGACATTTTTTCTCATTTTAGGGTTTGTTTTTTTTCTAGTTTTGAGGAGTTTACTCCCATTTTCGGAGGGTACCCCCTTTTTGTGGACTTTTTCCCCAATTTGAGATTTTTTTTCCCCCATTTTGGGCCATTTTTCCCCCATCTTCAATTTTTTTTCCCTATTTTTCAAGATCTTTTCCTATTTTCATTCATTTTTCCCCCATATTTTAGGGGGTTTTCCCCATTTTGGGTTTTTTTCCCCATCACTTTTTTTTTTTTTCCCCCAATTCTTGATTTTTTTTTCCCAAATTGGGAATTTTTGCCCCAATTTTGGGTTTTGTTTCCAATTTTGGGGGGGTTATTTCCTAGTTTGGTTTTTTTTTCCCCCTAGTTTTCAATTTAATTCCCATTTTGGGGGAAGGAGTGTCCCATTTTTGTGGATTTTTATCCTGATTTGGGGGGGGGTCCCCATTTTGGTTTTTTTTCCACTAACTTGGGGGTTTTATTCACAATTTTCAGGGACTTTTTTTCCCATTTTTCTGGCTCTTTTCCCATTTTGGGTTTTTTTTCCCACCAACTGTCGAATTTTTTCCCATTTTTAGGGGGATTTGTTACCCTCTTGGGGTTTTCTTTACATTTATGGGGTTTTTCCCATTTGTGGTGTTTTATCCCATTGTGGGAGTTTTTCCCCATTTTGGGGGGTATTTTTTTCCAGATTTTGGGGAATTTTTCCACATTTTAAATTTTTCTTTTCCCATTTTTGAAGGGGTTTTTTTTTAATATTGGAGGGGGTTCACCCCAGTTTTGTTTTCTATTCCAATGTTGTTGGCTTTTTGCATTTTAGTTGAGTTCCCTCCCCCCTTTTTTTGAGGTTTTTCCCTCCATTTTGGGGATTTTTCCCCCCAATTTTTATATTTTTGGGGCATTTTTTCCCAGTTTGGGGTTTTGTTCCCATTTCTGGGTGGTTTTTTCCCAGTTCTTTGAATTTTTCCCCCATTTTAGTGGATTTTCCCCTCATTTTCTTTGTTTGTTTTTCCCATTTCTTTAAAGGTTTTTCTACTTTCATTAATTTTATTACATTTTCATTCACACTTTCTTTTTTCCCCCCATTTTTGTTGTTTTTCTCCCATTTTTGAGACTTTTTATGTTTTTTCCCTCCTAATTTTAGGGGTTTTTCCCCATTTTGGGGGGTTTTTTTCCTATCTTGGCAGTTTTTCTCCCTATTTTGGGGAGATTTTCCGCATTTTCTTCGTTCTGCCCCACATTTTTGTTGTTTTTTTCCCATATTCATTAGAGTTTTTCCCATTTTTGGGATGTTGTCCTATTTTTTAGGTTTTTTCCCATTTTTGGGTGAATTGCTCCATTTTCATAGGGTTTTTTTTCCCCCAGTTTATTTTTTTCCCCATTTTCATGGGTATTTTGTCCCATTTTTTTGTTTTTTCCGTATTTTTCCCCCATTTTTGTTGGGTTTTTTCCCCATTTTTGTTGTTTTTTTCCCATTTTCATTGGGTTTTTTTTCCCAGTTTAATTTTCCCCCCATTTTCATTGGTATTTTACCCCATTTTTTTTGTTTTTCTCACTTTTCCCCCCATTTATGTTGGGTTTTTTCCTCATTTTCCTGTTTTTTCCTCATTTTTGTTGGGTTTTTTCCCCATTTCCATTGGGGTTTTTTTTCACAGTTTAATTTTTTCCCCCATTTTAATTGGTATTTTGTCCCATTTTTATGATTTTTCCCACTTTTTCCCCCATTTGTGTTGGGTTTTTTCCTCATTTTCCTGTTTTTTCCTCATTTTTGTTGGGTTTTTTCCCCATTTCCGTTGTTTTTTTCCCATTTTCATTGGGTTTTTTTTCCCAGTTTAATTTTTCCCCCATTTTCATTGCTATTTTGTCCCATTTTTATGTTTTTCCCACTTTTTCCCCCATTTCTGTTGGGTGTTTTCCTCATTTTCCTGTTTTTGCCTCATTTTGTGTGTTTTTTCCCCATTTTTCCCGGTTTTCCCCCATTTTCATTGGGTTTTTTTCCCAGTTTAATTTTCCCCCCTTTCTCACTGGTATTTTCTCCCATTTTTTTTGGTTTTCCCACTTTTCCCCCCTTTTCTGTTGGGTTTTTCCCTATTTTCTTTAGTCCTTTCCCCATTTTTGGGTGGATTCCCGGGATTTCCTCGCTGTTACCTGGTGGGGGTTCCAGTCGCTGTCGAAGATGATGACGGTGTCAGCCGACTGCAGGTTCAATCCCAGCCCTCCGGCCCGGGTGCTCAGCAGGAAGATGAAGTATTCCGAGCCCGGCTCATTGAAGGTCTTCAACAGCATTCCCCGATCTTCCGCTTTGGTGGTACCTGGAACACAGCCGGAGGGTCGGATCCAACCCTGGAGCAGTCGGGAATGGCAGTGGAAAGACTGGGTTTGGGGATAAGGGATCGGGATCAGGGATGGAGATCAGGATTGGGATCGTGGATTTAACAGCATTCCCTGATCTTTTGCTTTGCTGGCGCCTGGAACACAGCTGGAGGGTCGGATCCAATGGAATGGCAGCGGAAAGATTGGGATTGTGGATGGAGATTGCAACTGTGGATGGAGACTGGGATGCTGAACGGAGGGTGGCATCAGGTATGGAGATTGGGATTGGGGATGGAGATCGAGACCAGGAATGGAGATTGGGATCATGGCACAGAGAAACACTGGGATCATGGATGGAGACTGGGATTGTAACCGGAGACTGGGATCATGGATTTAACAGCATTCCCCAGTCTTCTGCTTTGGTGGTGCCAATGAGGATTGGATCCACACCTGGAGCAGCAGGAATGGCAGCGGAAAGACTGGGACTGAAGATGGAGCTTGGGATGGGGGACAGAGGTTCGGATTGAGGATGGAGATCAGGATTGTGGGTAGAGACATGGCCAGAGACTGGGACCATGGATGGAGACTGGGATTGTGGATAGAGGTTGGAATGATGGATTTAACAACATTCCCCACTTTAGTGGTGCCTGGAACACAGCCAGAGGGTCAGATCTCATCCTGGAGCGGTGGGAATGGCAGTGTAAAGACTGGAATTGGGGATGGAGACAGGAATTGTGGATGGAGAACAGGGTCATGGATGGAGATCGGGATTGTGGATAGAGGTTGGAATGATGGGTTTAACAGAATTCCCCAATCTTCCACCTTGGTGATGCCTGAAACACAACCGGAGGGTTAGATCCATCCTGGAGCAGAGGGATTGGGGTCAGAGGGGCGGCTCCACAGGGTCTGGGATTGGGGATGAAGATTGGGATTCTGGATAGAGATTGGGATCAGGGATGGAAATCGGGATTACAGATGTAGGTGAGGATTGTGGATTGAGGTGGGGGATTGTAGATAGAGATAGGGATGGTAGCCAGGGACTGGGATTGTCGCCAGAGATTGGGATTTAATCCCTATCTAAGAGCAATTTAATCCCATTTATTATTAATTCCCCACTCCAACAGTGATCTAATCCAATTCTAACAGTAATTTAATCCCACTCCAATAGCAATTAAATCCCACTCCAATATTAATCAATTTCAATACCAATTTCATCCCAGTTTAATATTAAATTTAATGCCCTTCCAGTGATAATTTAATCCTAGTTTAATATGAATTTAATCCCGCTCCATTCGTAAATTAATCTCACACCAATGTTAATTTAATCCCCCCTGCAACAGCAATTTAATCCCAGTTTAATGATAATTTATTTCCCATTCCAACAGTCATTTAATCCTAGTTTAATATTAATTTAATTCCACTGCCATTAGGAATTTAATCCCATCCCAATATTAATTGAATCCCCACTCCAACAGTAATTCAATCCCCATTTATTATTCATTTAATCCCACTTCATTAGTAAATTAATCCTCCCAACAGTAATTTAATCCATTTAGTATTAATGTAATCCCACTCCATTATTAATTTAATCCAAATTTAATAATTTAATCCCTATTTATTAATCTAATATGTTTGTTACTAATTTAATAATTTGTTATTGATTTAATACCAATCTATTAATAATTTAATCCCTAATTAATATTAATTTAATCCAAATTTTTAACTAATTAATCCTAATTATTCATTTAATCTTTAATAGTAATGTAACACCATTTTATAGTAATGAAGCCACTCCATTATCAACTTAATCCCAATCTGTTATTAATTGAATCCCATTATTAATGGAATCCCAGGTTAGTATTCATTTAATTCAAATTTGTTGTACATGTAATATGTTTATTATTAATTTAATCCCATTTTACTATTGATTTAATCCCAGTTTAGCATTAATTTAATTCCAGTCCTTTAGTAATTTAATCCCAACTTGTTATTAATACAATCCCAGTTTATTAATTTAATTCCAATTTATTAATCTGTCTATTAATTTAATTGCAGTTTAGTAATTTAATCCCAGATTGTTACTAATTTAATCCCAATTTGTTATTAATCCTATTTTATTAATTTAATCCCAGTTTGTTATTAATTTACTCCCTGTTTAGTGTCAATTCCATTCAAATTTGTTGTTAATGTAATCCCATTTTATTAATTGAATCCCAGTTTAGTATTAATCCCAATCTGTTATTAAATTAATCCCACTCCATTAGGAATGTCATCCCAATTTGGTTTTAATTTAATCCCAGTTTATTCTTAATTTAATCCCACTCCATTAGGAATTTAATCCCACTCTATTATGAATTTAATCCAAATTTGTTTTTAATATAATCCCAGTTTATTCTTAATTTAATCCCACTCCATTAGGAATTTAATCCCAATTTGTTTTTAATTTAATCCCAGTTCATTATTCATTTATTACCAGATTATAATTCATCTAATCCCATTCTAACAGGAGTAGCCCAACCAACAACTCCCAACTCAACCTCTTGGCCACCACTCCAGCTCCACCTCTTTGGGCTCTGCCTCGCAGGTCCTTCCCGAGGAGGAGGCAGCTGGAGTGGAGGTGGTGAAACTGGAGGAGCTTCCCCCGACCCCCCAGCAGCCCCCTCCCCACCGCCGCAAGTTGCTTGGGTGACGGCGGAGGTGACACCCACCGTCCAGCCTGAGGTATTTGAAGCCACGGTAGGCGAAATAGTCCTCCATGATGGTCATCAAGGAGGTCATCTGGCAGAAGAGCAGAACCTTGTGGTTGGTAGCCCGGAGCTTGGGAAGGATCCGGTCGAGGAGCTCGAATTTCCCAGATGCCCGATAGAGATCCAGCCTGGGGAGGAAGAGAAGCAACAGCCTGGCTGAGGCTGGAAGGGACTTCATCCACTCCTACCTCTCCCCACCAGGAGCACAGCTGTCTCTTGACTACAGCAGCTCAGAGGCTGCAGTAACCCTCTGCAGGGACAGAGTGGGGGAGGAAGGGTTGGAGAGCTGCCTGGCAGGGAGGGAACTGGGAGCACCGGGTGCCAGCCAGCTGAACAGGAACTAGCAGAGTGCCCTAAAGGCCAGTGCCATCCTGGCTGGCAGCAGCACTGGGGTGGCCAGCATTGCCCCCCTGTCCTGGGCTCTAGAGAGGCCTCCCCTCGAGTCCTGGGGGCAGCTCTGTGCCCCTCTCTGCAAGGAAGAGCTGGAGGGCCTGGAGCGGGGCCAGAGGAGCAACAGGGCTGGGGAAGGGACAGGGGGGAAGAGGCTGCTGGGGAGAGGCTGAGGGAGCTGGGGAGGGGTTCAGCCTGGAGCAGAGGAGACTCAGGGGAGTTCTCCCTCTCTCCAGCTCCCTGAAGGGAGGGTGCACTCAGGGGGTTCAGGCTCTGCACCCAGGCTACTGGCCACAGGATGAGAGGTAAGGGCCTGAGGCTCCCAGGGGAGGGTGAGTGTTGGGAGGCTCTGTGGGGTCTATAGGGTCTCTATGGGGGTCTAGAAGGCTCTATGGCATCTATAAGGCTCTGTGTGGTCTCTATGGACTTTACAGGGCTCCACAGGACCTACAGGTCTCTGTCAGGGCTCTATGCGAAGGGTCAGGTTGGCTCTCAGGCAGCCCTTCATCACAAAAAGGGTGCTCAGCCCCTGCAGTGGGGCTGCCCAGGGCAGTGGGGGAGTCCCCATCCCTGGAGGGGCTGAAGGACAGACTGGAGGTGGCTCTGAGTGCCCTGCTCTAGGCTGCTGGGCAGGTCCGTGGGCTGGGCTAGAGGAACAAACAGGGCTACTCCAGCCTCAGTGATCCCAGGATTCTGTGAGGAAGGGCCCTGGGGCTCCTGGTAGCCAGCAGATGGCCAAGGAGGCCAGTAGCACCCTGGGGTGGGTTAGAAGGAAGGGGGTTAGGAGATCGAGGCAGATTTCCCTATCCCTGTCCTCTGCCCTGGGGAGGCCCTAGCTGGACTGCTGTGTCCAGTTCTGGCCCCTCTCCCAGTTCCAGAAGGACTGGGAGCTGCTGGGAAGAGCCCATCGCAGAGTCCCATGGGGGCTGGATGGAGGGCAGCAGCTCCCTGGGGAGGAGAGGCTGAGGGAGCTGGGGCTGTTCAGCTCAGGGGGACCCCATGGGTGTTGACAGTGATGGGAAGGGTGGGGGTCAGGAGGACAGAGCCAGCCTCTGCTCAGGCGGATCCAGGGCCAGGACAGGGGGCAGCAGGGACCGGCTGGAGCAGAGGAGGGGCTGTGGGAACAGCAGGGAAAACCTCCCTGGAAGGATGACGGAGCCCTGGATCTGCCCAGACAGCGATGCAGGAGGGGGGTCTCCAGCTCTGGAGAGACTCCCAGCCCTCCTGGTCTGATCCTGGGGGGTCTGCCCTGTGGGATCCTGGTCTGGAGAGACCACAAACCCTCTTGGAGAGACCCCAGACCCTCCTGGGTGCTCCTGTAGGACCTGATCTACAGGGTCCTGCTCTGGCAGAGGGGTTGGATTAGATGATCCCAGAGATCCAATCCCCAAGACCCTGTGATTCAGTGGATGGATTGCGGTTGGGAGGGAAAATCAACCATCATCTACTTCCCTCTATAAGGACATGGTTGACTGGAGAAGGTCAGTCCAACTGGAGCTGGAAGCAGGGAGGGGGCTTCTCCCAGCAATCTGGGCAACCTGGGTCTGGGTCTCCCTGAAGAATCTGGATCCTTTGGACCAATCCAAACCCAAACTCTTCCAGCTTGGAACCATGACCCTGTTGTCCCATAGCTCTGGGTCACCAGTTCATCCCCACCAGTTCTTCTGGACCCTGGAAGGTCACACTGAGGTCTCCCTGGCTGTGGCCTCACAGCAGAGGGCTTCCAGGCCTTGCGGCCTCCTCTGACTGTGATTCAGCTGCTCCACATCCCCTCCACAGGGCTCCTCCCTATCCCTTCATCCCCCAGCCTGGATTTGGGATGGGGATCAGTTAAGAGATGTCTCCAATGGCCTTGTGGAACCTCATAAACTTCACGTGAACCCACTTATCCAGCTCAATCCAGGTCCCTCTGCATGGATCCTGCTCCTCAGGAGGCCTCTCGTTGCCCTTCATCCCATCATCCACATCATCCATGATGCCAGCAGGACTCCCAGAGGACATCCTATGTCACCCATCTCCATCTGAACACGGAACAGCTGACCCTCTGGAGGCTCCATCCATCCAATTCCTCATTCCCTGATTGCTCCACCACTCAGATCCAGGAGCCCCCAGTTGAGAGGAGGATGCTGGGGGTTGGGACCACGCGTCTGAGGTCTCCTGGAAGTGTTGACAGACGACCTTCCTGGCTCTTCTGATCCACCCACATGGTTCCTCCATCCTAGAAGGCCACAGGCTTGGTCTTGCCAGCTCCAGCCACCTCTGTGTCCCTCCACAGAGCTTCCAGGTAGATGTATTCCTATTCCTGGGGTGCTTCTCACCCCATGGGACCTTCCCTCAAGATCACAGAGATGCGACAGGATGGGGTTTGGTCCTAAAACCCATCGGGGAAAGGACTGGTGGCTCCTGATCTGGTTTTAGGGTGCTGACCCAGCTCTTTGTAGAGAAAAGCCCCCCAGATGAACCCCAGATCGCCCCACCCAAGCACTCACCCTTGGACAATGCCGCCTGTGAAGCCCAAGTGCTCAGAGAAGGACTCCTGCAGGTAAAGAAGCAGCGTCAGAGCAGGGACAACCACCAGCAAGGTCCAGAACCACCCCGAGTTGAGGGTAACAGGGCATCTGCAGCCACAGGAGTTGTGAGGTTCATCTCCCCCTGGTCCCTTATCTCCCCTTGGTTCTCCTCCCTACAATCCAGCCCCCACAGTTCTCCTCCCTACAATTTGTCTCCCTAGGGTTCTCCTCCCCTTATTCGGTCTCCCTGTTGCCCATCTCCCCTTGGCTTTTCTCCGCATGGCTCTTCTCTCTCTGCTTCACCATCTCCCCATGGCTCTCCTCCCCACATTCTATCTCCCCATGGTTCTCCTCCCCACAGTCCATCTCCCCAGGGTTCTCCTCCCCACAGTCCATCTCCCCAGGGTTCTCCTCCCCCTCTGGTCCATCATCTCCCCATGGTTCTCCTCCCCACAGTCCCTCTTCTCATGGTTCTCCTCCCCTCATTCTGTCTCCTCACTGCCCATCTCCCCTTGACTCTTCTCGCTGTCATTCCTCATCTCCATTCAGGAAGGGGATGGAGCCCTTTCCCCACCCCGTCCTGCTCACCTCGATGTGCTGGAACATGTAGGGGTGGTTGCAGATCTTCCTCAACTGCATGATGGTGTTCATCAAGGTCTTGGTGCCCCCCTTCCCCTGTGTAAATGAGATGCTAATTAGCAATGAGGACTGGTGCTCCCCGTATTCCCCCAACCTCAGGAACCTTCTGGAGGAGCCGCTTGGGTGGTCGCAGGCTCCAGCCCCATGATGGGACCACTGGGGTGGGTGTCTGGGGTCATCCTGGCCCACCATGGGTTCAAGTTCAAGACACTGAGGTCACCCCGAGGAGCAAATTCTGCTGGGGAGAGGCTGCTCTGGGGGGGTTTTCCACCTCCAGATCAAACTGTCACTCCTATTTTGTCTTCAGGTGAATGGGACCAGTAGGCTGGTGGCTATCACAGCCTTCCCCACAGCTACTATGACCCTCATCAGTTGTTTCTGGGCCACACTCAACCCATCATCCCGAGCTGGTTGGAGCTGGAGAAGGTCTTGCAGCTCCTCAAGGCCCCAGTGACTCCTAGTCCTCACCCCGCAGCTCCACAACCTGGAGACCCCAACATGGATGGGGACTCCTCTCCCTGCTCAGGGCTGCCTGGGGACGACTTGGGGGACAGAAACTGGTCCTCAGGGTCAAGCTCACCCTCCCCTGGGGCAACCGACAGGGCCAGTTCCCCTCATCCTGTCACTCCTAGGGAGGAACCATGAGCCCAGAGCTAGGACGATCACGTATCCCAGACCTTCTTGTCCTTCTCAGAGCCGTCAGTGAGGAGAACGCCCTTGGCCTGCATGTGCCGGTAGAGAACCCTCTGCAGCGCCGACATGTCGCACTTGATGACGTACTCCACCTGCAACGACCCCGCAGCACTGAATTCCCCCCAGATTGTCCCCAAACCCCTCAGAATCACAGACCAAGATCATCCAGATCCAACCTCTCTGCTAGGAGAGGCTGGAATCATCAGATCTTTTCCATTGGGAAAGACCTTACAGACCCCTAAATTCAACCAGAGAGAGACACTGATCAGAGACTGATGGACTGGTTGGGTTGAGTTAGACTGGGTTAGACTTCCAAGCTCATCCCATTCCAATCCCCTGCCATGAGCAGAGAGATTCTGGAATCATCTAGAACCTTCTCTGTTGGGAAAGACCCTCAAGGTCCCCCAGTCCAACCACCAAACCTCTGCAACCAGACAAAGAAATCAATCAGAGACTTTTGGACTGGTTGGGTTGAGTTGAGTTGGGAGAGGTCTCTGAGATCATCCCATTCCAACTCCCTGCTATGAGCAGGGAGATACTGGAATCATCTAGAAACTTAGCTGTTGGGAAAGAGCCTCATGATCCCCAAATTCAACCATCAACCCTCTGCAACCATTGCTGGCTGCCCAGAGCCCCCTCCACCGGGGCCCTGGAGCCCTCCAGGGATCAAGCAGCCCCAACCTCCTTGCTGAGGCAGCCCATCCCACCCCCAGAGGGAAGGATTTTCTCTTCCCATTGGATCTCCAGCTCCCCTTGTTGAGCCTAAACCTCTCCCCATCCCAGCAACAACCCCTCTGCAGCTCTGCTGAAGTCCCTGGCAGCTGCTGGAGGGTCCCCCTGGAGGAACAACCCCAGTTCCTTAAACGTGGGGTGGAATCAAAAAGTCCAAGGAGCCATCTCCAGGATCATCCTGGCCAGTACCTTCTCGGGCAGCTGTGCTTCCACCTCCTTCTTGAGCCGTCGGAGCAGGAATGGGCGGAGAACCTTGTGCAAGCGCCGGATGATCAGGATGGTCTCCTCTTCGTTCAGGTCCACCTGGAGCAGCACCAAAGGGAATGGAAATCTCATTCGCCCAAAGTTCCATCCTATGGGACATTTCCCATCTCCTGCTGAATCCCATCCCAATGCAATCCCAGTTTATGGGGTATTTCCCACTTTCTATAAAGCCAAATCCCAACAAATCCCATCTTATGGGAGATTTTCCATCTCCTGCTAAACCAAATCCCTCAGAAATCCCATTTTAGGGGAGATTTTCCATCTCCTTCTGACCCAAATCCCAAAGAAATCCCGTTTTATGGGATGTTTCCCACTTTCTACTAAACCAAATCCCCAAAAATCCCATTTTATGGGACAGTACTCATCTCCTGCTGAACCCAATCCCATAGAAATCCCATTTTCCAGGACATTTCCCATCATCTACTAAACCCAATCCCAAAGAAATGCCAGTTTATGGGGCCTTTCCCATCTCCTCCTGACCCCAATCCCAAAGAAATCCCAATTTACAGGACAATTCTCATCTCCCACTGACCCCATCCCAATGACATCCCGTTTTCCAGGACACTCCCCATCATCCCCTCAACCCAATCCCAAAGAAATCCCAATTTACAGGACAATTCTCATCTCCCACTGACCCCATCCCAATGACATCCCGTTTTCCAGGACACTCCCCATCATCCCCTCAACCCAATCCCAAAGAAATCCCAATTCACAGGGCAATTCCCATCTCACGCTGATCCCATCCCAACGAAATCCCATTGTACAGCCCAGCCCCCACCTCCCGCTAAAGAATCCCAGTCCTTTCCACCCTTCACCAGCAGAATTTCCAGGATATCCTCAACCTCTTCCACCTCTCCAGAACAGGAGACGTCAGAAGCTGCCGGCTCTCACCTTCTCCCCTGTCATCGCGAAAGGAGCGTTGAACCACTGCTCGAAGGTGCTGCAGCTCTTGAAGATGGTTGGCAGCAGGAAGTTGAGGAGAGCCCAGAGCTCCGGAAGCTTGTTCTGGAGCGGCGTTCCAGTGAGGAGGAGGCGGCGCGGGGCCACGTAGTGGGTGTTGAGGACCTGCGTGAGTTTGCAGTGGTGGTTCTTCATGCGGTGGCCCTCGTCCACGATCATGTACTTCCAGCGGATCTGAGTGAGGAAGAGGATGGATGAGGGAGAGGGAGGAGAGAGGGAGGAGGGAGAGAGTCAATGGGGTTGGGTTAGGTGGGATCCTAAGGGAATTCCATCCCAAGAGATTGCTGGGGATCTTTAAAGAGGGGGGGAGACACAGAGGTTGTTGGAGGAGAGGGATGGACAACGGATGTCCCTGCAGGACACAGATGGACAATGGATGGACAGGGATGGACACGGATGTCCCTGAAGGACATGGAGGGACAGGGATGGACACTGACGGACAGGGATGGACACTGATGGACAATGGATGTCCCTGAAGAACACAGATAGACAGGGATGGACACTGATGGACAGGGATGGACAACGGATGTCCAATGGATGTCCCTGAAGGACACGGATGGACAGGGATGGACACTGATGGACAGGGATGGACACAAGATGTCTAATGGATGTCCCTGAAGGACACGGATGGACAGGGATGTCCCTGAAGGACACAGACATCCCTGAAGGACATGGACGGACATGGATGTCTCTCAAAGACACAGACAGACGCGAACGGACATGGATGTTCCTGAAGGAGACAGATGGATGTGGATGGACACTGACGCAGCATGGATGTCCCTGGAGGACATGGATATTCCTAAAGGACAGGGATGGACATGGACATCCCTGAAGGACACAAAGCTCCCAGAGATCTGCCGAATCTCACTCATTATTGGGAATTCTGGTGATCACAGGGGGTTTCACAGTGGTGCAAAGGGAGAGAAGACTCTTCCCAGCAAAGCCAAGAGCCAGCAGCTCCACCCCCTGAACCCAAGGATTGGACTGGGACAGCACCCCAAAGCCCTGACAAACCCCTTCGAGGGATTTCCAGCAACATTCCCTATCCAAGGAACCGATGAGAACAGGGGCAACAAAGCCCTCTGCTCCAACCCAACCTAGGGAAGACAATGAGAAAGGTCCCAGCCACATGACAACAGGAGACTCTGAAGATAATGATCCTCATGGGAAAAGGGTGGGATTGGCTGACAAGAGACTCCGGAAGCTGCGGCAGGACTCACCTTGGCCAGTATGTGCTTATCCTTGATGATGTATTCATAGGTGGTGAGGAGGACGTTGAATTTGCCACTGCGCAGCTGAGGTACGAATGCCCGCCGTGCCGCCGGAGAGCCCTGGAGACAGAGGTCCCAAAATGGAGCATTCAATCATAGAATCATCAAATCCTCCTGGCTGGAAAGGACCTCCAGGGTCATCACATCCAGCTCTCATCCCAACACCTCCAGACCATGACCTCAAGTGCTCTAACTACTCAGTTTTTAAACACCTCCAGGGATGGACACTCCACCACCTCCCTGGGCAGCCTGTTCCAGTTCCAGGCCACTCTCTCAGGGAAAGACCTTCTTCCTAAGATCCAATCTAACCCTCCCCTGAGGCAGCTTGAGGCCATTTCCCCTCATCCTATCATTAATAATTTGGGAAGGGCATCAGCAGCCTCTCTACAACCCCCTTTCAAGTAGTCGTAGTGAGCTATAAGGTCTCCTCTCAGCTTTCTCTTCTCCTGACTAATTAACCCCAGTTCCCTCAGCCACTCCTCACAGGGCCTATTCTCCAAGTCTCTCCTCAGCCTCACTGCCTTTCTCTAGCCCCACTCCAGCCCCTCAACATCCTTCTGATACTCTGGTGCCCAACACTGGACTGAATCACAGAACCCCAGAGTGACTGAGGCTAACAAAGCCCTCTGAGCTCATCCAGCCCAACCCAGAGTCCCCTGCAACATCACATCAGCCAGGCCAGGGCACTAAGGGCCACAACCAGGCTGTCCTTCAACACCTCCAGGGATGGGGACTGACCCAATGCCCTGCGCAGTCTGTCTCAGGCTCCGCTCACCTTTTCTGTGAGGAAGGGCTTCCTAACACCCAAGCTAACTCTCCCCTGGCAGCCTCAGTACTTGCCCTCTCGTCCCAGCACCACCTGCCTGGGAGCAGACCCGACCCCCTCTGACTGCACCTTCCCTTCAAGGAGCTGAAGAGAGGGAGAAGAACTCCCCTGAGTCTCCTCTTCTCCAGGCTGAACCCCTCCAGCTCCCTCAGCCTCTCACACGAGTCCCTTCATCTCCCTGCAGAGAGGAGTGCAGAGCTGCTCCCAGGACCTGAGGGGAGGCATCCCCAGTGCCCAAGATTGGGAGGCAACCTGATCCCCTGTGCTGGTGGCCACCCAGTGTTGATCCCAGCCATGATGACACTGGCCTTTAGGGCCTCCTGAGCACCCTGCTGGCTCCTGTTCAGCTGACTGGCACCCAGTGCTCCCAGTTGCCTCCCTGTCGGCTGCTCTGGGTTGTTGGGAGCACAGTGCAGGCCCCAGCACTGGGCTCTATTCAACCTCATCCCCACCCCTGCTGGATCAGGAGGGGCACTAAAAGCTCCAGGGGTCTCCCAGGGATCCCCCCTGGGTGGAGGGTGGGAAGATGAGGGCAGGACTTGCCTTGTAGGAGACTTTCACCACGGATGGAGCCCACTTGTCAAACTCATAGGCCCAGTTGGACAGAGTGCTGGGGGAAATGGGAGAGAAAGGGTTAAATCCAGTAGGAAAAACCAGTTCAGACCTGATGGGGAAACCAGTCAGAAGGCAATGGGGAAACCAGCAAAACCCAGCAGCAAAACCAGTCAGAAGGTGATGGGGAAACCAGTCCAAACCCAACGGGGAACGGGCAAAACCCAACTGGGAACGGGCAAAACCCAACTGGGAAGCCATCAAAAGCCACTGGAGGGTGGTGGGAGCACTGAGAACGGAGCAGGGGGAGGACACTCACGAGAGGGGGACAATGATGAGGAAGGGCCCATTGATGCGTTTGTGCTCCATGAGGTAAGTGATGAGGGCGATGGTCTGGATGGTCTTGCCCAGCCCCATCTCGTCAGCCAAGATCCCGTTGAGGTTGTTGTTGTAGAGAGACACCAGCCACTCCAGTCCTTTGATCTGTGCATAACCAGCTCAGGATTACTTGGCTCAGCCAAGGTTGGAAGAGACCTCAGAGTTCATTTGGAATTGCAGCATTAACCCAAAAGTACCCTTCTGCAGCCCCTTCCTCTCCTCCTCCGGCCTCTTCTGCTCCTTCTCCATCCCCCCTCCAGCCCCTTCTCCTCCTTCTGCAGACCCTTCTCCATCTTCAATGGGGAAAGACCCAGGTCACCTCAATCCCCACCTCACGCCAACCTCCTGGCTCTGGAGAGCCAGGAGATCTCCTTGTGGCTCCTGTTCTCCAGTTAAAACCTCCCAGTTCCCCCAGTTGCTCCTCAGTTCTCCAGCCCCTCTCACCTGGTACTGCTTGAGGACTCCGTTGACCATCAGTGTCGACTGCTTGTCCACCCGCTCGGTCACAGCATGGGCCACTGCATAGTAGGACTGCAGGCCCCTGGCCAGCGCTTGAGACACCCCGTACTCATCATCGACATCCTGCTTGGCGTTCCTGCCACGGGAAGACAGAGAGGGGAACCTTGGGGGGACCTCCCAGGAACCTTGGAGGAACCTTAGAGGAACCCTGGAGAAATCTTAAGAGGAATCTCTGGGAAAGCTTGGAAGAAGCTTAGAGGAACATCCTGAGAACCTTGAAGAAATCCTGGAAGAACCTCCTGGGAACCCTGGAGGACCCTTCCGGCCAGAGGCCGTTGTGAAGGACTCACTCGATGATGTGCCGGGCATCCACCTCGGAGACGTCGTCGCTGTCGGGGTCAGGGATCTTCTTCTTCTCCTCCACAGGCAGGGTGGGCTGGGCTGGCTGCGGCTGCTCTTCCTCTTCCTCCTGCCCCAGGAACAACAAACGGGACCTTCCTGAGTCCCAAGCTGCTGCTTCGGGCAGAGATGGCCCCACAAAACCCCCCTAGGGAAGGGGCTCAGGGCTTTCCAGGAGGGATCACAGCCAGAGTCTGACACCACACAAGGCTGCAGGCCAGTGCTGGGGTTGGTCCTTCTCACCTCCTCCTCCTCCTCCGAGCCACTTTCTTCGCTGTCAGATCGTGGGGCGACCTCGTAGCTGAGTGAGGACAACAATAAAGAGGTCATGGCCAAGCCCCCATGGTCCTACAAACTTCACATGGTCCTACAAAACCCCTCTGTGGGTCCTACAAACCCCTCATGACTCTACACAACCCCTCTGTGGGTCCTACAAACCCCTCATGGTCTGACAAACCCTCTGTGACTCTACAAACGTCTTGTGGGTTCTACAAGCCCTCTGGTGACCTTACAAACCTCTATCTTCTCTTGGAGACTCTTGTGGGTCCTACAAGCCCTTCCTTGGCCCTACAAACCCTTCATGACTCTACAAACCCCCTGGTGACCCCAGAACCCTGCTGACCCTGGGTTCATCTCCAGCCAGGCCTCCAACTGCCCGGCTTTGGGGGCATCGGTGCCGGTCAGGATCTTCCCACTCTCCACATGGATGACCTTCACGGGGAGGTCGCTCATCTGGCTGGTCTCGTCCAGCGGCTGCAGGGGCAAAGGTCATTTGTGATCAACAGCAGGGTTCAGAGTCAATGGAGGGGTTGGGGTCAACAGGAGAGTTGGGGGTCAACAGGAAGGTTTGGGGACATCAGCAGGATTGAGGGTCAACATCCAGTGTGGGGGTCATCAGCAGGATTGAGGGACAATAGAGGGGTTGGGTTCATCAACAGGGCTCAGGGTCAATGGGGGGATAGGAGTTAAAGGTGGTTTGATGTCAGCAGCAGGGTTCAGGGTCAATGATAGGGTTTGGGGTCAACAGTGGGGTTCAGGGTCAGTAGAGAGTTTAGGGGTTAATGGCAGGGTTCAGGGTCAACAGGAGAGTTGGGGGTCAACAAGAGGGGTTGGTGACATCTGCAGGGTTGAGAGTCAATGGAATGGGATGGCAATGGGATGGGAAGGAGGATGGGCCTCACCTCTCCATCGGGGCCGATAGCTGGGGTCTGCCCTTCGGCATTTTCTGCCTTCTGCAAGAGGAAGAAGAGGATGGTCAGTGCCTGAGGAAGCAGATCCAACTGCAACCAGAGCTGAGAGAAACCAATAGCCCGGTAATTCCAGAGCTGCTGGAATGGAACCGGGGGAAACTGCCAGGATGGAACCAGGAGGAAATGATGGAACAGAACTGGAAGGAACCCCCAGAACCAAAGGAACAGAACTGAGAGGAACTACCAGAACCAATCTGGGGGGAACCACCAGAACCCAAGGAATCATCAGAACAGAACCAGAAGGAACCACTAGAACTGGGAAGGAACCACTAACCACAAAGGAAGCAGCAGAATGGGAAGGAACTGTCGGAAGTGGGAAGGAATCACCAGAACCATCACATCACTCTATCAGTTCCCCAACTCACCTTCTTTTTCTTCTTCTTCTTCTTCTCCTTGGCCACCTGCGCAGCCTTGTGCTGCCGCACCAGCTCCGTCAGGTTTGCCACGTACTCATCTGTCTGCTGCAGCAGGTAGGCCAAGCGCTTGTCCTTCTTCTGATCGATCAGCTTGCGGTAGCCCTCCTCATCCTCAGCCTGCAGAACACAGCGGGTTGAAGGGTAGAATCCCAGGATCATTGAGGCTGGAGAAGTCTTCTGAGCTCTTCCAGCTCAGTCCATGGTTGTCTCCCAACAGCATCCCAGTAGCCCAGAGTGCTCAA
Organism: Upupa epops; assembly: GCA_013397515.1. Taxonomy (NCBI): domain Eukaryota; kingdom Metazoa; phylum Chordata; class Aves; order Bucerotiformes; family Upupidae; genus Upupa; species Upupa epops. Next base: position 32,854 of record VZRI01000198.1, read on the forward strand.
GGCCACCTCCAGTCTGTCCTTCATCCCCTCCAGGGATGGAGACTCACCCACTACCCACATAGACCCCAAAAAGCCCTACAGACCCTCACAGAGCCCTAGAGACCCATATAGGGCCCTACACATCCTGGAGCCCTCTAGACCCCATAGAGCCTTCCAGACTCCCCCACAGCCTAGGGTGCCAACCCCCTTCATTCCACACCTCAAACCTGACTCCCTCTCTTTCAGGTCCTGATGTTGCCAAGGGAGACTGTGAGCACCCACCCGAGCAAGAGCCCCCCACCCAGCCACCCCATATCTCCCTGTCACCCCCGACCCACCATGAGGCGACGCATCCGCTCCTTCTCAATGCGCTCGTTCTCCTTCTTCTGCTCCCGCTCGGTGTTGGCATGGTAGGTGGCTACAGCCTTGGTCAGCTTCTGAATCTTGCCGGTGACGGAGCGGTGGTACTCCTTGAAGTCCTTGGCGTGCTGCAGGATGCTGTTGAGGTATTCCTGTTGGAACAAGCAGAGCGAGGACTCAGGGGAAAGGGACTGCTTCTCTGTTCCCTGGAATGGTGAGGTTGGAAGAGATCTAGGGTCAGCAGCTGGGGTCAGCGGGTGTCATGCGGCGGTAACAACCATCATCTGGGGGACAACAACCACCATCTGGGAGTAACAACGATTGTCTGGGAGGCAACAATGATTGTCTGGGCCCAATGACCATCATCTGGGGGGCACAGCATCATCTCGGCCCAATGACAATCATCTGGGGGGCAGCAACAATCTTCTGGGAGGCAACAACGATCATATGAGGAGTAACAATGATCATCTGTGGAGCAACAATGATTGTCCGGGCCCAAGAGCCATCGTCTGGGGAGGCAACAGCAATTATCAGGCCCAGTGACCATCATGTGAGGGGCAGCAGCGCTCATCTAGGGGCCAACAATGTTCGTCTGGGCTCAAGGACCATCGTTTGAGGGGCAGCAACTATCATCTGGGCCCAACAACCAGCATCTGGGTGCTAAGACCAATAGTCTGTGCCGAATGACCGTCATCTGGGGGCCAAGAGCAATCATCTGGGCCAAATGATCATTGTCTGAGGGGCAATGATTGTCTGGGGGGGCAACAATCATCATCTTGGCCCAATAACCATCAACAATCACCATCTGGGGGGCAACAACCATCGACAACCATCATCTCAAGGACAGTGACCATCACCTGGGCCCAACAGCCATCACTTGGGGTGAACAACCACTGTCTGGGAATCAACCAACAGCCAAGGAGGGGCCAGCGAAGGGCCAGAGGTCATGGAGATGTCGTTGAGAAGACAAGCAGAGGTCACTGAGGGTCAAAAAATGGACCACTGAGGGCCAAAACACACCCACTCAGAGCCTCTGACAACCATCTAGACCCCACAAGGGTCCAACCAAGGGCCATCAAGGGCCACAAAACATCCTCTGGGGTCCTCTAGCCACCATCCAGTCTGAACAAGGGGCCAACCAAAGGCCACCAAGGGACAACAAATGACCATCAAGATCTTCCAACCATCATTTAGACCCAAGAAGAGTCAACCACAGGCCACAAAACACCTACTGGGGTCTTTCAATCATGACCTAGACCAAAGAAAGGCCAATCAAGGGCCATCAAGGGGCAACAGATGACCACTGGGGTCCTTCACCATCCAGATCCAATAAGGGGCCATCAAGACCCAACCAGAAGCCACCAAAAGCCAATGAACGACCACTGAGGGCCAAAATCCAAACACCTGGATCCTGCAGTCACCATCTAGATCCAAGAAAGGAGCAACCAAGGGCCATCAAAAGCCACAAAACACCCACTGGGGTCCTCCAGCCACCATCTAGATGCAAAAAGGGCCAATCAAGAGCCATCGAGGCCCAAACTAAGGCCATCAAAGGACACCAAAAGACCACCAAGGTCTTCCAACCACCATCTAGACCCAAGAAGTGCCAATCAAGAGCCATCAAATCGCAACCAAGGACCATCAAGAACCACAAAACACCCACTGGGGTCCTCCAGTCACCATCGGGACCTTCAACCACCATCTAGAGCCAACAAGGGGGCAACCAAGAGCCATCGAGGCCCAACCAAGAGCCACCAAGGGCCAAAACCCAACCACATGTGTCTTCCAACCACCATCTAGAACCCAGCAAGAGGCTGTCGGGTGACTGACCTGGTGCTTCTGGCGGCGCTTGCGCTCCTGCTCGATCTTCTGCTGCTTCTCCAGCTTCTCGGTGATGCGGGCCTCACGCAGGGACTGCCGCTTGCTGCGCTTGTAGGCCTTAGCGTTGAGGGCTGTCTCCAGCGCCGTGTCCCGCCTCATGCACACCACCACCTCCTGGCGCAGCTGGTGGAGAGAAGAAGGATGGAGGAATCTGACTGGATTGGGAATTCCGAGGAGGGAATGAAGAGGGTTTTCCTCTCTCTCCCTCTCTCCCCCTGCCCTCCAAACAGAAAGCGAGGACTTACCTGGCGCTGGAAGTTGAGCAGCCGCAGGGCTTTGAGTTCAATGGTTGCTTTGGTTCTCAGGTCACCAGCAAGGGATCCAGGAAGGTTTTCCAGCTCTTGGATCCGGTGGGCGATGCGAGCTTGAAGCCTGGGAAGGAGGAAAGAGATGGAATTTCAGAGCTTGGAGAAGCTGTGAAGGACAGTTCTGCCTCAGGGTGGAGGCTCTTGGTATCAGGGGATGGATGCGGTAGCCTCCAGACACCTTTTCCAAGCCAGAATATTCTCAGAGAACCCTGGGATGGTTTGGGTTTAGAAGGGACCTTCCAAGCCCTGGAAGGACCTCCTGACCTGGGAGTGTTCCGGGGATGGGGCTTCCCCCAGCTCTCTGGGCAACCCGGACCAGGATCCCACCACCCTTCAGCATCGGGGAGGAGGAGGGGGAGGAAGATGGGGAGGACAAGGTGGGAAAGAGGGGGATGATGGGCAAAGGACGATGGGGAACACAGGGAAGAGGATAAGGACAATGGGGAGGAGGATGAGGGGGGACCACAAGGCAAGAAAAGGGGGGATGATGGGGCAAAGAAAAGGGGAAGACAGGCAGGAGAAGGAGGGACAACAACTGGGAGGTGGACGAGGGAAGAAGTTAGGAAGGGAAGGATGAGCAGGATCATGGGGAGGAGAACAAGAGGGATAATAGGGAGGAGGATGAGGGGGACCACAGAACAAGAAAGAATGGGACGATGGGGACGACATCCCTACCTGTACTCCCTCTCCTGCAGGATCTCCACGGGGTCGAGGCCGCGAGGTTTCTGGATAGGGGTGATGCGATTCTGCTTCTGGTGCAGCTGCACCATCGGGGCCGGCTGTGCCGGCTGCCCAGGCGACTGTGTCTGTGGTGGCATCACAGGCGACGCGGCTGGCGGCACAGCTG
>VZRI01000199.1:0-37828 GCA_013397515.1 Upupa epops
CTCAAATGCCCACAACTTCCTTGTCATAGCATCCCCAGTTTCTTGTCCTTCAATCCACTGGTGTGTGGCTAGGAAGTGGGCATAAGTTTGTGACCCAAGTCGAGCGAGCTTTATGCATATCTGTGATATGCACCTGACATTGTCAGGAGGTCTGGTGTCTGGTCCATTGTTGGAGAAGAGGATGTCAAACACTACCAGTCCTCTGAGTCTCTGGATTCCTTCTTCCATGGTCTTCCAAGGGTTCTGTTGCATCTGAAGATTCTCCTCACAGAGGTACCTCTCTCTCACACTCGCAAGGAGGCATCTCCAGAGTCTAAGAGGTTCTTGTATTACTATGAACCCCTGGTCAATACCTGAGTCTCAAGACAGGAATCCCAGGTGCCGGGCTTCATATGCATCTAAAATAGCCTCGTCCCTGGGTGAGTCCCAGATGCACAGCAATCAAGACAAGATGGACTTGTCTGATCTTTGGGTGAAATCTTTGCAAAGATTACGCAGTGCTTCTAAGGGCAGGGACTTGGTAATGATTTCTGGTTCAGATTCTAGAGGTCATGAAGGCCCTGCTTCCCCATCGTCATCCACTGGATGAACTGATTTGCTTTTGTATTTCTTTCTTTAATGGGGGCTACTGCTGCTGGTTCTGATTTGCTCTCTGGTCTGACCCAGGGTGGGGCAACCATAATGTCCTGTGGTGTTGTGATGGCAGTGGCTTTCTCTGCCTCTGCCTGCAAATGACGCTGTAGACTCAAAAATACAGTGCTATAAGAGTGAGCCAGCATCCAATACATAGCTATTTGACCTTCTCTGGAGCTGATGCTGCAATTGCACCTTAAGCACCGTGCTAACTCACTAGGGGTGTGAAGGTGGTCCAGGGATGACTTGCAAGGTTTTGCACAGAATATTCCTTAAGCACCCTGCCAATCCCTTCCCACTCTCCCACCAACACAGAATCAGAGCTTCTAGGTACTGGACCTTGGCTTGAGGGATCTTCCCAGGGAACGTTCACTGTGTTCTTAAGTACAGAGTAAACAGTAAAACAAACAGGGAAGGGCCATCAGCAGAAAGATAAAATACATAACAGTCAGGGGAAACCCTGTATTCCCATAGATGCCACCATCAAGGTTGGAGAGGAAAAGGGGGATAGATTCATTGGAACCCAAATTGAAAGAATTACCCAGAAACCTATAGAAATAGTAAATCAAATATTGACCGTCAGGAAATAATGAAAAAATGCTTTGAATAAATCCCACTGTTGTAAACGACATTAAATCACAAAATCATTTCAAAAAATACATAATCAAAGCTGTCTTAGCACTGCTATCTGACCTGAAAAAGGTGAACAGCCACAACAAGATAGAAGAATGAATCCAGAGCCATCTCTCCTGCAATGAATTCTATACCCCACGCTGCAAATATCCTATGAAAAAGTTACTTTTTCACTTGCCTCTCGTGTCCCACATTGGGTGGCAATTATTGTTCCAGTTCAGGAACAATTTGGGGGCAGAGACCTGGTTAGTGTGAGATGTTATGTTATGATTCATGTCAAGGTAAAAACAATATCCCCCTTGTCATTGTGGAAAACTATTGAATGGACAAAGTAAGCAGTGAAGCTCAGCAGGACAAACAGTAAACAGGATGGGGGGGAGGTTGAGCAGTCTAGGACCTGCAAAGTGTTGCAAAATGTATGGGGAGCTAATCACTGATAGTTAAAAGATTAGGCCAAGAACATTGTCCACCCGCTTATCTTTGGATCCAGGGTCTCGCCAAGAAGTGCAGAACAAAGAGACTGATAGGAGAGGATCCTTTAAAGTGATAATATGTATGTGCCTGTTGGTGGACTAGCTGACTCCCCACGCACCTAGCGCTGCTTGCTCATTCCTTATTATCGCAACCAATAAATCTTTTGTATTTTATCAAAGACTTGGGTGGTCTGTTGCATCATTTCTAACATTAGGAATTCCCCTCGATCTATGCGACAAAAAAGATTTGACACCCAAAATGCAAGTGAAACAAAAAAAGGACTTCATAAAGAAGGTTTATTAAATAACAATGCTAACAAAACAAAGGTAATTCCCCTCCCCAACACCTGTAACCTATACCAAAAACCCACCACCGCCCCAAAAACTGAAATCCATGAAATCTGCAGGGAAAAAGTGGCTACAGCAAAGTGGTAGAAGAGAGCAGCTCACTCGGCAGGGTCCGGGAAAAGGGACGCTCCAGCAGGGCATACAGCTGTAAGTTCACAGATCGAGGGGAGGGAAAGGCAGAAGTCCACAGCGAACAGCAGTGAGTCTAGAGGGGTCCAGAAGCAGTGGAACGCAGCAGCAAAGAGGACCCAAAGAGGCAGCTGAAACAGTCACAAAATACCCCTTGAAATAGTCCTTGAAACTAATCCCAGAATTGAACAGATTTCCTGCTCAAAATAATATCCAATCACAGAGCCGGGAACTCCCACTCAAAAATCATTTCCAATCATAATGTCAGAAAATCTCCCGCTCAAAAATAAAGTCAAAAATAAACCTAAAAGGTTTTCCCCCTACCCTGACAGACTTCACTGCCGCACCACCCCACCCCCCCTTCCCACTCCCTCCCTGGCACACCTTTGTCCTACCAAATGGCGGTACTTAACACAAAAGAAAAGGAGAAGGTTATACAAACTGTTTTTTTTCTCTCTACCCCAGAAAACCAGGTCCTCTGTAGTGTCCCTCAGTGCCTCTTTTTCACATATCTCAGCATGAATCAGAACAGGTTGACCTAGATCCCAATGGCATCCTCTTGGTGAATGGTGCCCTCAATCACTGTGTCCGTGGTTTGCCTGGAGCATTTGCGACTCCCTTTCATGCTTTTCAGGTTTTCTGAAAGGTGTTTCTGGAACTTCTTGGTGAGGAAGCAGTAGATGATAGGATCCAACACACAGTTTGTACTCAAGAGGCATAAAGTCACCTGGTGAGCATCATTGAGCTGTTGGCGCAACTTACAGTCTTCCTTCTTCCACTGCTCCAGAACAGTCAGGGTCCAGGGCAGGTTCACTATGTGATGAGGTACAAAGCTTATGATGAACACAGCCAACACTGTGCAAACCATCCAGAGTGCCCTTTGCTTTACATGAGTACTCTTCCTTGGCTGTGCTGACTTGGAGAACAAAGTCCTGATAATGATGATGTTCCAGCCTAGTATAAGAAAGAAAATTATGTAGAAGAGGATGCAAATGATTACATGAATGGTGAGAACAGCTGAAACACCACTAGAACTGTCATAGCGCTCAAAGCACCTTGTGAAGTTCTTCAAATTTATCTCCTCCTGGTTAGTATTATTGTCAAAAAGGTAATACAAAGAGCTGCCCACTATTATGATCCAGATAGCCGCTGATAAGTAGATACCTCTCCTCTGTGTGGTAAACTGAGCAGCTTTAATGGGATTAGTCACAGCTTGGTAACGATTGTATGTGATGACCATCAGAAAGGCAACAGAAGAGTAGGTGTTGACAAAAAATAAACAGCCAGCCACATTACAGAGGAACTCAGGCATGATCCAGTCTCCATGGTGGTGATAGTAAACAATCCACATTGGCATTGTAACCAAGAAAAGCAGATCAGCTACTGTCAGGTTCACCATGAATATCTTAATTTCATTGAGTTTCTTGGTGGGGTAAATATGGCTGAAAATCCAGAGCACATAGCAGTTGGCCACAAAGCCCAGAATGAAAATGATGCTGTAGAAAACAGTGAAGAGGTTGTAGCGAAACTCAGAGTCTATGTGGCATAAAATGTAGGACTCTGCAATACTGTCAGCACCAACTTTAGTCTTCACAGACATCATGGCGCTGTGTGGGCACGTCTGAAGGAGAATTTCCTGCTGTAGCTTTTCTTCTTACCTAAACATGTAAAGCATAAAACAAGATGATTGGTACAATGCCAAACCCACCTATCATCTTCAGCTGTCTGTGACCATGTCAGTTCTGCTCCAGATCCTGGCTCCAGACACAGACACCTGCACTGTCCCCTCAGTTCTGTTTTTGATCCCATTTCCACACCATGCTGTCTTCACACAGCATTGTTTGCTGCAGCATGGTTTTCTGATCACTAAACTCTAATCTCAGAAGACATTTCTTCTTGAGGGTTACTCTACTCCATCTCAAGGTTTTTAAGCTTTCACTATAAGCAAAGAGGACTTTTTTCCTGCATCTCTTTTTTCCCTCAGTGGTTCCTAATGCTTTCTAACTCACCTACATTTATCTTAACTAGAAATTACATAGGTGTAAAAATTATCTTACCTAGTGCCATTTCCAGAGTTACACTCTTCATGTGCTCTAACATTTTCCTGCTTACATTTGTACAGATTGAGTTTTTCTTAGTTACAGGCTCAGTAGGATCTCACATTCACTTTATAGGCTACCAGACCTCTCAATTTTGTTTGATCAGTGAATGATGTCAAAGATGGACCCCCAATCCTAAAAGGTTATGATTTGTAGCACATTTTTTATTTTAACTCAGTTTATCTCTCTTAAAATTCTAGCTGTTGTCTATTGTGCCATCATTTTCAGTTTGAGTTGTCATGAAACCAGCGTGGATTCTTGTTTTTTTCTCCTGCCATTGCTGCATCAAAACATGAGTGTCAGCAGCAGCAGTTCTGCAACTCCCTGTGTTGTAGCTGAGACTGCTGACAAACTGTCCCTGACACCTTTACTTTTGCGGTAGTAGTAGTAGTATTGCTTAAAATCTTGCCTTCAGTCTGGCCATGTCAGTTTCCTGCCACCATCAGTACTGCTGGCATCTCAGATTTACATGGATTTGGTCTAACTCATTATATACTTTAACCTGCTGGTTTTACCACCCTGAAGTCACACTTGCCTTGTTCCTCCAGTACCAACTCACTTTTGGGCAGCATTCACAGACCACTGACAGTCCTGCAGGGCTGCTTGCTTTTCTCTCTCTCTTCCTTCATGAGAAGATTGCTGACTAATACAGATAGGGCAAAGAGCCACCATCAAAGACACAAAGTTGCTTGCTGATGGCAAACTTGCTGGATTTTTAACCACATTTGCAGGACATGCTTGGTTTTCCTTGAAACTGAGTAAACTATTACCAGCCATGAAGCCTAAACTTCTTGTGCAAGTTATGATGGGAATGCTGGGTGTTCTCCCAGCTACAGGCTCTCCTCAGCCCTGCTGGGCCCACAGACAGCAAGCATTTTCCCCCAGAAAACTGCTCCCTCCTGAGAAGACACTCTCCTGCTTTGAATCTTCCTGTATCTTCACCTGCAGAAAACAGTCCCATGAACCCCATCCTACTCTGTCTGGATTAAGTCTCTCTTTATGCCCACATGCTATTGGTTCCTCATTTACACATCTGTACATTTGCAATTTTCCTCTGCAAATAGAGAAGTCAGCTCTAGCTCAGGAAACCTATCCCCTTATTCAGAGAAATGCAGCCCTTGCGTACTTCTTTCCAGTCATTACGAGAGGAAAACAAGACTCATCGTGCCAAGTCTGTGGGACTCATATGTCCCTCCTCACACACCCCCTAAGGTCTCAACAATTACAGATAGCCACAACCTGTCCTTGGACCTTCACAGGCTGTTGTGTGATGGGCAGCACATGGAAGTCAAATGTCTCTAAACTCAATTATTAAGTCATGTTTCATGTGAATTAATAAGTAGCTGTGGGCCAGGTGACATGTATGTCTTTCACTTTGAGCTCTGTGTCATAATGCTGAGAACCTACCAATCTTTCAAGGATAGTATCTAGTTCAGGTGGTGGTAGTCAGGCCATGAAGTCAGTCAGGGCTCTGATATTCGTCACAAAGGTCTGGCACGTCCCTGAAGAGAAACATGTCACATCTGCTGCCCTGAAGAGAGGTTCCAGGGCAGGCAGGGTCCCACAATCTGTTCCCTGTTCGACCTGTCATACATGCACTGCTCAACCCAAGTCCTACTGGTCATCTCATGGATCTGCTTCCACATTCTCATCTATGTATGAAAAGTGATAATTGACACAATACAGCTTTAAATAAAATTCTATGTCCAAGCTCAGCTCTGACACCCACTGAGGGACTGTCTTTGGTGAGGACATTCACCAGCTGGAAGGGTTTGCACCTCCCTGCTCAGAAGGGTACCTAGCAGATGCAGACATTCACAGAGCTATACATGACTATGGCAGCCTCAAGCTTCAATCAGGAGCTCTGGTGAACCTTGTTAGTGAGGTCTCCAGGCCTGCCCATCAGCTGACAGGCTTAGAAAATGGGGTCGAAGGGGAAGTAAATCTGTGTCCCCCTTCACTGCAAAGCCCTGCACAGAAAGTGGGTTTCAGCTAAGGGACTCTGCTCTGACCACGGGAAAAGAATGCAAGGACATGCTTTATGTTAAGTCTGATAGAAGTGTCCAACAAAGGTGGATGGGACAGTGCTTTTTCATAGCTCCAGGAACTTAGGATCTCATCTGTCTGCATTAGTCACTTGTATAGTGTCAATGCCAGAGTCATTCAGAGAATCACAAGACAGTTGTTTTTTCCCTCTCCCTTGTCCAGACATATTTTCTACAAAATACAGCTATAAGAGAGTGTGGCATCATTCCCCACTAAAAGTACATAGTAGCCACTTCCCTCTTCAGCCTGAGGAGCTTAAGCTCACATTGAGATGTCCTAAGCCCTAGACTCTGGAGTTCTGTATGGGGGATCTTACTCGGCTCTCCTGTTGAAGCACATAAAGAAAGCCTATGAAGCATTTACCTTTGTATAACACGTCAATATTTGCCATGCCCGCACAAAGAAGAGCAGTTACAGTGTGGTCACGGTGTGAGCAGGTGAGTGTGGCTCCTGTCCTTTGCTGCCACAGGCTGCTCTGTATCACCAAATCTTCTGGCAAGTGTAGCCCAAGCCACAGCCTTGTACAACAGTACCCCAGGTGACAATACCAAGCAGTTTGTCATCAGCTCCACTGTGTGCAGAACTAGAAGGTGGAAGTAACTGCCTGCACAGTAGAGCATGGCCAGGGTGACAGCAGGATCTGCACACAGTCAGCACCCTCTTGCATGGGCTGTGCTCTCCCAGTAAGGATTTACTGGCTCATGGCTGTAGAGTGCAAAGGCCACAAAGTCTGCTCTCAACCAAAGTATGTTACTAGAGGAATAATAATGCTCATAAAGTATATTCTCTGCTTACCACCTTCAAAAGGATTCAGCACAATATGTCCATCTTCAGCTTTAGTGGAGCAGTGATGAATGCTCAGTCTTCCAAATGTTATTTTCTTTGACCAGGGACTAGAAGATCTCCACACAGGCAGCTCTCAAGAACATGACACCAGAGTGGGAGCAACTACAGCATGATTGCAGAGTCACTAGAGAAGCGGAAATGTGTGATATCAGCATAAAGGAAATGAGAAACAAAATAAGCTGTAGAGGAAAGGCAATTAACCACAGTGAAGATCTGAAAAGTCCTTAAAGCTGTTTCCTCAAAGTATCTCTGCTTCTGACGATCCTGAAAGAGGACAAATTTGAAGTTTTCCTCTAAAGGCAAAGTAGGGATCCACTCTATGTCCCTGGTTAGATCTGGTGTTAGAATTTGAGCTTTCTTCTCCCAAAAAGATGAATGGCAGAAGCCAGAAGAGCTTTCATTTATTAATTTCAAGAAGAGGATATGCCAGGAAGCTCATATCCTCTGTAGACAGACCCATTCCCTACCAGAGTCTCCTTCACACATCTGTTTTGGGCTAAACAGACCCAGGAATCCAGCTTCATTCCAAGTCTGCTTCAGTAGACACTGGAAAACACAGCATGTCTTCACCTGGCCCATCCACTTTCACATCATGACCCCAAATAAAGTTTGAGGCAGCCTGAACCCTACTCATCACAGTGGCACTTTGGTGCTCATGGAAACACCATTGACAAGCAAAGCCGCCTGTGTGGTCCCAGTTAAGTTATAAATCCCAAGCTGTAGCTCCCCTGCTCACAGATGACCTGCTTTCCATGGTGCTACGTCCATCACCAGCACAAAAAGGCACCTGAGCCTGCAACAAGGTTGCTTAGAGACAACATGGGTGTCCTGGTTTGAGTTAGAACTAATTCTGTTCAGCAATTTTACTTTTCAGCTCAGTCTCTTCCAAATGACAGCACTTTCTGAAGTTAATGGAGTGTTTGTGCAGCCAGTGTCTACCTCTACTAGAGACAGCACCTGATGGTCATGGGCACTACCAAGGACTAGGATGCAGAAAGGCTCTTTGTTCATACTTCCTCCTGTGAAGGCTAAGATCACTTCTAAATCTTGTGTGACATGTTGGAGTGCTTGCAAGTGAGAAGCTGAAACTGCACCAAGGAGCAGACAGGACTAGTGATCCATACCAAAAGCATTCCATCCCATATTGTTATTATTTTCATTACAGAAGGTTTAATTTTATTTTTCAACCTGTAAGTCTCTCTCTCTCTTATGCCCTTTCTCTTCCCCTTTAGGGAGAGAGATGGGTTTAGAAAGAGTATCTGTCATTCATCTAGTGGATTGCCCAGCCATAGTTCTTGACAGTGAAGCCAAGCAAAAGCCGAAGAGATCATTTTCCACTGGGCCTTGCCTCAGAAGGCTGGCTCCTGACTATTCTCATTAAGTGTCATCTTGGTAGACCCTGGCCACATTCTTGTGTTGTGATGTCATGTCTTGGAAGAGCCAGGGACAGCCTGAGGGTTGTGTTCCTTAAGCCACATCAGTTGAGGGCACAAGCTAAGCATCTCCGAGAGCCAAGAGCTGACATAGACCTTCAAGCCCTGCTGTTGGGCTGATGAGCTTTGGCTCTGAGATGGGCCACAATCACCTCCTCATCATTCAGGGAGGTAGGTCACTGACAGACATGACAAGGTGGACAACAGCAGCACTGCTTTGCCAAGACACTGACCTTTGCCTTGCCTGGCCTCAGGCATCTTGAGGCAATTTGCTGCACACCATCAGGGCAGCTGCCTGGTGCCAGAACCTCCCTGATCTGAGTGGCACCTAAACTCCCCCAGCTCAGGGGAACCTGCCCCTGCCTTGGCCCTTGAGGCAGTGTGAGGCAGTGGACCAGAGCACAGCCAGGCTCTGTATCTGCCAGGCCACATCAGGTGAGCTGAAGGGTCAGACTGGGTTCTTGCACTGATGCTATAGGTCTGTGCTGGAATGGAGACTGCAGTAGACTCCTTCCATCCCCACCTGTCATACTCCCTCCTTCTACATCAGCCACTGGACCAAGAAACCTGACCCAAGAAACCTGACAGAGTTTCAGTTACACCCATAAGATTGCTTCTGGGAGCCTAAATTAAAAGCAAACTAAAAACATGGTAATGAGTCCTGACATTGGAAAGAGCAGCCAGTAAGGACGTCTGGTCACAGAGGGAAGGAGAGCATTTGCAGAGGGTGTAACAAGTTCCAAACAAAGCTTGTTGTCCTGCCACAGCCAAGTTCTTACAGGAAATTAAAGCCCAGGAGGTTTTCGACTTGGGAAGAGCTCTCATCAGAAATTTTCATCCTGCACTGGCTCTCTTACTGAAAGGACACATGCACGGCACTCAAGTTCAGTGTAAAAAGATCTTTCATAAAACCCAGAGAACTAACTAAAACCACGCCAAGATCAGTAGTGACAGACACAACAGACATAGTGGGTGGAAGCTCTAGAAGTGACACAAGCTTTGCTTTCTGATTCCAGAATTGCACATCTAACTGTCTCAAGCTGGGACCAAACCACCTCTGTGCTGACAAATTAAAGAAATAATCTTGGCTATGTATTTACTTTTGCCAAGCACGCTTGCCATATAATAAACAAATAAGTAAGCTTCTTTTACCATAATGGATTCCTTTAGCTGCTGGGAAGGGGTACTAATGACACTGTAGGGTGTAGTATCAGCACACTGGGTTTTCAAGCAGCTCTTCAACATGGAGTTGCTCGGGCATAACTTCATTCATGAAAACCAGCCAGTAGGCAGCAAACTTTTTTTTGCCTTGGTTCTAGCACTGTATTGGCATCCTCATGGCAAATGCACCTGTGACAGAAGCATACTAGTCAGCCTTGGGGGTGTGTCCTTGGGGTCATTTCCTTCTTAAATGGAGTATATTAGGAACTTTCCCATTTTCAGTGGCTACATACATTTTTTCATAGAACACAGTTTTACAATCATATATCCAGAGAAATCTTTTCAAAATAAAATCCACGCTACCTTACTGGAGAAGAGCCTGCATAGACTGCAGAAGAGCAGCATCTCAGGCAACAGCAGTCAGCTGGCCTGTTCAGTGACAAGATGAAAATACTTGTGAAAGCAATAGTGGCTGCCACTGAGTTTAGAGCTGCATGGTACAGGCTGTGTGTGACCAGGAGTAACAGGAGGTGAGCACAGCCCTGCTGTATGCGGTCACCCCAATGCATTTTGGAGTGCCAGGAGAGGTCTTTGCAAGAACATGAAGTTCCTTTCAAGCCAGAGTGGCTGATGATCTGACTCACAGCCTTCCTGTGAGTTTCCACTACTTGTCTCACACCCTCTGCACAATTTCCTTTTGCTTATTGCAGAAAAGAAATACTAAGTAGATCCTGTAGCTATCCCCTGCAAGCATTTCAGAGGTGAGCATAATATGTCCCCACCTTATTACCAACTCTGCAGGAATGTGCTCTGGAGCTTGGGTTGCTTGAAAGGAAATTATGTCCACTCCAGCAACTGAGAGCCCCTTTCGGGGCAGCGAACAGCAACACTTGCCAGCAGCCATTGGACCGCTGTGAAGGCAGAGAACAGCTTCTGCTGCTCATGGTGCTGCCACTGGAATAATCCAGCCTGGCAGGACATGTCACTGCTGGGAGCCAGGCTGGCAGTGAGTGAAGCAGGGAGCTGATCAGACTGCTGCTGCATCTAGCAGGTGAAACCCAAGTCCACCTTGGCAGAGGGGTCAGTGCCATGGATCACCACATCAGGATTTGTATGCTGCAGCTCTGCCACAAGGGACATCACATGCTCCTGGGTCTCTCTGCTTCCACTGCTCCATGCTGTGTGAGTTACCTCTGACAGCAGCTGCCCAACCACAGGCTCTGCCCTGTGCCACGTCCCCAGCCTGCACCAGTGAGAGGAAGGACCTGGGTTATTTGACAGGCTTCTTCATTGCCTCTTCTTTCTTTCACAGGAAGGTCTATGGCTCTTCACCTTGCTTTGCAGTGTCCAAGCAAAGCCACCCAAGGTGAGATGAGAGCCAGATGATGGCAGTTCCCACCCCCACAGCCCCAGTGGCAGTGCAAGCCTGACTCATGCTGGCACAGCACACTTCATCCCCAACTGGAGAACGGGGAGCAAGGATGCACCTTCCAAGCATGTGGAGAGGACTCAGATGGATCTGGAGCCCCTGGAAATGTCTGAGATGCCACAGCTCAGAGACTGAGGGGACAAACAGCCAGCCCATGTCTTGAGACAATGAGACACAGAAGGAGCCTTTGGAGCTCAGAAAAAGGAGGTCAGTGCTCTGGGACAGCAAGCAGAAAGGAAGAAGACTCTTACCTCAGAATTATGGAGCACCTGGCCCAGCAGACCCCAGCACAGCAGCTTTCAGCACAGCACTGGCAGTGTAGAGCTCTCAGGGAGCGCCTGTCTGGGATCAGCTTGACAGCGACTGTGCTTGCAGGTGGGTGACTCACTTCCCTCTTGGACATGGCCCAGACGTGCCCCAGCTGCACCCAGGAGCTTGACATGCAGCCCAGTGGCTCTTCCTCGAGCCGGAGGTGGTTGGGAAACAGCAGTGATGATTGTCACACTGTGGTGCCAGTCAGTGCTTGATAGTCCTTGCAGGCTTGAGATGGCCTGTGGTGCCAGAAGAGCTCCAGGGTAGCAGGGGTGATCCTGGCTTAGAAAAGGGGGTCCAGAGCCCTCAGCATATCCATTCTCTGGGCTTCTCATTTCCTTCCAGATACTGTGAGCAGGAGCCAGCAGAGTGACAAGATCTTGTTCAAATGCCTCCAGTTTGAAGTGAAGACTCACTGCAGCCAGGAAAAGCATCAGGCTGAGACCACTTTGCTGTATGAGTTCTCATATGGGGAAACATTACCCAGAAAAATACGTCAGGCTGTGACAGCTGCTTGCCTTGCCCTCTCTGGAGCATTGTCACAAAACCAGAGAATTTTTGACGTTGGAAGGGCTCTCTAGAGATCATGCAGTCCAACCTCCATGCCAAAGCAGGACTGCCCAGAGTACATTACACAGGGCTGTGTCCAGGTGGTTTTTAGTATCTCCAGAGCAGAAGACTCCACAACCTCTCTGGGCAGCCTGAGCTCTGATACCCTCACTGTGGAAAAACTTTTCCTTATGTTCAGATGGAACCTCCCGTGTTCCACGCTTGTGCCCACTGCCCCTTGTCCTGTCACTGGGCACCACTGGAAGTAGTATAGCTCAATCCTCCCTTCACCCACCCTTCAAACATTCATAGAGTCTCTCAGTCTTCTTTCCAAGCTACGCAATCCTAGCTTTCTCAACCTTTCCTCGTAAGAGAGATGCTACAGTCTCCCAGTCATCTTTGTTGCCCTCCACTGGACTCTCTCCAGCAGCTCCCTGTCTCTCTTGAACTGGGGAGCCCAGAACGGGACACAGCACTCCTGATGTGGCCTCACCAGGCAGAGCAGAAGGAAAGGATGACTCTTCTAGACCTACTGGCTGCACACTTCTTAATGCACCCCAGAGCACCATTGGCCTTTTTGGCAACAAGGGCCCACTGCTGGCTCATGGTCAACTTAGTGTCCACCAACAGGTCTACTCACAACTTAAACTGATGCATGGGGTTGTTCCTCCCACGACTTACTCCTCATTATACTTCTCTTTGCCCAACCTTCCAGCCTGTCTGGGTCACACTGGATAGGAGCACAGCCCTCTTGTATGTCAGCCACTCTTCTCAGCTTTGCATCATCAGCAAAGCTGCAGAGAACACACACTGTCACCTTGTCCAGGTTGTTGATGAACATATTGAATAAGAGCAGACCCTGTACTGACTCCTGGAGAACATCCCACTTGGTACTTGTGCTACTTCAGGCTGGGAAGAAAGGGCAGGCAGACACATGAGGGACCCACTTGCCCTTGATGCTGCAGTCTCAGGACTTTGGCATTGCTCTCCTCGGGTTTCGCATTGGATTTCCCTAGATTCATAGTGGGCTCTGGCATCATTTAGGTCATGGGCTTTAATAACATCTGCCTGAGTCACTCGTGTTCTAACAAGAGTGCGCATGTGGTTTTGTCTGCTTCCCTTATTCTCCATGGGCTGTTGAATAAGGAAATAAGCAAAGTTTCCTTTGCTGTCAAGAATCAGCAATGGTTTCTGCAAGAAAGTAGTGTGAGGTCTCTGAGACAGCCCTGAGGGGCCAGGCAATCACAACTGGTGGACAGAAGCATGTTGAGAACACAGCAGAACAGGCACACAGCCTAAACAATGATCAGAAGGAGCTAGCTGTTTATAATTTCTCTAGTCCTCCATCTCAAAACCTACCAGAAACTCAACTGGAGCTGCAGCAAATGACCTTATTTCCCAATCAACCAGCAAAGCTCAATAGCTTTTCTCAACAGAATATGTTGCCAGCACCCTCCTGTGAGGGAGAAGAGTGGCTAGCAGAATGAGGACAGTTAATATCCCCTCTGCTTGGGACTGTTGGGGCATCTCAGAAGAGATGTGGAGAACTGGAGAGACACTGGCAGAGAACTGCCACCATGTTCTGTGTCCTGGTGTGTGTCCTACATTGAAAGCTGGGCTGGGGCAGTCTAGAGGCTGAGCACTGATCACTGCCCACAGATGCTGGAAGTTGCAGAGGATGGAATCAAACTATACTCAGTTGCCACAAGTTGCCATTCCTCACTGTTGCTACCTGACCCTTTGTTTGGATGTGCTGGTGGGTGTGCTGGTGTGGAAGTTGGGAACTTCTTGGCTATAGGCTGTGGGTTTGATGCAGACTGCCCTTGAAACCAGCTATCTATCTCCATTTCTGTTTCCATGATACTTGGCAGTCTTTTGATGGTCTCCTGCAGTTCAGCAATCTGCTGCAGAAGATCCTCCACCTGGGCACACCTCTTGCAGGACAGCATGGTTCCCATCTCGTCCTGAGCAGAGAGCTGAAGGCACTTGTTGCACACCAAGGTCAAGGTCTGCACAGCTGCTGCTCCAGGGTTGAATCACTGATCCTCTTTGGAGTGAATGACGCTCAACCCCTGACAGAGTCTTTGTTTGGCAAGTACCTACCATGGTTGGTTGGTTGGTTTGTTTTGGTTGATTTTGATTTTGTGTGTTTGGCTGGGCTGTTTTTGGTTTGGTTCCACCCAAGTGCCAACCAATGAGTGGCTGCTGCCTGGCTGTTTACTTGACTGTGAGCTTCCAGGACCTGCATTTAAATCGTATTCAAATCACCCATGAATTCCCGATCTTTCTCAGCTTTTCCCCGTGGGAGTGCCAGCTTCTCCTGGTTCTCTGGGTCAGGGGAACCCCCTGTCCACCCTAAAAACCCTCAAAAAAAGAAACAACAATTCCCCAGACACAACCCCTTACTGACCAGTGGCTGCCTGGCTGTTTGCTTGACTGTGAGCTTCTTCAGTGCCATTAGAATGGAGTCTCCTGAATTACTGGCTTCCCCGGTCCTCTGCTTCACTTATCTTCCCTTTGTGGGATAGTCAGTTGTCTTGCAGCAGTTCAGACATAGGTCCAGACAGCCACCACCTGATTCTCATTTAAACAAACAAGAACATAACCTGAAAACAATCAATCAGGTTTATGTGTCACCCACTTTCTTTGGTCTGGTCAATCACTTCCTTTTCCAGTTCTGGTCAGCCACACTGGGGAAAAGGATTTGGAGGTGCTGGCTGTCAAGCTCAGCATGAGTCAGCAACGTGCACTCACAGCCCAGACGCTGGCCATGTCCTCCCCTCTGCTCCACAGTGGTGAGACCTACTCTGCAGGGCCCTCAACATAAGAAGAACATGGTGCTGTTGGAGTGGGTTCAGAGGAGGACATAAAGAATAGCAAGTGGCTGGAGTACCTCTCATGTGAAGACAGATTGAACACTCTCAAATCTCAGCCCATCTCCCCAGAAGATAACCTGTCCTTGGAGGTGTTCAAAAAACGGATAGATGTGGCACTAGGAAACATGGTTTAGAGGGCATGGAGGGGTTGGGTTCATAGTTGGACTTCATGATCTCTTCCAACCTTAATGAATCTATGATTCTAAGACTCCAAGGTGATCTTCTAGCATCCTTCCAGTACCTAAATTACTCTACAGAAAAGCTGGGAAAGGACTATTTTTAGAGACTTCGGGACGGAGGACAAAGGGCAATAGCTTTACATTGAAGGAAGGGAGATTTAGATTAGGTTAGACACAAGGAAGAAATTCTTTCTAGTGAGGGTGCTGAGGCCCTGGAACAGGTTGCATAGGGAGGATGTGGCTGCTTCATCCCTGGAAGTGTCCAGGGCCAGGCTGGATGGGGCTCTGTGCAGCCTGGTCTGGTGAGAGGTGTTGCTGCCTGTGGCAGGGGGTTGGCACTGGATGATCTTCAAGGTCGCTTCCAACCCAGGCCACTCCATGATTCTGTGACCCCAGCCCAGAGGAGCAGCTCTCCCAAACATCTAAGCATCTCTCACAAACATTTTGTGCACAGTATGAAGCTACAACTGTGAGAACTTCACCTTTAAAGAAGCGAAAGGGTTTACTCCAGATGCTGAAGGCAGGGAACCCTCAGAAGCAGGATAACAAAAATGGGGAGGTCTCGAGCACAGCCAGCATAGCTCCTCACACTGCTAGGCCCAGACACACTGTGCTAGTAAACAAGGTAAGAGATAATGCTTCTTTTATTCTTGTCAGTCGAAGGGCTCAGTTGCATGAGCAGAGAAGGTGTCACTCACACTACAGCTTGCAAAATGGAAAGGAAGCCAAGCCAGCCCATTTGCTTAGTCACCACACTGCAATCTCACAGCTCTTTCTGAGGGAAGCTCCCACATTAAGACCAACCTCTCAGTTTCTCTCCAGTTTTACTTGTTTTAAGGTGGCAGAGAAATTCTGGCAAAAGAAACCCTCATCTAGGAGAGGAGAGCACAAGCTCCTGATCCCTTCATCCCACACTACACTGGCTATAGTTAATCTCTCAGAACTAGTTCTGCTCCTAAAATACAAAATGCACCCAGTGGTAGAGTTGTCCCCACCTAAGACGAAGGGGTGGGCAACTAATTGACAGCACATCACCCTGACTGCCAAACTAAGACCAATGTTAAGAAACACACTTACTTCTCAGTGAAGTCAGATTTCATCTCTGGTTCATCACCCAGCCTTCTGTAGCTGCTATAACCTGGTCCAGCCTTTATTGAATGGTTGTTCTTCCCAGAGATAATCAGCCAGTCTGGTGAATATCTGTGAATCTTCCATTCTCATCCCTAGGCTACACAGTGGCACAAGACAGTAAGGTCCCGTACCCTGTGCCCTTTAACCACAAGTGAGTAGGTTTTCTCTTTATCTTCAGCCACAAGAAACTAACTTGCAAAGGCCCTTTCCTAGCCCATCACTGCTGAACAGAAGATACTCCCCTGCAAACTGCATGCAAAGGGTAAGACAACATCCATGCCTCAGAAGAATTGCTTCTGGAACAATCTGTGAACTCCCAAAGAGCAACAAGGCCCAGGGCCGTATTATTGTAGAACCCCATGCATTTTCTGTGAGAACTAGACAGGGAGGACCAGTTGTTTCCACGGAAAACTAAAGACCTTACTGAAAGGTGCTTTTGTATCTCTCTGCTACCTTTCCTTTTTATGAAAGAAATTTTTCCTTCCCACTGATGCATTTTCTGCATATCAAGGGCAAGTATTTTAGTCTGTGCGGACTACTGACCCAAAAAGAGCTTGAAAGAGGAAGGAGACCTAGAGATCTCTCCCTCTACAACATCTCCACCTCCTGAAATGAAACAATTTCATTGAATCCAGCCCACTGTGACAATCTGTGTTGCAGAAACCAGGCAACAGCCCAGCCTGCAGCTGCAGGGGACCATGCTGGGTCTTCACTTATTTCCACCAGTCAATTCAGAACAGTTTGCTTTTACGAAGCCTGAATACAAGGCTCAAAACTAACATTTCACAGTCTCTCCGGTGGAGCAGGGAAATATCTAACAAAGGGACAGGTAATTTCACTGCTACTAATGCCTTCCCGGCAGATGGGACCTTCACAGGACTTGTCTGAGTGTGTAAGATAGGAGAAGCACTGCATCGCCAAACACCAGCCTGTCATAGGCAGGACAGGAACAGAGACAGAGAATGAATAAACAGAGAATGAGCCATCACTGGCATAAGCTACACATACTGCTGCTTTACTCAATCCATAGTCCATGTGAAAAACAACAGTAGCTGAAGAAGCCATAGGACTAATAATTGATTGACCTGGACCACAGGCTGCACTCCTTGAGCCCCAGTGGTAAAGCTGCACCACGAACATACAGCACCTCTGAGAAGCAGATTTGGAAGCATAAATTTTCTCTCATGAACATTTCAAGTTCTCACAGGATTCATTCTGAGCTCCCCAAAAAATTGTTTAGAAAAGACATGAAAGGTCAGTATCATCAACCAGCAAATATTAAATCATGTGAAACGAAATGCTACTAAAAGACAAGGATTTCATTATCAAAAGGTAGGACTCTGGGCAAGAGTGACTGAGACAGACCTCTGTCTGAAAGAATCTCACCTGCATCTACCCAGGCAGCACCCAGTGAAGAGACACAGATCCTCCCCTCATCCTGCTGGGTGCCACTCCGCAGCACTGTTGTTGCATAAATCAACTCAGAACAGACTTTGAGGTGACAGCAGACCCTTACCAGGAAGGGTGCTCATGCTGAAAAGCAGCAACGTTTCAGAGGGCAAAACTCAATTCACACTCTTTCCATTAGATCTTTGAATAATTGCAAGGAAAAAAACCAACAAACCAAATGGTAACTTGGGTAAAAATTTATTTTACATACAGATCATTGCAACTTAACTATGAATCAAGAGACGTTATTCTTCCTTTACAGAAAGTGACCAGCTGGCCTGAGGTTAACAGAAGTCTAAGCCTGAGAGCTGAGATTTGAGTTTGAAAATCAGATGTTGGGGGAAGGGTCCTTTAAGCACCACTCCACTCAGTGAGGAGCTGCAGTTTAGCTGCAGGTCAGCTGTGCTGCACAGTGCTGGAAGCAGATTCCCAGTTAGTTTAGACCTTCCCAAATGGAACTTGCTGAGAAAAAGGGTGCCTGGAAAGGTACAGACACCTTCCTAATGTTTTTGTTCAGCTCTCAAACTAGAAATGGAAGTGGTGAAACAGCACAATGTCTGTGAAGTACAAAACATCAAGTTACAGGGCAGCAGACAAACAGGACAGCAATAACGGCAGGGACACTCCTAAGCCAAGTGTTCTACAAGTTGTGGGTTCCTGGGCAGGTTCACACTATGGCCCTAGTTCAAATGGACAGAGTACAAAAAATACTTTGACCAATAATTAATTGTACTGGAAACAAACAGTCTACTGAAAAGCAATTCTTACTCTAGGTGCCAATGAGTCCTTGAAAGCAGGGAGGGGACTTAAGAGCTGCACGTAGGCAGTGCTGCCAAGATCATTCACGCTGCTCCATTTTTACTTTGGGAGGTCTCAGGAAGGTCCTGTTTTTCTTTTCCTTCTTCCCTTTTGTATTTGCCTGAAAATTTCTCCAGCTGTCCACACGACCATCCCGACTTTCCTGGGAACAGAAAAGAAACTGAGAATTAAGAACTGCAAGAGCCAGAGAAAAGGCAGTACCTAGCAGTTCCAAGTGATCAGCAATTCCGCTCTTGTAGCTCCCTGACAGCCAGGACACAGACACTGTGCAGAGCTGGAACAACAGCACAGTGGGAATACAAGCAAGCTAACAAACCATAGCATACATTTGGGATATGAAGTTCTAACTAGAGTCTACTGAACCTTCTGATGTGCAGAAAACAGGAGACCTCCCATCTCTAACATGCGTTCCTCATTTGTCAGCCCAGAACATGCCATTTCCTTACTCTGTCTTTGTGACAGCTCTCCTTGTACTGTCAAGTCAGAAGCACAGAGAAGAGCAAAATAACTGCTGCCTTCTCTCATGCTTCTTGTCCCAACCCAAGATGCAATGAGGAAGATCTCTGGTTCAGTGCTCTCTCCTTCCCCATGGTACAAGGGGCCAAGCACTAGCGGTGACCTAGACAATGAGGCAAGTGACAGAAAGCTTCAGAGCAGAGGCTGACAGGCCAAAGGGTCATGCTGCCACCCAGAGGGGCCTTGACAGGGTGTAGAAATGAGCTAACAGGCATCTCATGTTGTTCAGCAAGGAGATGTGTAAAATCCTGCCCCTGGAAGGGACAAACCCTGACACCAGCACATGTTGAGGGCTACTCAGCTGGAAAGAAGGTTGTTAGAGAAGAACCTGAAGGTTCTGATAGATGTCACGTTGAGCATGAGACAGCAACATGCTCTTACTGTAAAGAAGGCAGATGGTGTCCTGGGCTGCATGAGGCAAAGCACTGCCAGCAGGTCAAGGGAGGGAATCCGGTGATCAGCACTGATGAGGCCATGCCTGGAGTGCTCTGTCCAGTGCTGCGTTCCCCAGTATGCTGGGTTCCCCAGTATGAGAGACATGGACATACTGGAGAGTTCACAAACATGATTAAAGGACTGGAGCATCTGTCACATGAGAAAAGGTTTAGAGAGCTGCCACTGTTCAGCCTGGGCTGAACAAGGCTCAAGGGATGTGTCATCTGTGTGTTCAAATATCTGACAGACTGTGGAAAGAAGACCAAGAGATGCTCCTATTTGTGACATCCAGCACCAGGATCAGATTAAAGGGCACAAATCAAAGCAGAGAAGGATCCATCTGAACACCTGGAAATATTTTTATTGAAGATGACTGAGCACTTGGACAGACTGCCCAGAAAGGTTTTAGAGTCTCCATCATTAAGAACATTTAAAGGCCACCCAGATGTGGTCCTTGGCTCTAGGTGAATGAGCTTGAGCTGAGGGTTAGACTAGCTAGACTCCAAAAGCGCTTCAACCTCAGCCATTATGTGATCACACTTTCCCTAGGCTCAAGGCTGTCTCGCAACTTCTGTTCTAAACTTACAGTTTGATGGAAAAAGGTATTCTTAAAGTTGCTAAGAAAGGGAATTTTGAGGGTGGAGCAGGAGAAAGTAGACAGACCAACTTGCTCCTTCAAAAATATATCAAGTTATAATTCAT
Source organism: Upupa epops (assembly GCA_013397515.1). Taxonomy (NCBI): domain Eukaryota; kingdom Metazoa; phylum Chordata; class Aves; order Bucerotiformes; family Upupidae; genus Upupa; species Upupa epops. The sequence continues at coordinate 20,199 of VZRI01000199.1, forward strand.
ACAATTAGGATGGAAAGGACCTCAGAGACCATCTACTTCCAACCCCTGCAATGGGCAGGGACACCTCTGCTCTGCTCTAAAAGCAAGTGTGTGCGTTTTCTGCTGAAAAGTCTGGGTTTGAAAAGTTTGAAAAGTTTCTGCCCCACCAATCCACCCCCTTGGCAACTTCCACATTCTTCTCCATCTCAGCGTATTGTCAGTGCTGCATTGCTGCCGCTGAGATAGAAACGTTTGCTGCTTTGAAAAATGACTGATGGCAGGAGAATAACCTCATCTTGATCTGTGGAATCTTCTTTGTTTGGGTGATCCTGAACTTCAGAGATTTATGAAGATCAAGACATTCTCTTAAAATATCTGTGGACACCAAAGATTTTGGGACATGGATGACTGCAACAAAGCATGAGATATCTGCAATGGACATTTTGGGCATTTTATCTCAGTTCAGTGTAGGAGCAGTGTGATGAAGCTCCACCTGTCTGTCTTGTGTGGGGAATAAATTAAAATGTCTTGGTGCCTTTCTTCCACAAATGCAGTCATCTGTTTTAGTGCCTGTAGATCTGTCAGTGGGTTTTTAAACCTTTGTGTCTGATGCTTTAGCTAAAAGTTCTTGGTTAAAATAGAATCAGGGTCTCTGCCACATGACACTGATGATTCCCAAGGTGGGAAGGATTGGATCTGAAAAAGGACCCACAACCACCTTTCACTAGACGAGGTTGACCAGAGCCCCATATGATCTGGCCTTGAACACTTCCAGGGATAGGTGTTGTCCTCTGGAGATGCTAGATTTCTTGCCTAAGGCACCAAGAGGTTGCTGAGGCAACCTGTGATGTTTGACTTGCAAATTCCAAGCTGAGTTTTTGTAGCTCTGCAAACAGAAACAAAGGGGTTGAAGATTCCGGTTTTGGGTTTCTGACTCCTTCGCTTTTCATCCCTGCTCAGAGAGAAGCACATGACACTCTGCTGAACACATCAGCCATCTTGTCCTGGGAACACGCTGAATAGAGGGAGTGGTACCTCAATGATCAACGGAAGGAAGGTTTCATCTCAATTCTGTTGTTCACTGAAAGGGAGAAGGTTCTCCCCTCATTTGTGGCCATAGGAATCGGGACACTAGAAATGGAGGTACATGGAAATTAGAAAATTGGAAGTACATGGAACAGAAAGCTGGACTTGGAAATGCCCACTGACACTGAGGGATGTATGCATGAGCTGAATGGACTCCATGTTTTCCCAAGGAGCAAGAACTGCTGGAAACCTCAAAGCGTTGAGGGGTTGGCGACTGCAGTTTGGCTGTTACATAAGAACACTAATCTCCATGTATCTCTGTGTGTGGAATTTATGTGGGAGGAATTCTATATGTGGGGGGAATTAAATGTGTCTTGTTGTTTTACCCCAAACTGAGTCAGTTTTGGTTTTGCCTGTAATTTCTAAGTGCTGTTCCAAATTCTCTTTGTTTTGGTTTGGTTTTGGTCCATCAGCACATTAACTAAATTAACTGGCTAATTTTTTCTTGGGATACAGCAAGGAGGCATCCACAACTTCTCTGGGAAATCCGTTCCAGCGTCTCACAACCTTTATAGTGAGGAATTTCTTTCTAGGATCTAACCTAAATCTCCCCTTTCAGTTTGAAAGCATTTGCACTAGAGTCCCTCATAAAAAGTCATTCTGCAGCTTTCCTGTAGCTCCTTTCAGGTACTTGAAGGTTGCTGTAAGGACCTCCCAGAGCCTTTTCTTCAGGCTCAACAGCTCCAATTCCATCAGTCTTCATAGCAGAGGTGCTCCAGCCCTCTGAGTATCTTTGACCTGTTGGAGGGAGTCCAGAAGAGGCCATGTCCTTCTCAGAGACTCAAGAACTAAACACTCTGATTCAGCTCTGAAGGTAACAGTGAGTAGCTTCTAAAACAACAGGCTACCACTGGGATGGCACTCACTATGAGGATTCAGAAATAGTGCAGAACATACACAGAGGACAAAACCCACCAGTTTTCAGGGTAATGATACAGTATCAGAACTGTTTGGTGCATCACAACATGGTTGTGATGCATTTCCTCTACTGCTGTGCTCTACTGCAAGCCTACAATAATGATACCCAACTTCTGTGGCCATGCTGGCATGAGAACACACAACTTCTGCAGCAACAAGGCCAGTCACATACTCACTCAGCTCTCTGGCATTACATAACAAAACCCACGGCACACTCCACACAGCAACACTACACGTTCTTCCAAAAGTTATCCAGCTTCGTGTCTCCTTGTCATGTAGCACATGAACACAAACACTTCCCAGCTGAATCTCCAGAAACATCCTAGTTGTCCACTTTCCACAGGATGCCAGTCCAACTCATACCCTTCTCTCCTCCAGACACCCTCTTTTAGAAAGTCATTTTGAAAGTCATTTTGAACAATGACTGGGATCTGGCTTTGGATTAAATGAACAATCTCACTCATCTTCTTACGAGGCCCTGCACACCACTACTGACTTCCTTCCTGATCACCACTCCTGCACCTCACAAGAATTCACCTCTGCTGTGTAATGATGGAAGAGTTACAGGCTTGATCAAATATTTTTGCAAGCTAGAGGTTTAACCCCTGTAATAGCACAGCAACTCTGCTATTTAGGCTACTTCTAATATGCCTAAACACTGAACACAGGGAGGAGAGTTCAAAGGAAGCTCACTGTCATTCAAGTGTCTGATGTTAATGGGAAACAGATTCCACAAGTGGCAGCAACCAGTACCAACAACAGTCCACACAAGAGGCTGACAGCTGTCACGTTCTGAGTGGTCATCAACGATATGGCAGCAATTCTGAACTGCTGACAGAGCTAGAAAATACTCCACCTTCATTTACCAGACTACAAAAGCACCACTGGTGACTCCTGCCCACACAAGGACAAGACCCAGGCTTGTGCGGGATCTTCTAAGCATCTACATGGATTATCTTATAGCATCTGCCTACAAAACATCTCTCTTCTCTCTCTAGGGGCATTCTCCACAGCATGGCCAAGAACTGCTGAGGCCCACTCTCTAAGTTTAGCTGCTGATTACCTCAAAGTTCTTCTGCCATTCTCGCTCTCGTTTGGCTTTCTCTTGTGCCTCAATTTCCTCTTCCCTCTGTCGCTTCCTGGAAGGGAAGCCACAAAACAGTTAAGAACCTAGAAGCATCTACTTGAAATAAACCCCAGTAATACTTCCAAAACATTACAGAAAGATCTTCTGATTTCTGGGCAGATCAGAGGGTTTATCAGAAGAAATACACATGCCTAAGACAGCAGAGCAAATACAAGTCTATTTCAAATCTGGAAGAGCGGCAAGCTAAGATGGTTTGGCACCACTGACTGCATGCACACAATCAGTCAGTTTCTCTTGCCCAGAAAAACAATTTCTAACAAGTTCACAGACTCCTTCAAAAGTCTAGAGATAAGTCTCTGTAAATGTTGAGAGTGCACATAATGAGAAGTTAACACTCAAGCGTGCATGGTAAAAATGACATTTTCCTTTGTAACTTTCATCTGTAATGAGAAGTAGTGTCCTCCACACAACTCACAGACTGCCTTTGTTGAGCAGCACAGATACTCTGCTTCCATAGTAAGCACTCCAGCAACATGCCATCAGAATACATAAATCAAGATCACACATGCAACAGTGTATTTCTTGCACTTCATTTAAAATGAATTATTTACCTCCTTGAGCAACTTGTTCCAGGGCCTCAGCACCCTCACATGCCTCAGATCCTATCAAAATTTTTCTTTGCTATTCTAGAACCCATGGATGGCCCAGATAAGTGGTGGAATCTATGTGACTGTAAGTCAGCTTGACAAGGATCCTTGTTTATCTAATCCAAGTCTCTGCTTTCAGCAAGACATTGGACCAGATGATCTCCACATTTCTGTCCCATCTTAAGACTTTCTCATGACTCTGCGTTCCTTGTCTCCTCTGAGGAATTATGAGGGGGGGAAGAGCCTGAACTGCATGAGCAGAATGTAGCTTATACCTTTCATGCATTTCTTTAGCTTCTCTTTCTTTCCTCTTGATTTCCAGTTCAGCAAAGAGCTTCATCGTCTGTTTGTATACAGCTTGTTTGAACTGTAAAACACAAATCCAGTCTGAAAATCATGTCTACTAACATAGCTAGAGAATTCTGGTTTACAAAAGAATTTAAGAAGCATAAAAAGAATACAAGGAACATATACACAACCCTCCACCCTGCCCTGACATTAGGCAGTAGCCATACAAAAAGGTATAAAACATTGTTACTTAAAACCTGTCCCTGACACCACAAATCAACTGCTTATTTAGCCTCATATTAGTCTAATTTTTACTTGCATTCATAAACTGTGCCTAAACTGTACTGTTCATTTCAAGATTATTCTTCTGTTACGTCATACAACTTTACATTTGGCAAATACAAAAAAAGTCAAAGTAATCCCTATTTAGATAGTAACTTCCCATAAGATCTTTCTAATTTGTTGCAAAAGCCTAGCACTGGCTTTCCAGTAGGAAGTACCAAACCTAATCATTAGAGAACAGCATAAGACTTCTAAAAAATCCATGAATAAAGGTGATGATGGGGTAGGTTACTGATGAAAAAAAAAAGAAAAAAGTCTTGCTAGGCAAAAAAAAAGGTGATGATAATAAGACAAATTATGTCACTGTTTGATAATAATCTCTCAGTCCATGAAAGTCTCAAACATTACTTGACGTTTTCAGACTAAAACCCAGGTAAGAAAATTTAACAGGAAAGTCATGGCATAACTTAGAAGTAATTTGTTGCACAACATCAAATTGTGTTCTGTGTAAGAACCAGCTGACACAACTCTTCACTACAAAATGCACTAAGAGCACACTTCAGACTCACTGCACCAGATTCTTTAGATGCCTTTGCTGGCAGCAAAAACATCACAGTTTCAACATTCAGAACACAAGAAATGCAACTGAAGACTGCGAGATGCACAAGCACAAACAGAACTGGGTATTTTGATCTATATAATATCATGCTACATTTACTCTTTAACTACAGTTTAACTAGTATCTAAAATACCTCACTATTATCCAACCCACGGTACTCCACAGTGGCTTATGAGAATTTGTTCTGTAAATTCTTCAAAGGATTTGCAGAAATATATCAAGGTCTAATTACTTCCTTATTGCTTCCTACTCTTAATTTCTTGAAACACATCTTGTACTCCCCAGTTTCTCTGAACAGTACATGACTTACAACTTCAGGATCATCCTCTTCTACAGTGGGAGGTTTTCCATCCTTCTTCAACTGCTTCTTTTTTTCTTTCACCTGAAGTTTAAAAACAAAACTAAGAGTGTACAAAATTGTATAGGGCTTACATAAATGTACCCATGTGGTTCTACATTCCCACTCCACTGTGTGTAAAGAACTCTGAGTAACAGCAGGCTCTTGATACGGTTCAATGTTCCGTTTGACAGTGAAATCTCTTGGTCCTAGGTCCAGAAAAACATATAGGATCACTATCACATGAACTGTAGTAATTAAAAACACTATGTTAAATACTATTCGACTCAACATGATCCCCTTGGCAGGTTTAATTTGTTTGTTTTTAAAATGCATTTGTTCCAATACACATCATCCAAGCAAACAGGAAGTTTATTTTGGTCTGTAATACTCAAAAGACTTACAACAACAAGCAGAACATAAGGTGTTCCTTAGCTTAAGAGTATCTGAGCTCTCCCGTATCACCATGTTGTGTTTCAGTTCCCCATATCAACTAACTTCTTCGCTAACACAATACAAGCTCCTTATCTTATAGGTCATTCTCCTCCAAACTTCCCACTTGCCTGCTGTCACCACCTATTTTCTTCCACCTACACACATCCTAACTGCATAGTTCATTCACACACTTGAAAAAAACCCAAAGTAGGTCAGATCATGTGCTCTGACCTAATTTTCAAGTACTGAATTTCACTGAATAATCTTGCACTGAGCTCTACAGCCATCTTGGACAAAGCACATTTGTTCATGTTCTGAAGAGGTGACTACACCTGCACAGCTTCATTATGATGTTTGCTTTTACCATTTAGAGACCCAAACATGCAGCAGGTGTAGCAAAAAGCAAATTACAAACAACTGATTACCACTCACCTCCACATTTTGCCTTATGATACTTACAGTGTGTTCCACATATTCTTTTCCTGCCTGTATCACATCCAAGGCTCTCTTCTTTTGCTCCTGATCTAGCAGCAATTTGTACGCTTTATCTACAGCTAACAAAAAGCATCAGCATTAATAGCACCAGCAGTCAAGTTCACAAGTCATCACATAATTGTGACTTGCTGACGACACAAATTTTGCTTCCTAGAATGTTGGTTGGTTGGGTTTTTTCAATACATCTGGGTTAATGACAACATTACTCCAATGAGATTTGGGGTACAGTAATGGCAGAAACTGTCAGACACCCTCTGGATGAAAGGATCAGTCCTACCTAATGATTTAGTTTAAAGTATGAAAGTAAATTTAATGTGTGTGAAGCCTCTCTGTAATGCAAGCCACACACCTAAACCCATTCTGTCCTATGGTCTCTAATGCTCAGATTGTTCAAGAAAAACAGCTCCATCTCAAAACCCAAACAAGTCTGCCCAGGTTGCAAATTGACAGTGCAGCTGCTGCCACCTAGTGCCATTTCCTGCTGAAATACCACCCACGACCCCCTCGACTGCCGCTATTCTCCCCTCCAGCAGGGCCTCCTCCCCTCACGAACACTTCATCCACCAACGGAAAAATAGCAGTACAGCCCCAGCCCAGCAAACAGGTGAGAGCACATTACCTTCAAACGCCTTCTGGGCTCTATCTGCATCATCTTGGTTTTTGTCTGGATGCACCAATATTGACAACTGCAAGATAAAGGATCTTGCTATCAAGATAACTGTAAAATGAGAATTTTGGAGGCTTTTGTGACAGGAAGGAAACTGTGTCAGAAAGAAGGAATCACAAGGTATTTCAATCTTTCGCATATAGATAAATCATCTAACAACATGTAGGAGTATGCATCAGTTTCAAGCTAATAAATCACATGCATCCCAGTAATGAACAGGCTGAGAACAGCTGCAGCACTGGATATGCAGAACAAACCAAACACCCTTAGGCTGCAGTGCCTGGGGCTGACATAAACCCGAGTCACTCAAGTTTTTATCACTGGTCTTAAGAAGAAACAAACCTATGAAAATGAAGACGATCCTCAAGCAAAGTTCACCGTTTATTCTCTAAAGAGAAGTTCTCCAGTATCCATAGGACTGTTCAAACATCATACTTAAGAGTGGATTTTTCCTCAGGCTCTTTAACTGAAAACTAAGAAAACTCCTTCCTGCACCCTCTTCCCAGCAGTGACACTACCATCTTCAATCTTCAGGGTCTGGCTCAAGTTCTTCATATTCCTCTTCCACCGAAAGTTCTTTCCAACTTTCCCCACATGGCATTTATTTTTCAAACCTCTTACTTCTGCTGTTGCTCTGTGGACTCTGTATCTGCATCTTTCCAGTACAACGTTCAAAACCAGTGCCAAAGAATGTAAGACAATTTTATCCTGAATTCTGCAGATAGCAATTTCTACTTCACAGATAAAAGGTTTGCCTGCAGCCCCAAACAGGTGCATAGTTCTGATTGACTTGGCAATTTCTACGGCCGATGTCTTTTTCCTTTTGCTGCCTGTTCCAAATTCTGAATTCAGGTGTTTGATTTCTTCAATGCACAATTCCACACACTTTTAAAATTTAATCACATTGACTCTACCAGCCAAAAACTAAGGCAGTCCCATTTATTGATCAACAGGACTGAGAAGTTAGCAGCAGACCTGGTCCTTCTCCTGCCTTGTGAAGCAGTCCATATGCCATTACCAGCTTGTCAGGATGTTTCTCTGTCTGCCAGCACAGCTCCCCGACTACAACAGTTCCTGATGTTTAAACCATTAACTCAGGTGGGATGCTACCACTGCTGTATGCACTGATTCAACTCAAATTTCTCATGTGAATGTGTCAACAGAGTAAGTCAAGGGTAATGTTTCCTGGGGCAATGCAGACAGGTGAGCACAACTGCTGCTGATCCAAGTAACTCAGTCACAACTACCACTGAAATTCTTAAAGAAACCTCACAGAAAATACATGCCTGGATTCCAGTCCAGATAGTTAAGAAAAATACCTTTTCTCAGTTCTGAATGTCTGACAAATTTTGACCTGGTTTTTGAACTCAAATTCAATAAGCTCCTTCCCCTATGGGTGCATCAGTGTGCAACAGCACCATCATACCCTACAAGCAAAGCAGTACGCCATACACTGACCACACTCTGCAGCTCTCCTCTTGGCAATACAAAGGCTGTTCTATGCATTTCTTCCCAAAATAACTACTTCTTTACCTAGATACAGCTTTACCAACATTTTTCTTGTTCTCAAGCACAGCTGTACAATCTCTGCTGAGTTTCTAGTTTCCTTCCAGAGGCTTCAAAGGCTAAGGTCAAATACCTGCCGGAATCTTTTCTTTATCTCTTCATCTGTGGCTTCAGGATCCATCTGTAGCACCTAAAAGAGACCATGAGGGCAGAGCAAGTTTGTTGATGCTTCCCAAATTTTCAGGTTCTTGGCAGCAAACTCTACACGCTTGGTTCACTGGCACACAGACACAATACCAGGAAGCGCTCCCTATCAGGGAGCTGCTTCAGACGTGAATTCTCACCTGGTAAAATAAAAACATTTTAAGAGACACTGTGCTAGGGACATTCCACTTTTAGCAATGCTAAATTCTTCTAAGCTTCTGTCCTTTCCACACTCAACTCTCACATGGACAGCTGCCTAAATACTCACAGCTGGCCTAAACCTTCAGCCAGTTCTGTAGCAATGCTTAATGTGACAGAAGTGGAAGAACATATTCATTTTATCATTTTGCAAGAAGACAGGAGAGCTTTACTCTTCGGTTTTTGTGAAAAGTAAAACATCTGTCTACAGGTCTTTTCAGATGTGGAGAAGATTGAAAGCTCACAGAAGTGCAAAGCAACAGGTGAATACACTCAACACAGACACATGTTGGGCTGACACTAAGATTCTGTAAAGAAAACAAACTTTCTCAGGGGAAAGCTACTGTCTGCTTGTCAGTGACTTTATCCATTTGCCCTCCCAGTCAAGTATAAAGATCCACACAGAACACTGTCAAGGTGAATCTGCTGACTGATCTGGCTGTCCAACCCTAAATTGGGACAAAATCTTTAGGGACAAAAGGCTTTAAAAAGACAGATTAAGGTGATATCAGGACAGAATATATCCAGGGGACACCAGTTCCAGATTAACATCAGATTGGTATCTGGCATCTATCTTCTATCATATTGTACTTATTAAGCCTTTAAAGACTGACTGCCACTGGAACCAAATGATGAAATATGCAAGGGAACTGACTTATTTTCCAGTGACACCTCAGAGATTGCTCCCCATCGTGAGCAGTGATAGTCCTTCTCTCATTCTATGCACTACACAGGTTCAGTGGGATGAACATCTGGAGTAAAAGACACAACTAGAAGTGGCAAATCACGAGCGCTCAGAACGGAACCTGACAAGCATGCCCCAAAGAGCTACCACATTTTCATGCACTAAGTACCCAGAAACAACCTGCCAAATATTCCAGTGCTACTGCACATGGGAAATGCACAGTATGGCTGTTGCACCTGCCATAAAACAGTGAAAACGAGAGTGATAACATATACCACCCTTCTATCTTCTGTCAATCTTCTGCACAGAAATCTACATTGAGATGATTTATGTTCAGACTTTTTACCAAAATAAATGCCCAGTGTATCTGGAGGTTGGTATACGAAGTCTAAAGAGAGGATAAAATATTCAAACTAACCTCAAAAGGGTTCAAGTTGAAATAGGAAGATCCAGGTCGGGTCAGCCTGTCAATTTGGTTTTTTGATGTTAAAACAGAGTCTCGTTTTTCAATTTGCTTTACCTGAAGAACAAGAGAGATCTGTATTAACTGACTATCACATCTCACCCGTTATCCCCTGTGATTAAACCAGTCATCACCAACCTGTACTACAATCCACAATACCTTTGCTTATCCCAAACCTGTAGTTATTTTAGTTGAGCACTAGCAAGGCACATCTTGTAGTCTCTTCTACAGAACGACTGTTATTTTTAACATTTTATTTTAATGATTAAAGAAGCCTAGAAAGCATTTTTCCCTGTCTCACCCATAGCTTGTTCAACACCAGACCTTTCGCTCTTTCTCCACATCAGCACCACTTATTCCCTTGAAACCTACTGAACTGTCACTTTTAGCCCAACTGTTGGCATGAGAAGCCACTAAATATGTTAAGTACTATTGGTAACAAGTCACAGACTGACAGAATGGTGGGATATGGAAGAAATCTATGAAGATCATGCGGTCCACCCCCTATACTAGAGCAAGTTCAACTGGACAGAATCCCACAGGAGCAGTCCAGGTGGGTTTGGAATGTCTACACAACAGGAGTCTTCACAACCTCTCTTGAGCAGCCTGGGTCAGGACTCTGAGACCCTTACCTTATCACCAAATAGTTTCATCTGGAAGAGATCTCTAATATCATCAAGTCCAATTTTTCCAGTCCTATCATCACCACTAAAAGGCTCCAGGCTGAAGAGCCCCAGTTCTCTCAACCTCTCTTCTAAGGCAGATGCTTCAACCCCCTGATCATCCCAGTGGCTCTGCTCTGGACTCTCTCCAGTAGCTCCTTTTCCTCCTTGAACTAGGGAACGCAGAATATACATGAATATCCAGTTCATTGCACTGTAACCACTTTCAGTTTACTTCAGTTTTGATTCTGTACAATACTAAGCCAAACCAAACCATGCTGTTACCATTAACGCTCACCTTTATTCAAAGAAATAAACATCCACTAGACTGGCGCCTTTCTGTGCCAGACTCCGCTAACACCACCGACATGTGTTGAAGGCACCGGACCTGGCCACAGGAAAGGCCCCGGTCACGGTATACCCACAGCAAGAGCGCTCAGGGGAGCATCGGGAGGGGCCGACCCGATGCGGGCAGTGTTCCCGCCGATTTATCTGCGCTGAGTGCTCGGCTCCATCTCAGCCGCATCAGAGGCGAGCACAAACCCACCGCCCCTGCCCAGCTCTGAAATCGAGTTCCCCCATTTGCGGCCCGGGACGGCTCTACCACAAGAGGGCCGAGCGCGGAGCCAGGACAGGCCCTGGCGCAGGTCGAGACGAGGCCGTGGTGCCGGTGCACCCCGACGAGGGTCCCCGGCCAGACTCTACCTCGCTGTAGAAGGTCAGAAACGCCTCCTCAGCAGCAGCTCCCCCCGCCGCAGCCTCCCCCGCTGCTGCCATCGTCGCCAGCACCACGTGACGCTCCGCGCGAGCGGGCAAGTAAGCACGTGACCAGGGCGCTGAAGCCAGCGCGAGTCCCCAGCACGTGACAGCGGTGAGGAGCTCATAGCCACCCACCCCGCTCGCTTCTTCCGGGCTGCGCATGTGCGGGGCCTTAACGGATCCTGGGGGTGGGGGCAGGGGCGGGAACCGGGGTTGGGACTAGGGCGGGTCTCGTCCGCGCGGCTCCGATCAAGGGCAGCGCAGCCATGGCGGCCGTGGTGGGGGTGGCGGCCCGCGGAGGTCTACGCGGGGCCCTGATGGCGCAACAGCAGCGCTGGAGTTCGGGATCGGGCGCCGACCAAGTAGGTTCGGGGCTGGGGGCGTCGGTCCGTCAGTCCCTTGGTCCTTTCCTCACCGCTTATTCTCCCCGCAGCTCGGCGAGCTGGGCAAAGGTGCTGGGAAGGGCGGCGGCGGCGGCGGAGCCATCCGTGAGGCCGGAGGGGCATTCGGGAAGAAGCAGGCTGCGGAGGAGGAGCGGTACTTCAGGTGAGGCTTGCCCGCATCTCCCCCGCTGCTTGCTGGGCCTGCCTGCAGTTCAGAGGCTGTACCTGCTTCCCAGGTGTGGGAGTTGCACCTTGCGTCGTGTTCCTTACAGGGAGAAGGAGAGAGAGCAACTCTCTGCCTTACGTAAACACCACGAGGAAGAGATCGATCACCACATGAAAGAGATAGAACGGCTGCAGAAAGAAATTGAGCGTCATAAGTATAAAATCAAGAAACTTAAAGATGATAACTAAGCTGGTGCTGTTACTGAATGTGCATGGCCAAGACTGAGGTGTAAAACAGCGCTGAAGACTCTTTGCTTGGCTCAACATCATCCAAGTTTTTCCAGTTGTGCTGTGGTCTGCAATAATGTCAAATAAACTACTCAGTCTCTCTCTTCTGTTTGGTAACTGTTTAATGGGGGAGAAAAAGCCTGTTTGATTTTAAACTTAATTCTTCTTACCGAATAACGATACCCTCTTGAGTAGGCAGTCCTATACTGAGCTTCTTTTTCTCTTTAGAATTCCCTAAAATAAGTCAACTGTTCATACTTAGCGTGCTAAATTTACAGTTAAAGCTGCAAGGTACAAAAAATGGTACCTGTGCAGAGGTGCGTTCACACAGAAGTTTCTCTAAAGAAAAATGTCACTGTGATATGGGAGGGGGTGGTTCCCCACTCAGATTCATAGATTTTCAGATCTATGAAAAATGACATTATTTTATTGCACTTAGTATCTAGTACCATAAATTGAGAAACGAAAACTATTGAAACTTAAAACTAGTTTTCAAGTTAGCTTAAGAGTCATTCTGATTTCACTTGCCGCACTTTTCTGGAGCAAGACAGCCAGACTGGACTTAGGGATGTTCTTTTTTGCACACTAGTTGCCCAATGGTAGTTTGTTTCCTTATCCAAGTTCCCTTCCAAAGAAGGATGGATTTATTTTATGCTGGTTCAGTCACTTGGGTGATTTTAATATAAGAAATCCATCACAAAACAAATGCACATGGCCTGATGAAGTTGTGTGGCCTCACAGCACTATGCCCTGACAAAAATGTTACAAACATGAGATAAGAATGGACAGGTAAGAAAAGAGCCTTTCTTTCCACATCTGCAGTGTCATGTCTGTAAATCTGCCCCAACAGGCTTTGTTTCCACTGCTGGTAAAAGCCACATCATGTAATGATAGGTTGGACACACAGCTGTTGGAGCATGTCCGGTGTAGAGCAACAAAGATGATGAAGGAAGCAGAATGCCTCCCTTATGAGGAAAGGCTGAGGGAGCTGGGTCTCTTGAGCTTGAAGTGGAGGAGACTGAGGGGAGACCTCATTAATGTCTATAAATATGTGAGGGGTGGGTTCAGGATGGAGCCAGGCTCNCGCTGCTGCCATCGTCGCCAGCACCACGTGACGCTCCGCGCGAGCGGGCAAGTAAGCACGTGACCAGGGCGCTGAAGCCAGCGCGAGTCCCCAGCACGTGACAGCGGTGAGGAGCTCATAGCCACCCACCCCGCTCGCTTCTTCCGGGCTGCGCATGTGCGGGGCCTTAACGGATCCTGGGGGTGGGGGCAGNGCAGTGGGTGCAAGCTGGAACAGAGGAGGTTCCATATGAATATCAGAAGGAACTTCTTCACAGTGAGGATAACAGAGCACTGGAACTGGCTGCCCAGGGCGGTTGTGGAGTCTCCTCTGGCGACATTCAAGACCCACCTGGATATGTTCCCATGTGACTTGGTGTAGGTGATTTGCTGTGGCAGGGAGATTGGATTAGGTGATCTTTTGAGGTCCCTTCCAATCCCTAATGATTCTGTGATTTTACACTGCAAAGTCACAGGGGAGATGGACTGGGAGAAAAAGCAATTGGAACTGTCCTGTCTGAAACAGCCTAAGTCAAATCAAAGCCTTTGGTGTTGGGAAAGTGCTTTGACAAGGTGGTGACTGGCTGAAGGTGCCCCAGTTTCTCCTGTGTTAACTGTACATCCCCAGCCAGCTGCTTCTTTGGTCACTCCCACCTGAAGAATGTTTCCTCCAGTGGTATGTCTTGCCTGCAGACTTAACTATTATAATGAAGATTCTGTGCCCTTAAAAACTCATTGATCAAGGAACATCATCTGTGTGATCAGCCATGGAAGATAGGCTGCGCTGCTCAGAGTCTCATTGCCTGGCTTTGTTCAGTCTGTAGGAAATGGTAGTGCAGAAAGTTGTGTGTAGGATGTGCATAGAGCATGTGTTAGGGCCTTTTAGTTGGGGTTGATTAACCTGAACCAAAACTATTAATTTCAGGGGGGCTTCTATGCTGGTGGGTGTACTGGGTCCCTTACCACAGGTTCATAAACCCATCCCATTTTCTGAAAAAGAACATCTATATTATTCACTACTGTCAACTTAGGTCTTTTAAGGTTGGAGAAGACCTCTAAGATCATCAAGTTAAACCATTCAACAACTACGCCGTGTCCACTAAACTATGTGACAAAATGCCATGTCTACAAGTATTTTTAACACCTCCGGGGATGGAGACTTCCTCTGGCAGCCCATTCTAATACTTGACCACTCTTAAGTAAAGAAATTTTTCATGATGTGCTATCTAAACCTCCTCTGGCACAACTTAAGACCATTTTCTATTGTCCTATTGCTTATTACTTGGAAAAAAAGACCAACACCCACTTCAATACAACCTCTTTTCAGGTAGCTGTAGACAACAGTAAGGCCTCCTCAAGACTAAACTATTCCAGTTCCTTCAGCCAATCTTCATCAGACCTGTTCTCCATACTTTTTTCCAACTTCAATGCCCTTCTTTGAACCCATTCCAGCAACTTCTTGTAGTCAGAGCAGACCTGAACCCAGTACTCAAAGTCTGACCAGTACTAAGTACAGGTGGATGATCACTTTCCTACTCCTGCTGGCCACATTATTTGTGATATAGGCCAAGATGCTCTTGGCCACCTGAGCACAGTGAGTTTTGTTCAGCTGGCTGCTAGCCAGCATTACAGGTCCTTCTGTCAGTTATAGCAATGGAAGCACACATGACAAGGGCAGGCAGATGTGCATGTTGTCNCTGGAACAGAGGAGGTTCCATATGAATATCAGAAGGAACTTCTTCACAGTGAGGATAACAGAGCACTGGAACTGGCTGCCCAGGGCGGTTGTGGAGTCTCCTCTGGCGACATTCAAGACCCACCTGGATATGTTCCCATGTGACTTGGTGTAGGTGATTTGCTGTGGCAGGGAGATTGGATTAGGTGATCTTTTGAGGTCCCTTCCAATCCCTAATGATTCTGTGATTTTACACTGCAAAGTCACAGGGGAGATGGACTGGGAGAAAAAGCAATTGGAACTGTCCTGTCTGAAACAGCCTAAGTCAAATCAAAGCCTTTGGTGTTGGGAAAGTGCTTTGACAAGGTGGTGACTGGCTGAAGGTGCCCCAGTTTCTCCTGTGTTAACTGTACATCCCCAGCCAGCTGCTTCTTTGGTCACTCCCACCTGAAGAATGTTTCCTCCAGTGGTATGTCTTGCCTGCAGACTTAACTATTATAATGAAGATTCTGTGCCCTTAAAAACTCATTGATCAAGGAACATCATCTGTGTGATCAGCCATGGAAGATAGGCTGCGCTGCTCAGAGTCTCATTGCCTGGCTTTGTTCAGTCTGTAGGAAATGGTAGTGCAGAAAGTTGTGTGTAGGATGTGCATAGAGCATGTGTTAGGGCCTTTTAGTTGGGGTTGATTAACCTGAACCAAAACTATTAATTTCAGGGGGGCTTCTATGCTGGTGGGTGTACTGGGTCCCTTACCACAGGTTCATAAACCCATCCCATTTTCTGAAAAAGAACATCTATATTATTCACTACTGTCAACTTAGGTCTTTTAAGGTTGGAGAAGACCTCTAAGATCATCAAGTTAAACCATTCAACAACTACGCCGTGTCCACTAAACTATGTGACAAAATGCCATGTCTACAAGTATTTTTAACACCTCCGGGGATGGAGACTTCCTCTGGCAGCCCATTCTAATACTTGACCACTCTTAAGTAAAGAAATTTTTCATGATGTGCTATCTAAACCTCCTCTGGCACAACTTAAGACCATTTTCTATTGTCCTATTGCTTATTACTTGGAAAAAAAGACCAACACCCACTTCAATACAACCTCTTTTCAGGTAGCTGTAGACAACAGTAAGGCCTCCTCAAGACTAAACTATTCCAGTTCCTTCAGCCAATCTTCATCAGACCTGTTCTCCATACTTTTTTCCAACTTCAATGCCCT
The DNA here is from genome assembly GCA_013397515.1 of Upupa epops. NCBI lineage: Eukaryota > Metazoa > Chordata > Aves > Bucerotiformes > Upupidae > Upupa > Upupa epops. The sequence continues at coordinate 36,316 of VZRI01000199.1, forward strand.
TCTTTGAACCCATTCCAGCAACTTCTTGTAGTCAGAGCAGACCTGAACCCAGTACTCAAAGTCTGACCAGTACTAAGTACAGGTGGATGATCACTTTCCTACTCCTGCTGGCCACATTATTTGTGATATAGGCCAAGATGCTCTTGGCCACCTGAGCACAGTGAGTTTTGTTCAGCTGGCTGCTAGCCAGCATTACAGGTCCTTCTGTCAGTTATAGCAATGGAAGCACACATGACAAGGGCAGGCAGATGTGCATGTTGTCTGGGCACGTGAGCTGTCAGATGGTGATCACAAAGCTGTGCCCATGGACTGTGGCTGCTGGAGAAGCTACTCAGAATAATGATGCTGCTGTGTAGACAGTCTCCCTCCTGCTTCCACCTCTTCTTTGTTTCACACTCAGGGGTGCGTTGAGTTTCTGTTGTCTCACCAGCCTGTATCTTAGTTATGAGCCAAATGAATCTTGTGCCAGGTTAACAAGTTGAATGGTTTGTGGAATCCAACTGTGCCAAAATCACCACCAAGCAAACACAAGAAGCACTGAGGAGTTGTGTAATGTCTGATCAGTAGCAAAGCTGGCTCAAGGTATATATTTTAGAGGGACTCTGCTTTTAGACAAGGGAGATGTTAAGTCCTCTTGGTTTGTGTGGTTTCAACATGGGTGCATCACTTCAGAGGTGGTGCTTTCTCCTATTGGACTTCAAGCTGTCAGGCACATGATGTAGGTGTTAGTTGTTACTGATCCTTTATGATACAGCAGTAACTCATCACAGAGAAGTGTGTTGGATCTGGGCTTTTTCTTCCAAGTGTAGTGTAATATGGCCATAGCACCAGCCTGTAACTTGTGATTTCTCTGCAGCTCCTTTCACAGTGCTTTTGATGAAAATCAGACAGGTATTAACATTTGTAAAAGATGCCTGAATTACAGCCAGACCTCCAGACCTCTCACCAGGAGCACTTCAGTTATGAGAAGGCAGAGGTGATTTCAGATAATTGCATCTGGTCTGATGGAGGTTCCACCACCAGGCTTGGATACCTGGAGTGCACTGCTGATGTTTGAGGCTACAAGGATGGGCTCAACTTTCACACCAGTCGTCCCCATTCCAGAGCAGGGAAATAGGTAGGACAAAGACAAAGCATAATCTTATGTTTTCCCAAATGAAATACACTGGCTCTGTGCAAAGCAAAATAAATCTGCAAAAAATAACACAGTGCTAATAACAGCATGGCCTTTGTAGGCCACTGCTTTGGAGTGGGTGGAACAGAGCAGGACTCTCAGAAAGTTAATCCACTGATAAATAAAGTACGTAGATTTCTTTCTCTTAAGACATGCCTCCTGTCACTAGAAGCATGGACTTCAACAACACAGAAGAGCTGCATGAACAGCTCTTGAAAAACTAAATGTTCAACATCTACTCTAGATGCATGAACAGCTCTAGGAAAAGTAGATGTTTGGTAGAGTCCAGAACATCCACAATGCATTATTCGTAATAGCATTGTCTCGGTTTGGGAAGAC
>VZRI01000201.1:0-10304 GCA_013397515.1 Upupa epops
ATCAGGACCCGGCCGCAGGGTCAACCCCGGCCCCGAGCCGCTGCGCAGCATCCAGGATAACCCGCAGCACGAGAGGTCCCACCTCGGCCTGCCCGCAGACCAGCCTCGGCGGCAGCGGCGGAGCCCCTCGGGACCGGGACGAGCCGTGCGCCCTCGTTATCCTCCGGCAGCCAGCACGCACCGAGGTGAACAATGAGTAAAGCGAAATGGCCATGAGGAACCGTCTGCCTGCCATCCAGCAACAACTTCTCCTCCTCCTCCTCCTCTTCCTCCTCCTCTTCCTCCTCCTCTCCTCCACCTCCCATTAGACAAAACAAGAAAGTTCTCCCGTTCAAGCAGACGCTAGTGCTCTGCTTGCCCAGTGTCCTGGGGTGGGATCGGGAGCTCCCCAGATGGTTGCTGCTTCTCCGTCGGCACCTCGGTGCTGCTCTGGGGTGGCACGGGGACCTGCGGAGAGAAGACGGTGGTGACTGCTGAGAATGCACCCCGAAACACAGCATCTGCCTGAGCGTCAGTGCCCTCCTGCCCTGCTCCTGCCTCCAGCTCTGAAGAAGGAAGAGGAGAAAGCAAGGGCAGGACAGCAGCGTCGTGAAGGTCTGGAGCACCGGAGCAGTGCAGCACAAGCGGTCGGGACTGTAACCACCGGTGAAGCAGCAGCTCGTGCCCAGGCTCAGCCACTTCCCACTGTGCTCAGGGAATAACATGAGTGCTCTGGAGGTCTCTCCTCCCAAGAGCCTCCGGCCATGGTTGATTTCAAGGGCTTCTTGGGGTCACATCCAGTTTGGGCAGTGGCTTTCTCCAAGGAGCAAGGTCCCACAGCTGCCAGAGCCCTTCCCTGGAACAGCCCTTCAGTGCCACAGGGTGATACCTGCCACCTCCCAGCCCTCCTGAGCCCCTCCCAGCTCCCATAGGTGCCAGCTCCTGGGTGCTCTCGGGGCAGCACTGGCACCTCCAAACCTGCAGCCAGCTGAGGTTTCCTTTGAGGACATCCAAGGAAATCAGGAGACCCTGGTTACCAGGGCTGGGACACGAGAGGCAGCCCCTCAGCGAGGCCTCAAGCTCTGCTGAGCCACACGAGCAGCTTTCTCCCTGCCCCAAGCTCCAGCAGCTCCTCACCCACAGACCCACCCCAAGGAATCACTCACGGCACTGGGGTGAGGAAGGCTGCGGTCCTTCTGCTCTGCCTCTGCCTGCCCTCCGCTCCCCTGAACGGTGCCCCGTGGACAAGAAGACTCCTCGGGGGCTGTGCTCTCCTCCTGCTGCAGGATGCCCCGTCTGTCCAACACACTGCAGGGACAGAAGCACAGTGTCAGAGCGCTGCTTTTGCTGGCAGAAGAAACGTTGCAGGGGAAGGGGCTCCTCTCCAAAACAGGCTGCATGCACAGCCCAAGCCTAGTTTATGGGGTCTGTGGTCTTGGAGAGCAGCCCAGTTCGGAGGGTGGGAGCCCACGAGAAGGAACCTCTGCTCCAGCCAGTGCCCCAGGGAAGAGGAGCCACGCGGGAGCACACTGCATGCCTGGATCTCCGGAGATGGGCAAGGAAGGCAACCCCAGACCTGTCTTCGTATCCCAAATGACCCCCAGAATCCCTCAACATCAGTAGAGTGCTACCAGAACTGCTGGGAGAACTGCTCAGGGTTGCACACCTAGGGTTGGGAAGGGCATAGCTGCCCCCTGAGAGCTCACCTGGGGGGCAGAGGCCCACAGAGCACCTCACAGCAGTTCTTCACTATGTTGCCATGGCTGTAGGGGTTCTGCACGCGGTTCTTCCCAGTCCAGGACCCCTTAATCTGCAACAGGAAGGCTGAGTTTGGGTCTGCTCCACCAGCACCTGCTTTTCCCCACCCGCCCCAGCTCACAGAGCCTGCAAGAGACATCGGGATGTGGGGAGGCAGCCGGGATGCGGCGAGGAAGTGATGGGACAAGGAGATGGCTCAGAGGAACAGGAAGAGTTTACTTACATCCTCGTTGGTTGTCTGGTTCAGTGCCACAAGGAAGGTGTGGAACCCAGTTAACCCCACCACCGACCACAGCGTGAAGAAACAGATGAGCACCTCCAGTACAGTGAGAAGGGTTAAGGACTGGGAACAACTGGGAACAGCCCCAGCCCACTACCCACCGCACACCACCCTAACTTCTCCTCCCACACAGGGCTTTCTGTTCTACTCGCCTCCTAGAAGCCACAGAACTGCTCCTCGCCCTGTAATCATGGGGGGAAACGCCCTGAAGGGGTCCTTAGTGGGCAATGAGGCTCCGCAGCTCCCAGCCCCACCAGCTCTGGGGAAGGATATGTCCCTGGGGTTTCCTTCAGCGTGTTCAGGAACCCGATCTTCAGCGACTCTGGCAACAGGAAGAGAGAGATCTTTAAGTCTGGAACATCGCCCCGACTCGGGGTCGCTTTCCCACAGCATCTGCACCCCTTCCCTTCGCTGGCCCAGCCGCCCGCCCCCTCGGCAGCCAGACTCACTCAGTGCTACGTAGACTATGTTGAAGGTGAAGATGTAGATGGTGAGGAGTGAGAGCGAGAGGATGAAGAGGTAGAAATAGCGGTAGTTCCTCTTCCCCACGCAGTTGCCCACCCAGGGGCAGTGATGGTCAAAGCGCTCTGCGAAAGCCAAGACGGACGTGAGCTCTTGCAGAAGGGCTGAGAGAGCATCTGCAGCACCCCGAGGCAAACAAAACCGGGGCGCACGCCGCAGCGGCGGGACCTCCAGGCTGATCAAGGAGCTGCTTCCACCCAAGACACAGCTGGAACCCCCCTGGCTCAGCAAGGCCAACGCTTCAGGGACAGGAGGGAGCTCTGAGAGACCCTGGCTTCAGACTCTGAGCAAACTACAAGCTCCTAGAGCTCCAGGAGCTCCCTCAATCCTGCTCTGGATCCCCTCAGCAGCGTCAGCCCCAACACAAAGCAGTACCAGGGGCAGATCTTACCCCATCCCAGGAGCAGGGCTCCCCGGGGTAGGAGCAGGGGCGGTTGCAGCCACTCACCCACACAGTTGTCGCAGATGCTGCAGTGCGAGGCACGGGGCGGGCGGAAGATCTTGCACGTGTAGCAGTACTTGAGCTTCACGATCTGGTTGTTGATCTGGAAGTTCTTAATCCGCGGGGGAGGGCGCTGCCCCTGCGGCACCGTCCCGTTGGTAGCCTCTGAAGGAGAGAACCCAGCACAGATCATCAGACCTGCTGCTACGCCACAACTGGGACAACAACTCGCTTCTTGCTTTTCCTGCCGGCGGGATCAGAGCCCGCTGGGTCCCGAGCCAGAGGCTGCAGCTCAGCTCGCAGGAGTCGGAGCCAACCCGGCAGCTTGGAGGCAGGAAAAGCGATGCCAGAGTTTTCACGGGCTTTTCAAGAGGGGCTGCGGGGGTGTCCCTGCATCCATCAAACCCCCTCTCTGCCTGAAGGGTCAAGGGGCTCACACCACGCTCTCCTGTCCCTTCCCGTGAGCAAACTGGGTTTGTGAGTGCACAGACAGCATGTGGAAAGGTTCCCAGGAAGGGAAGCAGCTACCTGGCAGCATCTCTCTGCCACCCAGCCAAGCAGAACCAGCCAGAAGGTGGTGAGATGCCCTGTTTGGGACATGGCCAGTGGGGCAGAAAGGCTCTGCAGAGGAAGACCCACCAACAACAGAGGAGGCTTCTCCAGCACTCACCAATCTCCATCTCGATGAAGGCTGCCTCGTCGGGCAGCGCCCGTGGGATCACGCCGGGGTCGCTGAAGCTCGTCCGCAGGAGCGTGGCCATGGCAAAGAGGAACAGGACTGCTGCAAACACAGGGATGGCCGGGGACAGCTGGACTGCCAGGTACCGACACCTGTGGGGAGACCAGGTCAGCCCTGAGCAGGCAGCAGCTTCCAACACCCCAGGAATGATTTCCCAGGGATTAACCACCCTCTGGATATCTCAGGAACGGACCCACACACGGAAGCACAACGGGACGGCTGGCTGCCCTCAACTGCTTTGAGGGAGTCTAAACCTCCAGTAAAGTAGGAAGGCTCCTGCCCCAAGACAACCCCAGCTCGAGAGAGAGGAAACGTGGCGTAAGGTTTGTTTGCTTTCTAAACACAGTAAGGTCCAGCGAGGAATTTATGCTGCTAATCCTGCTGCGGAGGCTGACTGAGCTGTGTCACCCACCGCTGGACACCCACCACCACGGCTCCAGGACACGGCAGCGTGGGGTTAGTGCACAGAACTCTTGGGTTAGGGTTGTACCGAGCTCAAAGAAAACACGTTTTCACCCCGATACCTTCAGAAAACCCCATTTAATGCTGGGGTGAAGCTCCTGTGGGGGTTTCCTGGGAGATCCCAGCCACAAACCCAGGTCCTCCCAGTGCTCTCTGGTGAGCCCTGACCCCACGGGGCTGGCTCCAAGCCAGACTCCCTAGGGAAGCGCAAGGCTCTTGCGGTGACAGGCAGGGTGTGATCCTCCCCGCAACCCTGAGCGAGATCATTTCTATGACATCTTGAATTCTGGACAACCTCCCCACCCACGGCTCCTCCAACGCAGTGACATTTCTAGCTCCAGCTGGTCCCTCGGCAGCGCCGAACTGTGCCAGCGCAGCACCCGCTGCGGGAGGGCTCACCGGGCTTTAACCCGACCCCTGCGTGTGACGATGCTCTGAGGGGGCCGAGGGCTGGAGCTGCACTTTGCTCTGGCCACAGTCACAACACCAAGCGTCCACAGGGTCAGACCCTTAAACCACCATCGTGAACTCAGCCCACGGTCACTCGCAACAGCAGAACTCATCTGGATGTGAGGAGCTGGACCGAGCAGCCCCGGGCTTGAGCTCACTGAGTCAGGCAGCCCTGCACAGCTTTGCTTTCCCTTTGCAAGGGCAAAGTCTAGGAAGAGCTGCGAGTCAGCCAGAGACGGAACAGGAACCTTGGATCCCATCTTGGGAAGGAGTTTACTCTTCTAGAAGCTGGAGGCAGTCTGTCTCAAAGGGCTGTGGCTTGGGTAACCGCTCTCACGTTACGGGCACACTACGGGCTTAAAACACAAATCCATCTCTGCCTTAAAGCAGAGCCAAACCTGCGCCAGAGCTCCCGGCCTCACATTTCCAGCAGCACCTCATGAGTCCCTTCAGCAGGCTGTCAGCAACCAGATTTATTACCTGCAAGCGCCTGATCCGTGCCGGGTTTGCTCTGCCCAGCACAGAGCTGAGAGCTTCACGCGGCAGCACTGGAGACTAAATGGAATCATTCCCTGCTCGGGCTGCGTATGAGCAGAGCATGGGCTGTGACTCCATCCCTGCTGGCTGCCTTCCTACATGGCCTGGTGTGGTAACCTGCCCTCTGAGCGTGCAGCAGGTCCTGCTGTGTCCCCGGCACTGCGTGACCCCAGCAAAGGTGGGGGAACGGGCAGAGAGCTGCGAGTGCAGGAGATGAGGTGAGAGTGTGCCCATCCTCCCCGCCTTGGCGAGGGAAGCAGCACTGTCCTGCTGCTGTCCTGCCTTTCCATCCAGCTTCCAGATCTCTCAAGAGGAGGGAAGTGATCCCAGACTGTCTGCCCAGAGGTGGGCAGGGGGTAGGTAACACAAGGACAAGGCACCAGCTGCCTGTTCTGATAGAGACAAACCCCTAGAAGCTCTCACAAGGACCATTAATGTTCCAGCTCCTTCAGCCACCCTTCACTGCAGCACTCAAGATCTGCTCGGTGAAGCCTCTGTCCTGCTGCCATCATCCCTCCAACACAAAGCAACCACCCAGATGCCATGCTGGATGCTCAGCCCTGTCACCCTAGCTGAGCAGGTCCCTCCTGCTCTCCTGAGCAGCAGCAGCAGCCACCACATGAGGTTGGGCCCCAGTACTCACTGATCAGCCCTCAGTCTGCGCCTCGACCGCGCTCAGCGAGTCACGGACAGAGCCACGCAGGGCACAGTTGTTAGAGATCTTTTGTTTGGGAAAGCTGAGAGTCAACAGAGCCGCACTGTTGGCATGTGAGGAGCGGGCTCTCCAGCACTGGGTCATCTAAGAGCAGACAATGCCAGCACTATCACTGCTCATCGTCACGGGGTGGAGGGCTGCTGAGGGCTTAAACAAAGAAATCATTAGGATGGAGGGGTAGGGAGAGCAGGATGAAGCAGCAGTTGGGAGGTGCCATGAGTTTACAGTGCTCAACTGATGATTCTGTGCCCGCTTGCTGTGAGCAGGGTGTTCAGCAGAGCTCTGGGGGGTGAAGCACCGATGGAGGTGTCCGTCAGATACCTCATCTCACAGCCCCTCCAGGGCTCAATGCCAGCTCCGTCAGGTAACTCATTTACACCTCCCTTGCAGATCACTGTTTAACTTCCCCAAACTACACCGTGTGCTCCTCCCCAGTGCCTGATCCTCACCAGAGCACTGGCAGCCACCCCATCCCCAGCCCTGGGATGGTTTCCAGAAGCTGAAGTGCTTGAGAGAAGAAACAAATGGTTTATCTGGAAAAGCAGGTGATGGGAGGATGAGAAGAGACTGGAGGGAAACTGTACCTGTACTGACTGAAACTACAGCTCTGTGATCAGCTGGAGCTCTGAGGGTGCTGGACATGGGCTGAACTGTTGCAGAAGATCCTCTTTATCAGTGCAAAAAGCTGGGATCTTTGGCATTTGGAAAGATAAAACTGGAATTAAATCACAGGAAGGGTCAGCACAGGGCGACAAGGAAATCTTAGGCTCTCCAGAGCTAAGGAGAAAAAATGAACTGAAGCGATAACTACGCTTGGCTACTGGAAAAGCAAACAGCAGCCCCACTCTCGGGGGGGAGCCTGGCACCGGCACGATCGTGACTGCAGACAGCGAGCAGGTTGTGGAGTCTCCTTCTCTGGAGACATTCAAGACCTGCCTGGATCTGTTCCTGTGTGACTTGGTCTGGGTGATCCTGCTGTGGCAGGGGGATTGGACTGGATGATGTTTCGAGGTCCCTTCCGATCCCTAAGGATTCTGTGATTCTATGATCAAGCTGAGAAGCTGAGGACAGAAGAAATGTGGTTCCAGTACAGCTGAAAGGAGCTCTGGCTTTGGGAGGACCCTGCCACAGGCGAAGAAGGGCAGCGAGGGAACTCCCATCACTGTCATTCCCAAAGGGTCTCTCTCTCCCTGGGCTCCTCACTGTGCTCCAACAGCACAGGCCAGTTCAGGGTCCTCCTGCTAAAGCTGAGGTGGCCACTAAGTGTCTGAAATGACACCAAGAGGGTATCAAACAGACTTTGACTCCGTCCTGGCCAGAGGAGCTCTGGTTAAATGCAGAGAGCTGGAACAGCCTGTGCCCTCACGCAGGAGGAGCTGCTGTTTGCCAGGGCAGTAGTGAGAGGTGCCCTTGGGCAGAGGACTCGGTCGCTGCAGAGTCCTTCCTCAGAAGCCGGCACTGCTCCAGGGCCCTGTGCTTTATCGGGGAGGGAGGAGCCCATCTCCAAGTCCAGCACCCACAGTTCTGCTCGCTCCCGATGAAAGGACTAGCCCCGTTCCAGCCGGACTCTGCGGTCCGGGGAGGGGGGGATACAGACGCAAATGATGGGCAGCCGGTGAGCTGACGGCGTCGCAGTGACTTGAGGAAAACAACGAAGCCCCGAGCAGCAGCAGCCCAAGCAGAGGCTGTCGCTGCACAGCCAGGGAGGGCTCTCCAAGCCAGGAACGTGGCGGCTCAGCTCATGACGTGCGATGCCCGTCACCAGTGACAGCGCTGGGAAGCGGAGCCAGCGCAGCCCGGGGAGCCGGGATCAACCTCACGCTGGCTCCAAGCGCAAGGTTTCCTGGCTTCAGGCATCCCCGGGCCGTGTTTAGACAAGGTGTGACTGCGCAAGTGATTCAGCTGAATGAAACAGGCACTCACAGCACTGCAGTGTGAGGATTAACCCGGCTTCTCCACCCACCGCTGTCTGCTGCTCTCCAGAACCAGATCCTAACACCGACGGTTCCTCCGTAGCGCCCACTTTTAGAGGGGAAAGATGAATTCCCACACAAAGGCCAAAGAATCAGCCAAAAGCTGAGAGCAGTGGAGAGCACGGGGAGGAAAAAGAAGAACAAAGCTGAGATCCCACCCCAAAAGCACCCGAACGCTCGCGGGAGGCAATGGGGGCAGCTGAACCACTCACTTCCTCCACTCGGTCGGTAAAACAGAGACACTGCGGAGTGTTTCTGCTAGGGAAGGCAACACGTCAACTCATCCCACACTTGGAAATCCCCAGACAACTTCAAAACAAACCCACCTCCTTCAACCAGAAACCATTACCGTGTTGCACAGCCAGGGAATCAAATGGGTCTTGGGGATTTTCCCCAAACTTCTCCTCAGCATCCTCCTCATCCCCAGTCCAGACCTCTCGGCTCATCTCACTAACATTCAGAGACAAATCCACTCCCAGCAAACATTCCCAAGCCAGCAATCCCTGCAGAGCTCAACAGTAAGGACGCGCGTGACCCCCTCCCCTGGAGCACGGGAAGGGGCTTCTCCAGGAATTTCCCCTGTGTGCCCACAGAAGCCATCATGTGAGGGCAGCCAGGGCAGAGCAGGATGTGGCTTCACTCTGCTTTGAGGGACAGGCTCCTCAGGGAGCAACAGCAATTAGCTCTCTCGGTGTTTCTGGAGCAGTAATGGGATTTTCTGGAGCAGCAATGGGTGTTTCTGGAGCAGCAATGGGTGTTTCTGGAGCAGCAATGGGTGTTTCTGGAGCAGGAAGACCTCTCAGTCCTTCCTGCAAGGCAGGAAGCCTTCATTTTTCAGATAGGAAAATAAAATCCCCCTAAACCCCATGATAAACTGGAGTCACTTCATATCATTGCATTCCGACTGAGTCAGGCTCCGGGCTCCCAGGAACCCCAACACCTCATATTAGAGCTGTCCAGCTACACAACAACTAAGCAGAAAAACCAGTCTCATACCAGACTGAGGACCCTGCATTGCTCCACGGGGAGGTGGTGAGCCTCCTCCCTTCCCAAGGCTACCAGCCATATCCGCTGCTGAAAGGAGGCAGGGAGGGCAGAGTGGTGCCATAGGAAAGCAAGATGAGCTCCTCGGGCTGGAGAAGGTGCCCTGGAAGCCAGCAACTGGGCAGAGAGCTTGGTGTACCTGGAGGAACAGCCAAGACTGAGCCAGGGAGCAGTTTCTTCCACTCGCTTGTCTGGCTTTAGGAGATTTTGTGCTACTCAGAAGCGGCTGGGACCTTCACCTCCCGAAGAACAACATAAACACACTGTCAGGGACAGAGGCAGGAAAGTTTCAGGGCTGTTTGGCTGCTCCAAGCGCATCCCCAGAGCACAGAAAAGAGGCAGCCTTGCCCTCTCCTCACCACACACCAGTGCTCGGGCAAACTCAGGCTTTCTCCTTCAGTAGGATTAAAGCCAGCCCCATTCCCCAGCCCAGCTCACATGGGATTGCTGCAGGGAGCGGGTGCCCTTTCTGCACCGACCAAGACGGGTTGCGGCTGCTGAAGAGATCCTGGAGGACGGACGGGACCTCCTCCCCAAAGACCAGAGGTTGGGGTCTGCTGTAGTGCAGCACCCCACAACATCCAGTGCCAGGCACATTGGTTTGGGGTCACCTCCCACACAGGCTGGGGAGGGACATGGCAGTGCCCTTGTGCCCTGGGCGAGGACAACGTGCCCCAAACCACCGGCCCCTCCAGACAAGAGACCACGAGCCCCAGTGCAGGGCAGTGCAGACAACAAGCTAAGGGGGAGCTCCCCTAAGGACCCACCCCACCCCAGGACTCCCGGGGCCGGCGTGGCAGGGGTGAGGGAGCCGCAGCCCCCGCAGGGGTCACTCACTCGAAGGCGAAGAAGAGGGCGCAGGTGCCGAGGATGAGGAAGAGGGTCAGGTAGAAGATGCCCTTCTGTCGGGCCATCATGATGCGCCCGTCGCAGCAGAACGTGTTCCGGCCCGGCAGCTTCTCCCATTTCCGAACCACCTTCTTTCTCGCCACCATCACCGACATGGCGAGGCCTTCACTGCGGCGGCGATCGCCGCTCCACGTCCCGGCGATGCTGTTGCTGCTTCTGCTGCTGTCGCGGCTGCTCCGCCGGCATCATCGGGGCCGGGCCGGGCTGCGGAGAGACAGCGGGAGGGGCCTCAGCATCGGTACCGGTACCGGTACCGGCCGTCACCATGGAAACCCGACGGGGCGGGGATCGCCATGGAAACGCACCGAAGACGGGCGGGGCGCGGCCCCGGGGAACCGGGAGGGGAACGGAGAAGGGGAAGGAGGAGGCGGAGGAGAAACCGGGCGTGGTGGGGCAGGGCGCATCCGCACCACCGGGGACCGTAGAGGGAGGAAAGGGGAAGAAAGGTAACGGGGGTGGTAGTGGGGGGGTCACGGAGGTCCCGCCTCGCCGCT
>VZRI01000203.1:6199-19194 GCA_013397515.1 Upupa epops
TGCCCCTCACCAAGGGAACGGAATTCCTCAGCACTACTGACCTTTACTGCCTTTTGTGGAGCTGCATCCGCTCTTCTCCTCTAGGGGAAAGCAAATCAGGCTTCTACGGGGCTCCTTCCCACGACAGATGCTGCCTGGCACCTCTGCCTGCAAGCCAGGAGTAGGTGCTGCAAGGCATCGACACTGAGTATGCACACACCCAGCGCTCCTGCCATCACCCAGAGCTCCCACCATCAGCCAACAGCATCCCTCACACACCCGGGCCCCTGAGTCCCCTCCAGGCTGNCTCACACACCAGGGCCCCTGAATCCCCTCCAGGCTGAACACCCCCAGCTCCCCCAGCCTCTCCCCATCAGCCTCTCCCCATCAGCCTCTCCCTCCAGACCCTTCCCCAGCCCTGTTGCTCCTCTGCACCCTCTCCGAGGTCTTTCCCAGCCTCTCCAGTTCAATACTTCCATGACACACGACAGCAACCCCACAGGCTGCAGGGATCAGCCCATCCCAAGGCCCCCCATGCCCCACATCATGAGCTCTGGGTGCCGCTGTGGTACCGACCTCGGAGCTCCTTCGTGTCTGGGATGGTCTGAGTTCTGAGAGGGACCTAAGCCCTGCGGGCAAGAGGGCTTCTCAGCTACTGCTGCCCATCTGCCCGACCAGTGCCCGCCTGCCTGTCCCCGGGCTGCCTGCCTCGTTCGGCTGGCTCGAGCAGTGGGAGAACGTTGGGGGGGGGTTTAATCACGAGCGATGTTTGGGAAGCTCAGCCGCCCTCTCCAGACCTTAATCCCGGGGGATGAACTGTGCTCTGAAGCCACCGACCCGGGGGCTAATTGCAGACTTCCGAAGGGCCGGAGGGAAGCTCTTCCTCTCTGCAGAGCCCTGGAGCTTTGGGTCGGGTAGCCAGCCCCACATCTTCCCCTGGAGGATGTGGAACAGCTGGGATTTGCACCCTGGGACCCTTCCTGCAGCCCGGGCAGGGGGAAGCTGAGGCTCCCTCGGGGCCAAGCGAGGAGCAAGCTCCCCTGACTCGATTTCCCCATGGATCCCATCGCGCTCCCTCCACTGCTTCCAGAGCAGGGCGCCGCGGCTGGGCTGGCAGACGGCTTCTCTGGAGCGCACGGGGCGATGCCTGCAGGCCCCACTCATTCCTGCGGTCAGGACTTGTTTGCTGCAGAGTCTAAAAATAGAAAGGTGTGGACACGGCCACTCCGCCCGGCCAGCCCGGCCAGCGCTGCTCAGGGAGAGGCTAACGTGCGGCCCGAGCTCCCCGCGCGACGCTCAGCAGCGCTGGGAACAGCATTCAATATGGACTGGGTGTCGGGAGGATGGAGCCAGGCTCTGCTCAAGGGCATCTGGGGACAGGACAAGGGGCACTGGGTGCCAGCTGGAGCAGAGGAGGTTCCCTCTCAATCTCAGCAGGACCTTCTTCCCAGGGAGGGTCCCGGAGCCCTGGCACAGGCTGCCCAGGGGGCTGTGGAGTCTCCTTCTCTGCCGACGTTCCAGCCCCGCCTGGCTGTGTTCCTGTGCCACTGGGTCTGGGGGATCCTGCTGTGGCAGGGGGTTGGACTGGGTGATCTTTCCAGGTCCCTTCCCATCCCTAAGGATTCCGTGATTCTATCACCACCACCACAGCTTCGTGATGTGCTTGCCACGGCTGGACCAGGCCTCAGCTGCTCTGCCCTCATGCTCTGCACCCTCACCCTCACCCTGTGCGCTGCTGCCTCATGCCGAGCGCCCTGGCCAGGGAGGTTTCAGGCTCCCATTTGCACACAGCCCCCCTTTTCTCTCTGGGCCCCCTGCGCTGTGTGGGTGGCAGCCCTTTCAGCCCCGCTGGCCGGTCATTTCCTCTGCCCACCCTGGATGCAGTCATCTTTCCCTCTGCTCCACGACCGGGGCTCCTCACTGTGTAATTTGCCAGCCCCACTGCCGTGGGAGCAGGCTGAGCCCAGCCGCACAGCACCCAGCTCCCAGGGCAGAGTCCCAAGCCCAGAGGGCTCCTAACGGCCCAGAGCTGCAGGCTGAGCTCCGCTGGGGGCCATTCCTGCTCTGCTGGACCGGTTCATCAGCACCCGTCAGCAGTGCAGACCGGAGAGGGGGCCCCATCCGGCTGAGGCAGAAGAGCGTGGAGCGCGTTGCGTGGAGGAGCAGCCACTGTGGCTGCGTGAGTGTCTGCTCCAGCCACGTCGGTGAAGAGCTCTCTCCAGGTACTCGAGGAGGAAAGAGCCTGGAAAACACTGCTCGTTCACTCTGAAGAGCCCGCGAGGCCCTGCACAGACCAGCACTGTGCTGATAGGGGCTCCTCATGACAGCNTGTTGGCCTCTTCTCCTTGGTGCCTGCTGACAGCAGCAGGGGCACTGCTCTGCAGCTGAGGCAGGGGAGGGTCAGACTGGCTCTGAGGCAGAGATTCTCTGCAGCCAGAGTGGTTGGGCACTGGCAGGGCCTTCCCAGGGAGGTGGTGGAGTCCCCCTGCCTGGAGGTGTTGAAGAACCCTGTAGCCATGGTGCTTCCTGCCCTGCTCGAGTGGCAGCAGGGAGGGGGTCAGGCTGTGTCTGTCAGTCCCTCAGGGACTGAGGGGTTGTGCTGGGGTGGGGATGGCTGGACTGGGGGAGCTGGGAGCTCCTTTCCAGCCAGGACTGTTGTGTGAAGGTCTGAAAGGAGACGCTGGGAATCATCTCAGCGAGGAAACAAGAAAGTGGCAAAAACCAGGTGAAGGCTGTAAATCCCCAAGTGCAGAGCAAGCCCAGACCTCACACCAGGAGCTGCTTTATCCGGGCGAGGAAGTGCACTTAGACCTCACTTTAAATAGCTCTGCATCCGAAAAACTCCCTCAAATTCTATATAATTTAACCTAATTAACTGTGGGGACTTCATCCTCCTCCCATTTAGCGCCTGGCCCCGTGTGCCTGCAGTGCTGATACCGACGGCTGGAGCCGTTTATTTCAGGACAGCCACCCCTCACTTGCAGAGCCCAGGGTGTCATTATCCTACCCCACAGCGCCCGTCCCAGGGCTGCCAGAGCTCTCCTTCCTCCCTCATCTCCGTTGCTCTGCGCTGGACACCCTGCAGCAGCTCCCTGCTTGCAGGAGCTGCGAGAAAGGAGCAAGCGCAGGCATCGTACATCCAGCCGCTGAGTGTGCTCAGCAGGCAGAGCGCAGGCAAGCAGCAGCGATTTCATTAGCTCAGAAAATGAGTGATTACACAGAGGAATCAAGAGGGAGCCATCCTCAAGCTCGGGGGGCACCTTACTGGCAGCGGCAGCACAGTCACCGCAGACTCACAGGAGCAAGGACAGTAGCTCCTGCTCTCGGTGTAGTACACCCACTGGGACCTTTGTTCTCGCTCACACACAGGCGAGGGGAGGGCTGGAGAAACGCGTAAAACCATTGCCAAGAGGGAAACCCAAAGCTGGAGCTGATTCAGAGCAGCAGGCAGACCCAAGGACACACTGCCTGCTCCCAGCTTGCGGCACCGGTGAGTGCACGGCCCCAGCACCCAGCTAACGCTCCCCATGCAGCTGCTCTGCTCCCTTCCCATAGAATCACTGGGGCTAGCAGAGCCCCCTGAGCTCCTCCAGCTCAGCCCAGCACCTGACAGCACCTCAGCAGCCAGAGCAGGGCACTCAGGGCCACAGCCAGGCTGTCCTTCAACACCTCCAGACACAGGGACTCCCCCACTGCCCTGGGCAGTCCAGTCCAGGCTCTGAGCACCCTTTCCCTGAGGAAGGGCTTCCTGACAGTCAACCTCACCCTCCCCTGGCAGCTCCTGTGTTCCTGTGCCACTGGGTCTGGGGGCTCCTGCTGTGGCAGGGGGACTGGACTGGGTGATCTTTCCCTTTGGATCCCTCACCATTCTGAGGCGCCCGGCAGAGCAGGCAGCCTGTGTCAGCTTACTTTGTCCTGAGCACAGTGCTCACTGAGCCCCGTGAGCCGCTGTGATAACCATCTCTGCCAGCTGGCTGAGTGGGCTCCTTTCAGCTGCTGCCTCTGAGGTCCCGTGGCTGGAAGGCAGCTCCTGGGGTTCAGCTCCGGGAGCAAGAGAGCGGTCTGAAAGGATTCATGAGCTCGCCATGGAGTATCAGGCTGCAGGAGCAGACGGCCATGGTGTCAGGGCTCCTGGCTCCTGCAGGGAGAGCGTACGACTGGCAAATCCTCTCACAAACACAGGCACTAACACCCAGAAAGCCTCTAAGGACTTAGATCTCCTTCGCCCTCACCGGGACTCTGCTCGTTGAGACGAGGCTGCTGGCACTGCAGCCTCAGCTGAGCTCCCTGGCAGCAGAGGAGGAAGCCTTCCACGGGCACCAAGTGCAGGATGGCACCGCGGCTGCCCGTGTCCTCCTGAATCCCAGTCTCGAGAGGCAGCTACGAGCCACAGGCCTTGCCAGCCATCAGCATTAAATGAGGGTGACTAGAGGGACCACTGGTCGCCTGGACCATCAGTGCTGCCACAGTGCTTTGCTCTGGGAGGGTTTCCCTACAGTGCAGGGGTCACTGCCCGAGACACAGAGACTCCTCCTGGCTGGGAAGGACCTCCAGGATCAGCAAGCCCAGCTCCCCAACCCCCAGACCATGGCCTCAAGGGCTCTAGCTACTCGGTTTTTAAACCCCTCCAGGGATGGGGACTCCACCACCTCCCTGGGCAGCCTGTGCCAGCGCCCAGCCACTCTCTCAGCACAGAGCTTCTTCCTCAGATCCAGTCTGACCCTCCCCTGCCACAGCCAGGACAGCGCTGCCCTTACACAAGTACCCTTCCCATACCCAACCAATCTGAGGGAGCCCAGCTGGTCCAAACCCAAAGGCAATTCCCTCCCGTTGGGTCACTAAGGGCTCCTGCGTGCAGAGAGCACACAGCTTCCTCCCAGCTGCAACCCCAACCCCAACCCCATCCCCGCGCAGGCTGTGCGGGTGCACACTGCCATCTGGACAGGCTGGGGGGTTGCAGTGTGGAGTAAGGGAGCAGAGACGCCGCCCGCAGAAGGCCTTTTATTGACTAAAACTCTGCTGCTGCTGCTATTTACACGGCGTAGAAACGGAGCCTAGCCAAGCGCTGCGGCGGGCAGCAGCATCCAGCCACGTCTGGGGCACCTGCCAATCCAGCTGGAGCTACCTGTAACAGCCACCACCTGCCCCCCGTGATTTGGTGATTGAGGAGGAGCTGAGCTTTCTCAGCAGGAGCCAAGGAGATGGAGGGGAAGGGCGCTGGAGTTCAGAAAGAACAGCCTGCTCTGTGAGTTCCAGGGACGCGAGAGGAACAGCGGCGAGAAGGCAGCTGCTGCGTTTCCCCCTTGCTCTTCCCATCTGCAGAGGATGACAAAACAGATTACAGATCTCCTGGCTCAACGCAGCCCCCACAGCCTGAGCGCACAGAGCCCTCCGTGGCACTGTCACCTCGGATTCAGGATGCTGCCTGCACCCCCAGGTGTGGGGACTGTGAGCAAGGACTCGTTATGGCTGCAAAACAGGCTCAGGTTTTCACTGAAGCACAGGGTGGTTGAGGGTGGAAGAGCCCTCTGAGCTCAGCCAGCCCAGCCCAGGGTGCTCAGGGCCACAGCCAGGCTGTCCTTCAACACCTCCAGACACAGGGACTCCCCCACTGCCCTGGGCAGTCCAGTCCAGGCTCTGAGCACCCTCACACAGGATGAGCTGTCAAGTGCTTTGAGCAGGAAATCCACCTGGAGTGCCAACCTCCAGGTAGGTGACTCCCTGTGTGAGAGACACTGCCGTCACAGGCTGGAAAGAGCCCTCGTCCCTTCAGGCACTCAGGCTAGCTGTAGCAGTGGCTGCCTCTGCCATCCAACGTGAGACCCTGCCTCAGCTTCAGGCATGAGGGAAGTTAATTCAGGGGAGGGAGAGGGACCCTCTGCTCGCACCCACAGCCGACTGCACTGCAGGGAGGGTTGCATTTGGTTTTTAAAGAGGATGCACATTTGTTCCTTAGGCCACGAGAAACAGGCGCTGGGTGGTCACGACAGCGTTTTCACACCAGTGTCTGTGCGATGGAAACAGTGACCAGCGACTGTTCGCAGGTAGCACCCTTCTACCTGTGACTCCCCAGCTGGAGCTGGGAGTCTCCAACACAAGGAGGACAGGGAGCTCCTGGAATGGAGGGAGAGAGCAGCTCCAGTGATCAGAGGGCTGGAGCACCTCCCCTGTGAGGACAGGCTGAGACAGTTGGGGTTGTTCAGCCTGGAGCAGAGGAGGCTCCCAGGGGACCTTCCAGCAGCTTCCCAAGAGGGGAACTACAGGAGAGCTGGGGGAGGGCTCTTGACATGAGTGGTAGCAAGAGGACAAGGGGAGAGGGTTCCAGCCTTGCAGAGGGGAGACTGAGGTTGGCCATGAGGAACCAGCTCTTTGCTGTGAGGGTGCTGAGAGGCTGGAACAGGGTGCCCAAGGCAGCTGTGGCTGCCCCATCCCTGGCAGTGCTGAAGGCCAGGTTGGCTGGGGCCCTGAGTACCCTGCTCTGGTGAAGGAGCCCCTTCCTGTGCAGGGGGGCTGGAGCTGGGTGATCTTTGAGGTCCCTTCCAGCCCTGGCTGTGCTGGGACTCTATGATCCTCTTGAAGACCAGCGGCGCTGTCTCTCACCTGCTCTGCCTCTCAGTAGTTGATCATTTTCCGAAGGGCATCGTAGCATTTCCATTTGTCCGGGATGTAGAAAGGCTCAAAGACGTGAGGGAAAGGAGTGTCGTAGCCACATACTCTCGAAATAGGAGCTTCTAGGTTCAAGAAGCATTCCTCCTGTGGGCAGAAACAGAGAACATTAGCCAGGGCATCACTTCCAGGACTCTTGCATCACACGCTGAGGGGGAATGAGCTTGGCCAGAGCAAGAGACTTGGAGAGTCAAGCTGTCTGCTTGCATCACAGCGCAGAGCAGAGCAGAGCAGAGCTTCCTTGTGCCCAAAGGTCCCTGTTAAAATAACAGCTGGAACCGATGGGATTTGCACTCTCCACACGTGTGCTGCATAGGCAGCTGGGATTTAGTGCCTCTGCCACACATCCAGAGGAGCCCTGCCACGGAACAACTACTTTAGGAACCAAGGAGTCAGAGTGTCTTTCCTGTGCTGCTTTTAAAGCTGTGCAAGAACTGTGCTCCAGGAGCATGGTATCGCTTGCTGGGTGCACGAACGTCCCAGACAAGCATCACAGAGTGTCAGGGCCTGGAAGGGACCTGGAAAGATCATCCAGTCCAGTCCCCCTGCCACAGCAGGACCACCCAGACCCAGTGGCACAGGAACACAGCCAGGCGGGGCTGGAATGTCTGCAGAGAAGGAGACTCCACAGCCCCCCTGGGCAGCCCTTTCCAGTGCTCTGGGACCCTCCCTGGGAAGAAGGTCCTGCTGAGATGGAGAGGGAACCTCCTCTGTTCCAGCTGGCACCCAGTGCCCCTTGTCCTGTCCCCAGATGCCCTTGAGCAGAGCCTGGCTCCATCCTCCTGACACCCACCCCTCACAGGTCTAGAAACAGGAATGAGGTCCCCCTTCAGCTTCCTCTTCCCCCAGCTCCAGAGCCCCAGCTCCCTCAGCCTCTCCTCAGCAGGGAGCCGCTCTCCTTCCTTCATCCTCTTCATTGCTCTGCGCTGGACACCCTCCAGCAGCTCCGTGTCCTGCTGGAACTGAGGGGGCACAGTAGCTCAGCAGCTACGTGAGGCAGAGGCAGATCCATTCCATTTCCACTCGAGTCCCTGGCGAAGCTAACGCAGTGCTTGTTCCTCTGGAAGAGCACCAGGCAATTCCAGCCACCCAAGGGGCCTTCCAGGACTGAACTACCAGAACTTGGGCTTGCAGATAACTTCTCCTCTGTGACAATGCTGAACAGTCTGTTTGACTGTACCCGGAGCAGCAGCCAATCTTCAAATACTTGAGGGTTCCTGGGGCTCAGCTCTCCAACAAAAGCAAGGAGACCTCACGCCGTACCGCGGGGTTTCCAGAGCTGGGGTTTCTCTGCTGGGTTTCCTCCTCCCCCTGCAGTCTCTGCAGGAACACCACGGGAGTTGTCCTTGGAATCAGCAGCCCCTAAGCTGTTCCCTGGATGCGTGGGGATTGCACTGTCCTGGAGGATTTCTGCCTCCCGGGGGGAACAGCTCAGGTCTGGGGATTCATGATGCACACGGAACAAGTCCTGTGCTTCAGCTCCAGACAATTCACAGTCAGGATGTTGCTCCAAAATGAGATCACAGAAGGACTGAGGCTGGCAGAGCCCTCTGAGCTCCTCCAGCCCAGCCCAGCACCTGACAGCACCCCAGCAGCCAGAGCAGGGCACTCAGGGCCACAGCCAGGCTGTCCTTCAACACCTCCAGACACGGGGACTCCCCCCCTGCCCTGGGCAGTCCAGTCCAGGCTCTGAGCACCCTTTCCCTGAGGAAGGGCTTCCTGACAGCCAACCTTGGACCCCCAGTCTGGCAGCCCTTAGGCACCTAAAAGCCATTCCTGTTCCTCAGAAGCCACTGAGTAAATCCGTGTTACCCAGAGGCAGACGGGAGCGACCGCAGCCCAGCGCTGCCTGGAAGCCTTTCAGAAAGCAGTTCAGAGGGTGTCATCGCATCGCGCCCCTGGGCGCGGGCAGTCCCTACCCTCAGCTGGCTATTTTGGAGCCAGCAACTGGTCTGAGCCAGCTGTCTGAAACCTCTTCCCGACTTGCCAGAGAAACCACCAGCAGCAAGGCAGCCCCTGGGAGCCCTGCACGACCCAGAGTGCTGATGGCGACCGCAGAGCGAGCGGAAGGCAGCAGCTAATCTGACCCAGGCAGCTGTCCAGTCAGATTGAAAAGGCATACAGGAAACCCTCCAGCACTGTGTTTGAGCTCTTCGAGCCAGACAAACCCAGACAGAGCTGCACGGAGTGCACACAGAACCCTTAGGGATGGGAAGGGAGCTGGAAAGATCACCCAGTCCAGTCCCCCTGCCACAGCAGGATCCCCCAGACCCAGTGGCACAGGAACACAGCCAAGCAGGGCTGGAACGTCTGCAGAGAAGGAGACTCCACAGCCCCCCTGGGCAGCCTGGTCCAGGGCTCCGGGACCCTCCCTGGGAAGAAGGTCCTGCTGAGATTGAGAGGGAACCTCCTCTGTTCCAGCTGGCACCCAGTGCCCCTTGTCCTAACAATGAGCCCTGGTCATCCTGGCAGTTGTTTACAAAGAGGGTGCTGTGTGTTTTCATGCCAAGCACTAATCGATGCGTGCTGGCAGGGGTCACCATAAAGCCAGAGTGCCACTCGGAGCACCCAGCCAAATCCCAGACTGGCAAAGCCCTTGGACCTCACCCAGCCCAGTCCCTACCACCGCCCCAGCGGCCAGAGCAGGGCACTCAGGGCCACAGCTAGGCTGTCCTTCAACACCTCCTGACGCGGGGACTCCCCCAGTGCCCTGGGCAGTCCAGTCCAGGCTCTGAGCCCCCTTTCCATGAGAAAGGGCTTCCTGACAGCCAACCTAACCCTCCCCTGGCAGCTTCAGCCCTGCCCTCTCATCCTGGTGCTGGGTGCCTGGGCGAAGAGCCTGACCCCCACCTGACCACAAATTCCCTTCAGGGAGCTGGAGAGAGGGAGAAGGTCCCCCTGAGTCTCCTCTTCCCCAGGGAACTACGAAGGAGCAGCACCCACAACTTCCATGTGCAAAGAACCACAGCAGCTTCCACGGAAACCAGAGAACTACAGCCGTGGATTTAAACTCTCCAGAGCTTCCACCCCTGCCACACTGAGCAGCAGCAGCACGCTCACCTGCCCAGCCGAGCCTTTCTAAGTTTGATTTATACCCAAGATTAAATCTTTCCCAGCTTCTCTAGTGCTCGGATGCTGACTCAACACTTCACAGCATCGCCCAGTGCCTGGAAGGAACAAGCGAGTCCCTAGCTGGGATTAGCAGCTCTGCCCTCACTCGGTTGGAAGGGCTGGGATCCCTTCCAACACAAAGCATTCCACGGGGCTATGAAAACACTAAAGCCCTGTGTTCTGCTGCTGAAAATCCTCCTTCTCAGCGCTCTTGCTATAAATTTTTAGCACTCCTGAGCTGAGAAGAAATTCCCTTTCCTTAATGTTCCAGGCAGGAGAAACACGAGTCAAGGGGTGCTCGCTGCTTCCCAGCTACAGAAACGACACCAGCTTGAACGCGTTGCTGTCTGCACCAGGGTTCCCAGCAAACTAAGTCGGTGAGAGATAGCAGCACTCGGTCGGCCCAGCCCTCACAGCCCTGAGCATCTTCACTTCCAGGTCGCTCAGCCCGGTGGAGACCGCTCGCATGCGAGCTCTGGTGCCCACACTCTGCCATCTGGATCTCCTGAAAGCCAGTGAAAAATGATAGCGGCCTTTGCAGCTGCCATCAAGAAGGGCTGCTCCTGATCTGCTTCTCCAAACATCATGGGAACTAAATACATCAGCAAGTCCAGACGAGTGTCAACACGATGAGCGTAAGCGGATGGATCTACTCCCCATGGCAGAGCAGTTAGGAGAAAGCCTGACATCAGAAGCTCTCCCAGCAATCGATCATATAAAGAAAACCACAATCCTCTTCCCTTTTTAAATACAATCTGCAGATATTTTGATGTCCTCTCAGTCCACACAGCTCCCACAGCCAGTAAATCAAGGGCAGAACCAGCTGCTTTCACCACCCTGATTGTGTAGTGATTCACGCTTGTCCTCTCCAGAACTAACATCACCTTTCCTCTTCAGGGTCCTCTTGATTGTCTGTCCCCTCCACCTCTTCTTACGACTGCTGAGCTCACCCCTTTCTTCCCCTCAACTCAGTTCTCCTGTTTGACACCATCCTCAGCTCTAACACTGCTCTGCACTTCACAGGATGATGGGGCTGGGAAAGACCTTACAGATCCTCCAGTCCAACCTAAACCCAGCCCAGTCACCCTAACATTGCCATTTAGCTCATGCCACTCAGCACTGCATCCAGCCTGACCTTGAGCACCTCTAGAGACACCTGTGAGACCCCTCTGTGTCCAGGTCTGGAATCCCCAGGATAAGGAGGACAGAGCTGCTGGAAGGCATGCTGCACTGACCCGTCCCACACCAGCCTGGCTTTAAAGCCTCTGCTCTCAGTGGCTGTGCGAGGTGGTTTTAGAAATCATGTTCCACCCGAGGCTGAAAGGCACCCCTCGTGGGAGAACAGTGCAACTGGTAGTGGTCCCCAGCTAAAGCCTTCCTGCTCGGCTCTCTGCCACTCAGTGAAGCTCACGGATTTCCATCGGAAACAATAACTTCCAAAGGTGGGAGAAGAACATGGACTCTGCAAGGGACTGGCTGATAAATCCTCCTCTGATCCTCTCTGGCACTGGACGAGCACTCGGGCGCTTGAGCATCATCACCACACAGCCCCTCTGCTCCAACCACGCTCGTTTGAAAGAATAAAAGGCAGAAATAATTAGCATCAGCGAGGATTTCAGCTTTAAATAGAGCCAGCACAATGCATCCCTTGTGCTGTTCCTCTGTACTGTACTAGGAACGCTGTAATATTCCATCCTGGCTAAATGTGCTTGTGAAAGGGTATAAAAATAGGCAAACAAGACCAAAACACTCGAGCTCAGAACACACAGTGCACAAAGTACAGTGCCATTGTATTTACCCAGTCATTAGCTATCTGTTTGCCTTGCGTGTGGGGAACTGCAGGGTAAACTGGAAAGCCTGCTTGCGTAGTTACTGACATCAGTGCTGGGGGGTTATTGGGCACTGGAGAAGCTCTGGCCCAAAGCTTTCACCGTGTGAAGTCTTTTAAAAATAACAGACACGGATTTACGGTGAGAACCAAGGTAGTTGTGAACTCTCGTGTGGCCCTGCTCTACCTAATTAACACTCTGCTGCAGCAGGCAGAGTCCCCGGGGCTGCAGGACAGAGGGGGCATCAGCCATGCCTCCGTCAGTGAGCAACTCACCATGAGCTGGCAGCATTCACCTGAAGCCCAGAGAGCCAACCGCATCCCGGGCTGCAGCAAGAGAAGTGGGAGCAGTAGGGTGAAGGAGGGGATCCTCTCCTTCTATTCTGCTCTCCCAAAGACCCCCATCTGCAGGGCTGCGTCCAGGTCTGGAGCCCCCAGCACAGGAAGGAGATGGAGCTGTGGGAAGGTGTCCAGAGGAGGGCCACGAGGATGAGGGGAGGGCTGGAGCACCTCTGCTACGGGGACAGGCTGGGAGAGCTGGGGCTGTTCAGCCTGGAGGAGAGGAGACTGCAGGGAGATCTCAGAGCAGCCTTCCAGTCCCTGAAGGGGGCTCCAGGACAGCTGGGGAGGGGCTGAAAGCATGGGAACTTGAGAACTCTACCCGCCACCTGCCTCAACTGCTCTGTCTCTTCCAGAGTCACAGAAGCACTCAGGTTGGAAAAGACCCTCTGGATCATCCAGTCCAACCATTAACCCTACAAGGTCACCCCTGAACTCTACCCCCTAGCACCACAGCTAAGTGACTCCTGAACACAGCCAGGACTCAACCCTAAGCGACTCTTGAACACAGCCAGGACTCAACCCACCTCCCTGGGCTGCCTCTTCTAGTGCTTGACTGCTCTTTCCGTGAAGAACTTCCTCCTGACATCGTCTAAACCTCCCCCGAGTCTCCTCTTCACCAGGTTAAACACCCCCAGCTCCCTCAGCCTCTCCTCACAAGACTTTCCCTGTAGCCTGTTCCCAGCCGCACTGCTCTCCTCTTACCTCTCACCCCCTGTTCCCTCAGTCACCTCAGCCCTGTTGTGAAACACAGCAAACACTGGCACTATTTATACACCAGCCTTAGCGACAGCAGGAGCAGGACGGGATTAGGAGTCACATTATGCAAGGGTGAAAGATAGCTCTCATCCCCTCAGTTTCTCACGGGCCGGGTCACCGGCAGAGCAGCGAGTGCAGCCCTGAGACTGAAGCTGGCAGAAAGCAGACAGACAGAGGACTGGGCTCTCACACTTGCCTTATGTTTTAATATGGCAAAGGGCTTCTCAAGTCAGGTAAGGCTGAAAGAGTCATCTACTTGGAGAATCACAGGGTGTTAGGGATTGGAAAGGAGCTCGAAAGATCATCCAGTCCA
>VZRI01000207.1:0-15570 GCA_013397515.1 Upupa epops
CCCTTCTGATCGCTAGTGATTCTATGATACCTTTGAAGATGCCCTTTCAAGGCCAAGCAGTTCAGACGATACTAGTATGTTCTAGATTAGGAAAAACAGGTTTTCTTGTATCAACTTGATTTCCCCAAAACAATAATCTATGTATTTCCTTTTTAGACCGTGGGAGGTAGGAAAATCCCCCACCTCAGGTGGTTCCTCTGCACCTCAGAGAAACTGGGCCCATTCACAAGTTAATGGCCCATTTGAGTGAACAACGGGGAGCTGCTCAGGCGGGAGCCATGGCTCCGCGATTAAAGAAGTTGTTTTGCGAACAGGTGTGGATCTGAGGTGGGGGGAGACTTTCAGTGGGTTGGGACAGGTGTGGAAGGGGTTGCAGGTGCGTTCCTTTATGCCCGCACCCCAATAAAAAGAGACGCGGCCGCTCGCTCGCTCTCCGCGCTCTCCTACTTTTCCCTTCTCCCGGGGCCCTGCAGGGCGGCCATGCGGCCGGGCCCCGGCGGGGTTGGGGGAGGCAGCGGCCCGAGGCTGCACCCCGGTGACAGCGGGACGCGGTGGCTGGCCATGCCGGCAGAAAGGCTGCCCCCGTCCGCAGGCCGAAGCGGGCGGGAGCACAGAGGAGTCACCAAGCTCGGGTCTTCCCCGCGGCGAACAGAGCAGCTGCTGTGATCGTAGCCGGGAGACGCCGGGAGGGCTGAGCTGGCCTTAAAGAGGGCAAAGAGCTGAGAGCCCTCGAAGGAGCAGGGAGCTCCCTGCTGGGTGGCTGCCGCGGCTGCCACTGTGTGCTCGCCATGTGGCCGGGCCGTGCGGCCGCCGCCATCCTGATCTCCGGGCCAGCAGGAGCAGCAGCCCTGTCACAGCCGGCTGCTGAGAGAGGCTCTGGGACCGCCTGGTGTTAGCGGGAGGCCCTTGGAAGGCCCCTTGGGCGTCCAGCTTGGCCGGACTGTTGGCACAAGACAAGCTGAAGAGTCCAGCTCTTCACCCTGTGGCCAAATGTCGGGAAAGTGGGGGCTGAAGTGCTCTGGGGGTGCTTCCCCCAGGCTGCTGCCCTGTGCCCTGTGTGTCCCTCTCCCCTGGGGACCCAGCCTGAAGCCACTGAGAGCTACAGGGTGCTTTGCCCGGTTCTTTTCCTCAGCCTGTGTGTAACGGTGTTGTGACCCAGGTTCTGTTCTGTTTGTGTCAGGTACTTGGGCCTCTTTTCTTCTTTTGTGTTTATCTGGAGACTCAACAAACCCTTTTGTTTCCAGGAGCAGTTTTTCTCTTGCCTGATAAATTCTGTCTCAGACCCCTCCAGACCTGGCTGCCTTTGCTTTGGGTTTTGGGGATTTAAGCCGGGACACAGTTTTTTCCTGCCAGCTCTTCAGTTGGACCCCACAGGAGGGGAAGGGACAGTTTGAATCGAGGGACACTGAATCCAAAGTGACTTTTGGAATGCTTAATCACACTTGGGGAAGATTTCCCACAGTTTGTGTGTCAGACAGGGAGGAAAGATCTTCTAAAAGGAATGGGGGCCAAAGGTTTTGTAATGAAAACTGGGACGGGGAAGAAAAAGCTTATTTTTGTTTCCTTCTGAAATAGGCTGGATTTTGATATGAAAAAATACTGGCTTCCTGCTGTGTAGTAAGCTCAGACCATGAGTTCAAAGAACTGTGAGTGTCTAGCTGCTGGCTCACATCGATTTTAAAAGCTGGGTATTTGGAATTAAGGAAGTAAACCCTGGAGCAAATGAATGACTGAAAGCTTGATGCTTAGCACTGCTTCCCTAAGGAGGATGCTTAGAGATTGATTTCCCTATAGTCAGGGGTGACCCTCCTGACCTCTGAGGGGCTGTGTTTTTGCTGTGATCCTGGGATGTGCTGAACACCAACTGAAATCCAGCTGTGGCAGGAGTCTCTAGAGGGTACTGTAGTACACGGGATCATTTCTTGTGCATAGTGACATTCACTCTTCATGGCTAAATAGACACTTGACATCTAATTTTTTTTGAGGGAGTCTGATATAGCTAGAATTTTATTAGGAGGTCTGTCTTCAACCCTCTGGCTAAATTCATTTGCTTGGGTATGAGTCCACTAGAACAAGGCAATGCCTGGCCTTGCTCTTCATCAGCATCTTCACTGGAGGACCCATACAGTCATGGGAAATCAAACAGGAAGAGCATATGTGTTTTCTGTAACACTAGTTTCATATCTAAATACAGACCAGCTTGCAGTACAGTGATTGCTACACCCCAAAAGCAAACTCGATCCCAAGCAGATTAGCAGTATTGTGCTATCTGCTCAAAGACATTATGATCTACAGTGCACACTGGAGATTCAGCCCCAGTTGATTTCCCTAGAAATAACCTAAATACCTTTTCTTTTAAGGACTTTGCTCTGCACTGCCATCCCAGGACTGAGAGCAGGTGTTTCGCAGAGTGCTATGCAATGGCATTCAGACTTGAGGCTGAACTATGTGTCAATGTCTCACCTTCTGGCTCAGATACCTGCTCATCTCTGCATCCCAAAGGGCATTGCAGGCATTCTGGGAAAGATCATGAATAAAGAGGTAGCTCCATTCCCTGTCCCCCTCCCCCCCACGTCTTATTTTAGACTTTCAGTAAGGTTGAGACCACAGTCCCTAAGAGATTTTTATTGCTAATGGTTAGTTGTACTGCATGAATATATTTTCTGAGTGCCTTTCATCCATCTGTCTGTCTACTGATCTATTTATCTATTACTTAAACCACCTTTAAATCTGCATTTTGTGATTTGATTATAATTCCTCTGTCAGGATGAATGATAAAATATGGTTACGTCAAGGTGTCACCTGTCAGGGTGGTTAGATAGTCCCAGAGACAGGTAACAAATTTGTGATTCAAGTCTAGACTCAGTCAAGATAATTTGAACTATCAGCAGATCCAGCAGACATTTGTCGCTACTACACACATGATACTGAAAGCCTCAGTCTGGGTCGGTTGTGCTCCCATTATTTCTTTTCCATGTATGATGTCTTGACAGCATATAGGTATTTATTTCCCATCTCACTCTTTGGAAGTATTTTCCTGCTTTGGTTGGCAAATTGATGGCAAGGTTATTTTTTTTAATGCAGATATGATAATATTTTACTAAGCAGTCACAGAATCACAGAACTATTGAGGCTGGAAAAGCCCTCTGAGCTCATCCAGTCCAGCCCATGAACTAACATTACCTCAGCAGCCAGACGAGGGCATAAAGGGCCACAGCCAGGCTGTCCTTAAACACCTCCAGGGATGGGGACTCCACCACTGCCCTGGGCAATCCAGTCCAGGCTCTGAGCACCCTTTCCTGGAGGAAGGGCTTCCTAACATCCAATCTAACCCTCCCCTGGCAGCTTCAGGCCCTGCCCTCTCATCCTGGTGCTAGTTGCCCGGGAGAGAAGCCCAACCCCCACCTGACTACAATCACCCTTCAGGAAGTTTTACAGTGGGAGAAGGTACCCCTGAGTCTCCTCCAGGCTAAAGAATCCCAACTTCCTCAGCCTCTCTTCATCAGCCTTTCCTTCCAATCCTTTCACCAGCCTCATTGCTCTTCTCTGGATTTGCTCCAGCCCCTCAATCTCCAAATGAGGGGCCCAGGACTACCCCCAGTACTCAGGGCAAGTCAATAGCTTGTTAGTTATAATATGGTTGTTCTGATTATTTATGGTACTGTGTGAATGATAACTGAAGTGTTATGGTTGCTCTTGATAGGAAAATGAAAGTAGATACCTAAAGTAATCTCCAGTAACCACATTTCAGATCTTCAGGTTGTTTACAGACATTTCCAGTGCAAAATTTTATGTTTAATAAAAAATCATATTTTTCCTGGAATATTCAGAACTTCAACATTTTTCTAAATTTATCATTGAATTCCTTATTTGTTCTTAACAGCCACAAGATTGGGCTCTCCGTTTCTCTTGATGAGAACTACTTCTAATTGATTAATTTGTGTTTTGCTTGAAACTTTTGAACACATCTCAAAATGTAACTCCTTCCAGTCAGTTAAACCCAAATAATTTTAATTGCAGCAAACAGCAATGTATTATTAAGCACAAATACCAGCGAGAGAAAAACAATGCACCATATACTAAAATTATTGAAAGCAAATGTTTTCAACAGTTCCTAGAAATAGCTGTCCATTCTCTGAACTCTCCCCATCACGTTGACTCAGTGGAAGCTGCAATTTTATTTGCAGCGCACACAGAATATCCAACTTACTACGCAGAATGTGAGTGGGAGAAGTCAGAAGGCTATGTGCATAAGAAACAAGAGGTTTTAAAGGTGTAGCTCTGCTTTGAAGAGTCATTGTGTAAAATGACAAGTTCTTCCCCAGTTTTGCTGCGTGAGCATTCAGAGTTGCATCTGCTGACCTCAGGGACAGAGATAGTTTTACTGATATTTAAACTTACTAGCCCAGATGAGCAGTTGGGACTAAGAGACTGAGCCACTTCCCAGTTGTGCTAGCTGAATATGAGGTTACTCTCTGTATATCACTCTGATGTGCAGCTGGGCACACCTCTGCATACCTAGGGATGGCAGTTGGGATGCTCAGAGGTTACTGAAGGTCTCTGAAGAAGGTAGGGCTGCTCAAGGACAATGGAGAAGATAACCTGTCTCCATCTCCTTGGTACTAGCAATAATGTGCAAGAAGGTATAAATTCAGCTTGACTTTCATATTTTAACTTTTTATCAGGCTGAGTTGAAAGCGTATTTTCTCTCTTCCTTTATTATTTCGTCCTTGTAAAATGAGCAGAATTGCTATAAAGCTCCTCAAACTATTCCTGTATTCAAAGTATATGAATCCCTCACTCCCCCATGATACCTGACCCTTTTTTACTTCCACTTGTGGAAGTTTGTGGTTCTTGGAGGGAGGTGAATGTAGATGCAGGCACATTTCATGTGTGTATCTCACTGCTTTGGGCACAACAGAGCTTTCAAATAACACCCCTCTGAGAAGCAGACACAGAAAAATTACTCATCGTTGTGTTTATTCTGCCAAACTTGTTTCTCCTTCAAGATCAGTTTTGGTTTTCCTCTTTTGTAATGCTATTAGGAGAGAGCATAGAAGTAAGTGGTCTTGTAAGGACAAACATGTTGTGTAATAGAAAACGTTTGCCATGCTGTTTACCCATTGATGTATGGCTGTACGTAAACAACAGAACAGTGTGCTAAGCCCAGCTAATTTTGTCCTCATGGGGGCATTCCTCAGTGGCTTGAATCTAGAATACTTGTGACTCTCCAGACTCTTCATCATAGAGGATTCATTGATGCTGCTCAATGAAGTATCTCATTGCTGTCTCATATGCACCTTTCTTTGTGTAATTTAAGACAGCTAGTTGTTGTCCTGTCAAAGGACTACAGAGTACCTCTGAGCTGTGCTGTGGGAACCCCTAGGGATGCCATGGCTTCATCAGCATCCTGAGTCATGAGATACTCTTTCTTATACGCTCATGAGGAGCAGAGGGCTCACTGTGTGAGTTCTGTACTCTCACATA
Organism: Upupa epops; assembly: GCA_013397515.1. Taxonomy (NCBI): domain Eukaryota; kingdom Metazoa; phylum Chordata; class Aves; order Bucerotiformes; family Upupidae; genus Upupa; species Upupa epops. The sequence continues at coordinate 5,488 of VZRI01000207.1, forward strand.
CAAAGACTGGGAAAGATGTTATATTCTTTAAAACTGGGTGAGATTTCAAAATGAGATGCCTTGCTGCCCTTTTCCCTCAGGAGCCAGGAGATGAGGGGGTGAGTTTGTACTTGCATCTATCTTTTCAAATCTCAGATTCCCATATGGCTAATAGTGCTGCTTGTGGTTGCATTAGCTACAGTCTTAGCTAAAATAGGCATCATCAAATCATCTGCCACTAAATTTTTAGGTGACACTGGCTTTCTCTGCTTGGTTGTTTCTTTATTGCTGAACCATTAATATTTAGTGTATTAAATTTGTTACCTGGAAGCTTGGAGAAGTTGGCCATAAGTTTAGCAGCCATAGGCTTGTGTCTCTCACTAGTAGCAGTGTGCTTGTGGATTTCATGAGCAGATTGGCCATGTATGTCTTTATGAGATCGATTACAAGGAAGTATGACTAACTTACATGTCAGCTGCTTCTTCATGACTCCTCTTTGTAGTTAGGATTTTCTTTTCCTAGCAAATGATCATGATTTCTTACAGAAGAAGCAGGGTAATGCAGAAGAAGGTAATGCAGGGTATTTTGGTGGCACAAAATAAGGTAATGCCAATGATGTAATCTGAAAGAACAGTTTTCAGCACAAGATTACTCTCCACTAGATCACCTTTCATGAACAGTTAAAATAGGTAATGCTATCAGTATTCTGGTCTCAAGAGCAGGGTTATAATTTGTACCATGAATTAAAATCTCCTGAAAGTTGAGGAAGTGAGTCTTTAGTAACACAAATAAGAACAACAAATACTCAATCCCTTTGCTGAGTTTAACAGGAGAAGCATATTACTCACAGATACTTACTGGCCTATATCCTACTGAGTATATGAAATTTCTTACTTTTCCTCAAGCAATTTAAATGACTGAAACAGGTGGGTTTTTAGCTGGGTATAATTAAGCTGAATATAACTGATCTAGGACACAGCATTATTTGGATAGCTGAATTTTCCTGTGGCTAAGCAGCCACAGTAGACTCACCTTACAGTCAGTAGGGAGAAAAAGGTGTTTTTAGGTTATACACATCTGATCTACTTGAGGTGGCTGTTTTAGGATGGATGAATAGTAAGTACCCTAGACTCTTGTCTTTAGTGCCTAGATGCCTTTTGACTGAAAGGACAAGGGTAGCTAGCTTGTCTATAGCTATGCAGATGAGTCCCTCTTCTTTTTATTTTAAATAGGGTAATTTGTTGATGCTTGTTAGATGCTTTCAACCTGAAAGTGCTGTGTATGGGTTTGTTCTGCTCCTCCCCTATGAGGAGGCATGCAAAATATGTATGGACTTAACAATGATCTGTTTTGAGGGAACAATTAAGAAATAACACCCATATGGGGTGTCCAATGCTCTGGAAGAAGCTGAGTTAAAGAAGTTTTAGAAAATGTTGTATATGCAATCTCCATATATGCATCGTCAACAGCTTATTAGAGTTTTTCCATACCACAAGATCTAGGCTTTCTGCCAGAACACTCCTTGGGTATGTTTAGTATGCAGCACCTGGAAGTAGTTCCGAGATCACAGATCAATTTGTGCATCCTGATGCCACCCTGGTTTTGGGGGATCAGATTCGGATATATACACTTCTCCTTTCCTCAGAGCCTTGTTGGTTGGAGGAAGAAAACCAACCACGCCAGCTTGGGAGAAGCCATGACAGATTAGCTAGGGAAGGACTGGGATGCAGGCAATCTGGACTGGTACACGTATCAAACCGTTTAGACATATGCCAAGTGGCAAATGGCATTTAAGGAGTGGAGCATATCTTAGAGCAGCATCTTAGAGCAGCAAAGCAACTTTTCCTTTTCACTCACCGATCTTACATTGTTAGGTTCAAATACTAGGGATTGGGAACAGACTTGCCTTCTATTTTGGTGGCAAGGAGTCATGTGGACAGCTCTGCAATAAGTGATTCAGGCATCCCTTCCTTTGCTGTTGTATTGCATGTGTGCGATGGTGTCACACAGACAATAGATGTGATTTATCAGTCACGTTTTCCCTATGTTCTCATGTGAGTGTGTCACAAGTTGGGCTGTTGCTTTCCATTTTGTGACTAAGTGATGGGAAATGCTCACTTACTCTACCCTATTTGAGGCATGGTAGTAGTTAACAAGGAGCTGGAAACTGCAGAAGGACAGAGTGTTTCTCTGGGATCTGGCTGGATGTGACCTGGGAACCTTTCTACTTGCTTTAAATGGAATCGACCTGGTCTTTGAGGCAATAAAGTACCTTATGTCTCCTTTAATCACTTGCATGCAAAATAATAGTAGTTGGAAAGAAATGAGCAACTGTTCTCAGCTGGCAAGGATCATTTAATCCTTAGAGGGAATCTTGCAGAAGATTTCAGGGGAACAAAAATGCTTCAGATGTAATCTTATGACCCAGTGGAATCTAGACTCCCTTTGCCATGTAGATACAGGATTCAGCATCCACATCTTATTTCCTTGGCATGCCTTCATCTTCCTCCCCTTCTTTGCAGTCTTTCTGAGCTGATTGCAGTTCTGGGGACAGTGCCTAAAATCCTCTACAAAGGTACTGTTGTTGTTGTCCACTGAGGCCTGGTATGCCTAAAAAATTATCATTTAAATCATAGAATGGCCTGGGTTGGAAGAGACCTCCAAAGATCATCTAGGCCAACCCCCTTGCTGTAAGCAGGGACATCCTCAGGTTGCCCAGACCCTTGTCCAGCCTCACTTTGGCAATCTCCAGGGATGGGGCTTCCAGGGATGGGTCTTGGGCAACCTGTTGCTGTGTTCAGTCACCCTCCTGTGAAACAACTTCTTCCTAAAAGGCAATTTAAATCTCCCTTTCTCTAATTTGAAACCATTGCCTCTCGTTCTTTCACTACAGACACCTTTTGTTATGATCCATCCTACAACTACGATGATGTTGCACTATAAACTGCCTGTTGGTTTCATAAGCTGTAGGAGACATGTAGTCAAATGTTGTGTGCTCAAACAGTTTTCCCAACTGTTCTCCAAGCCAGGCTCGTTGCACAAGAAGCAGAAGGCATCACATTACTTTTAAATTATATGGCATCTAATCATAAAATGTTATGCATCAGATCTCTCTGTGTACCACTATTATTAAGCCAAGTGCTACTAAAAATAATTCTACGTGCATTTCATTCATGCCAGAACATGCAAGTAGCAAATGGCACTGCCAGAATTCCTGATGGGAGAAGTATTTCCTATGTATACCTGTGTTATTCTTGCTCGGAGCTAGCCACTGTGTAAACTTCTGTCATCATTACATAACTACAGACATGATTATTAATATTGATTATTGAATATTAATATTTGTTACATTTACATTGTTTGTTATTATATAAATACTACATATTTATCTGTGTATTACTGATCCTCTGTCTCATGTTTTCTTAGTTTAATACTGGGAATGGGTTCCTGATGGGTATTCCTACACCTGGAAAGTCAGCATGTACAAACATCACAGGTTTAGCAGAGTTTGGTTTTGCTCTCACACTGCTCTAGCAGCAGAAAAGGAAATCTAGGGGTCTCACCTAGGATCACAGTCACAAGAGGTGTCAAAATAATGTAGCCATATTCTGTTCCTACGTGCTTTTATCACACCTATACTGCCTCAGGAATGTCTCTACTTCTGTTTCCCCACAGAGGCAGATACAGGGGGCTTGGCAGCACTCCTGTGGACCCCAGACTGCAGTTTGTGAACTCACTCACCTAGAGAGAGCACACAGACCAGCACCTTGGCCTGCAAACCTGGAGACAATCACAAGCAGGACCTGCTAGGAGGTGGTGAAGCTTGCTGCTGACAGGGCTTTCCATCTTCACTGGAGGCAAGATGGATGTGATTAAGTAGAGGGTGGGAAGTGGGCGTGGGACCTGGTACAGCCTTTTCACATGGTGTATTTAACGCTTGCAGCTTTATTAAAAATGAAGAAGAGTACTGCCAGCCACCCAGCTATGAGCAGTGAAGATGCTATATTTTCACTGAAGGCAGGAACAGCCTTTCTGTTGTGAAGGCTGAGGACTTTAAAGCCTGTTGGCATCTGAACCTTCCACCTGAGGCTACACGGAGGTGACAATGAGATGTCTGCATATATTGTAGATCTGTATACATAAGAAGCCAGCCAGAACCAGAACAAACTTGGGCAGTGCTCTCTGATGCATGATCACGAGCATCCCAGGACGATCTAGTCAATGATGTTATGGTTAGTTAAACTACATTCCTTAGCCACCTATCATTTCTCATCACCTATCAGGGCTATTGGCCATGGAATCTAGAATGCTGCCTGGAAAGACGCTGTGTGTTCTGAAATTCCACTTTATTATACCAAATCTGTGGTGATTACCAGAATTTGTGGATGCTAGTGGAATTGCAATTGATTTAAAGAAAATTGATCAAAAGAACAGTGTGAGATGAGAGTTGGACAAGTCCTGTTATTAAGCAGATCCTGCTTTCTGCATTGAGAGCAAAAAGCATGAATGTAAGTAATCCTTTGTGTCCATATGGATTTTCCACAAGGGGTAATTGACTCGTTCCATCCAGTAGCCACCTTCATGGCATGATACACTTTCAGATAAAGTTTCTTCTGTGTTGGGAAGCTGATGGGATGGCAGGCAGGGGACAGAGTGCTCAGGTTGCACTGCAAGGAGAAATCTTCAACAATGGGGTCGGAATCCAGAGGCTGATCCCAGATTCAGACATTGCTGGCTGCTCTGTGAGGAATGGCAACTGCTATGTCGTATGAGGAACAGCTGCAGGATCTGGGGCTGTTTAGCCTGGAGAAGAAGAGAATGAGCGGAGACCTTCTTGCTCTCTACAGCAACTTGAAAGGAGGTTGGAGAGAGGGGGAGGGGGGAGTCAGTCTGTTCTCCCTAGAGGCCAGTGATAGGATGAGGGGAAATGGCCTTCAGCTGCACCAGAGGAGGTTCAGGTTGGATGTCAGGAGGGGTTTCTTTCCTGTAAGGGCTGTCAGGCACTGGAACAGCTGCCCAGGGAGGGGGTTTCACAGGAGAAGTTGAAGAGAAGGGTAGATGTCGTGCTGGGGTTTAGTGGTGCTGGTATGGCTAGGAAAAGGTTGGACTCGATGATCTTGAAGGTCTCTTCCAGCTGAATTTATTCTATGATTTGTGATTTTCTTGTGATCATCAATGTCTATGTAAATGAAGCAACTAAACTGCTTCTTGATTTGCTGGGCCCATGGCAGTTATATTTGCAGACACCTCTTCACCTGGTGATTTGTATCTAAGGGTTTTTTTCAGGCTAATGCTATTTGTACATACAGCTGCTCAGCAATCACAGATATAACCCTTAATGTGGTGCTGGGTGTTGTGATTTCGAACCGCAGGGAAGTGCACAGATGAAAGCACGCTGTTCCGTGTGATTATGAAACCGAGAGCTGCTATGTTATGTGTTAATGCTTCCCCCTTACTAAATGCTGACTTTAATGAAATGAACTCTTTACCTAAGAGAAGCAAATTGATTTTGTGATTCAGATACTGTCAATAAAATCATTATGACTAGTGAGATCGGCTGTTAGTAATTAAGAGCAATTGTACAGTTACAACTACAAGGCCATTAGCTGACAACTAATGGACAATCAGAAGAGTAAGGTTTACCAAGAGATGGATTCTCAAATTAACCATTTATCCAACAATTGTGTTGTTGTGATTTTCGTTGTCATTATTATTGTCACAACAAGACTTGCAGTGTAGGGAGGAAATCAATTAGCATTAGGTCATTGCTAAAAATACCAGAAACTGGGGTTTGGTACTAACATCCTGAAGTGGTGGTTAAATGCACACACAAAATACACCTAAACATAGTGGAAGACATGTGCTTCCTTACTGAAATAAACCCAGCTAGTCTGTTTTTTCTGTACCAGTCAAAGTCAGGCTCATACCTGAGGAGAAACCAATATATGGACACCAGTGAGGCACTTAGCACGTTCTGAGGTGTGCTCATTGGTTTGGTTAAAGGGGCTTTACTTCAGCCAAGGTAAAACCAATGAAAAATAGACACAGCAGCTGACAACTAAAGATTGCCCTTCACAGTTTCTTCTGGAAGACTTTTTCAACATACTATTAGTCCATTAGTATTTGCCTATGTTGTGAATGACATTACATCTATAATCTATGTCCACAATGTACTTTGCTTCAGATATTATGTCACCTGCTAAATGAAGCTGAATGATCTCTTCTGTTTCCATTTTAGTCTACTAAAAAGTTTAGGTCCATCAAGGTTTAACATATCCATGTTCCTGGTTATTTCTTCTCAGAACCATGCCTGTCTGAGGTAAACTCAAGTGTGAGGCTGCCAGAGGGCTACAGCTACCACTCATGCTGTCAGACTTCATTCATCTTCTGCTTCATCTTTGTTTAGGAAAATATCTACCTATCTGTTTTGATTTGCTGCTGAAAGATTAATAGTTTCATTTTAAGACTATGATTATTTCATGACCTGTGTACTGAAAAAATGCCAGTCTTTTTTGGGTGGTTTGTTGGGGTTTTTTAAGGACTCCTATCTGACTTCAGTGTAGACATTAGGATGGACTTTTTATTCTATAAATAGAATCGTGTGTAAACTTCATACATTCAGAAGCTCTTACACTTTCAAACACTGACTCTTCTGCTTGCAGTAGAGCATACATCACAGAGACTATCCAGAAGACATGACTTTCAGCATCAGAGGTCAGGGTTTGATTTCTGACCAGCTGTCCATGTGCCATTCTCAGCAGGGAATATCTGCAGAAGGAGGATGGGTATGTGGATAGAAAGAAACAGAACTATTTTGTTATTAACTAGCCATTTAAATTTGAAATCTAAAGGTTCTCTTGAATAGTCCAAGAAATATTAAAAAATAATTTTAAAAGTCGTAAAAGGTTAATCTTTAACATTTAGACCCTGGACTGGACTGCCCAGGGCAGTGGGGGAGTCCCCATCCCTGAAGGTGTTCAAGGACAGCCTGGCTGTGGCCCTTAGTGCCTTGGTCTGGCTGCTGTGGTGATGTCAGGTCATGGGCTGGGCTGGATGAGCTCAGGGGTCTTTTCCTGCCTCAGTAATTCTGGGATTCTGTAATTGAATTCAACACAATTGCTTGAAATGCTGTTCATGACATGGAAATCCGAGGCTTGATTTCTGTTTAGGCAGCTGAATTTCTACTAGATAATTCAGGCTTCAGCATCCTGCTCGTATTCTATTGCAAGATGTTTCATACTGGATTTCTTTCACTGTCTGTTGTTCAAGGACTTCTTGGTGTGTTTCTGCAGCACCTGAGACACTCATTGTTATGCTTGGATTGACCTTCGAAAGCCTTCAATCACAGCAGAAACTGCAACGAGGAAACCACATTAATAAAAATAACACTTTTATGCCAATTGATTCCAGACAGTTCAACAGCTCCTACTGTGAATGAGAAACAAGGACTCCACTGGCAAACCAGAGTTTTAAAGCAAGAAACAGCAGTAACTAAGTTAATTTGGGAAGCAGGGGACAAAGAAAGGCAATTGAAATTCTGGGCTTTATTTGCTAACTTTGCCAGTGGCACACAACTGACGAACTGCACTTTGATTTGTGCTCTGTGTGGCTCGCTCTCCTATAGAGCTGCAACTTCTACAGTGGCACTGTGTTGTCCAAGGAGTCACAGTGACAGCTGGGGACGCTCAAGGATTCCTTACCTGTTAGCTCATGTGAGGAGACACCTTAGATACCAAGGAGCCATCCAACCTCACACTGCTGTGCTAGGAAATTTTTGCAGCAGAGGGCATTGACAGAATGATGGGATCATTGGAGTTGGAAGGGACCTCAAGAGATCAAGTCCAAAACCCTACCAAAGCAGGGCTGCATCTGGGTGGGATTTGAGTATCTCCAGAGCAGGAGACTCCACAGCCCTTCTGGGCAGCCTGTGCCAGGGCTTTGGGATGCGGAGAAGCTTCTCCTTACTTCTAAATGAAACTCCTTGTGTTCCAGCTTGTGCCCATTGCCTCTTGTCCTGTCACCGGGCACAACTAGAAGCAGTCTGCCACCAAGAGATTAGAATAGGTTTGAGAAGCAGAAAATCTGTCCCACTATATGTTTATCATCTTTATGATGCAGAACGGGTCTTGCAGCTCTTTCAAGGGCAAGCAACACTTGCCTAGGGGAAGCCACTTTGTTGACAAAGCAGCCAGAAATTCCTATCTGTGCAAGGCCACACCTTGTGCAGCTGCCTTTTTCCACAGGTCTGAGGCCAGAATTTATTGCTCTGAAAAACGTGATGGAGTAGTTGACCAGGTGTTGTGATGCTAATAAATTAGCCATGCTTTCAACACAATCTACAGCCACTGGCTTTGCATATGGCTCTGTGTTTGTCTTACAGGAATTGCCTAGAAAATTAATTTAGTGCAAGGGATATTTGCCAGAGTACTATTGTGGCCTTCCAGTGTCTGAAGGGGGCTACAAAAAAGCTGGGGAGGGGCTTTTTAGGATCTCAGGTAGTCACAGGACTGGGGGGAATGGAGCAAAGCTGGAGATGAGGAGATTTAGACTTGATGTGAGGAGGAAGTTCTTCACTGTGACAGTGGGGAGAGCTGGAATGGGTTGCCCAGGGAGGTGGTTGGGGCCCCATCCCTGGAGGTGTTAAGGCTGGNGGATTGGACTGGATGATCTTTGGAGGTCCCTTCCGATCCCTGATGATTCTGATTCTAAGGTCTTTGTTAAAGTCAGGTGCACTCATTTTTGCTGGGATTGGTGCTTCTAAGTTTCTAAGGTTTTTCAGTGAAGTCAGACAATGAATCATTTTGGCCAAGAAAGCTGGTTAGATAATATTGTTAATAGTAGTTAGATAATAGTAACTAGATAATCGTTAGATAATCACAGAATTACTGAGGCTGGAAAAGCCCTCTGGGTTCACCCAGCCCAGCCCGGGACCTAACATCCCCACAGCAGCCAGACCAGGGCACTAAGGGCCACAGCCAGGCTGTCCTTCAACACCTCCAGGGATTAGGACTCCACCACTGCCCTGGGCAGTCCAGTCCAGGCTCTGAGCACCCTTTCTGTGAGGAAGGGATTCCTAACATCCACTCTAACCCAGCTTTAGGCCCACAATGTCCTCGTTGCTCAGTATTCTTATGAAGCCTACAGTACTCTTCAGACACGAATCCATGTCCGTGCATGTAAAGTTTATTCCAAATCTAACAGCATTAGACACAGCAGGTATATTCATGAAAAAATACTGTGAAAACTCACAAATTAAGAAGAAATAGAGCAATTAATGAAAAATACTTGTTTTAAATTCATAGTTTCATGGTTTGTAGTACTGGCAGCAAGGTCTAGAGCCAGTCAGATTTTTCTGTAAGGTCTCAGTTTTGGGGGAGCTGTATTTAGATTTTTGTCAGATTTTCTTTCTTAGTATCTCTCCCCTTTGAATCCCCATTAACCCCTGCCTTCCTGAGGGAAACAGAACCATGCTGTTTTCTGGAGCATCTCTTTCACCAGTGAACCCATCCCAGTTGCTAGATCACACTGGTTTTTCTTTGACAGGTACCAGTGGTAGCTTCTTCTAAACCACTGGTGTATTTGTTATTTCATAACTTAGTTCGCAGGTAATAATTTCCTTGCTGCAGTTTAGGGCAGGATTGCATAACAGATATTTTTTAAAAGAAAAAGTAATCTCTCCACTTCAAAAAAATCCACTTTTAAGACTCTATATCTCTGTCTGAACACGGGGCATACATTTCAGTTAGCTTCATCAAGAACTCTATTTTTAGAAACACCATATATATTTATGGAAGTAGAAGGATGGGCTCCCATGTTTCAGATAGAAACCTGAGTACTAAATCATTCCAGATGATGTATCTGATTAATACTTGTCGCTCAAAGCTTCTTCACTCTGATCTGAGCCGTGACATTGCTCTTCGTCTCCTGCACACTTCAGGCCATGTTTAAGCGTAAGGTAACTTGTAGTTTGAGAAAACGGGGTGAAGCCAGGACGTTAATACACAAGCTAATGGTCTTCTTGTGATAAAATAGTGTGACTCCGCATCTGGAGTACTGTGTCCAGTTCTGGGCCCCTCAGTTCAAGAAGGACACAGAGCTGCTGGA
>VZRI01000207.1:15687-48647 GCA_013397515.1 Upupa epops
GGTGATCCTGCTGTGGCAGGGGGATTGGACTGGATGATCTTTTGAGGTCCCTTCCCATCCCTAATGATTCTCTGATTCTGTGACTCACCGTGTGTTGTTATGCTGGTTTGTGGTGTTGGCTTAGTCTTGTTGGCCTCCTCTGACGAACATGACCTGCGAGCAATCATAGCAGCTGCTTCTTGTGGTGCAGATGAGCCCTCAGTTACTGCCTTTCACATTGCTGGGAACAGCTTTAAAAGGCCTTTAAGCATGACACGGTTTGGATAGGCAGAAATGACGTTTTAAAATGTCATGGGTACCTCTTTTAGATACTTGGAAGCTTTGGAAGAGTCCACTCCTGGTCTGCCTGCCGAAATACACCTGGAACATCAGGTCCTTAGGGCAGGGCAGACTACTGTTTGCAAACAATTGGTTTCTGAAATGCTAATTTCTGCCTCTCATTTGTAAGTTATCCAAGAAATACAGTCTTGTTTAACAACAAAGAGAAAGAAATAAGATTTTTTAAATAGATTGGCCACCAGTTTTGTGGAAACTATTGAGTTCTGTTCGCACTGCGTTGAGTCTTTGATAGAGGTTTGGTGTTTGTTCTTCCTAAATCGCTCGTTCTACATTATTTTCCTGGAATGGGTGATGTAACTGTATAAATGACGTCTGTTTCTTCCCATAATGGATTTTCAATGCGTAATACATTACGTTTGCTCCGTTTAAAAGGACTTCAATAAGCAGGGCTTGAATTAGCTCTTTGAGATCAGTCGTACAGACTATAGAGTTGTTCAAGCGTTTGTGAAAACTCATTAGCAAAGACTCGGGGACAAAGTGATTTTAAACCTTTTCCCTGCCCTTTGCTTTATATTTGACAATGTATGGTTTATGACTGCCTTTACGAGTCTCCACAAACATGGACTGATTATTCCCTGGAGACTGCTGAGAAACCAGTAAGCCTGGTGTTCGTCATCCAGTTTTACAGTGGGAAACACCTGGACAAAGGCACACAGAGGTCCTAAACTGAGGGGTTGACAAGTGGTGTCATATCTGCTGTTGTGTGGAGCCTGACATGCTGCTGGTGGGTCTCATAACGCACAGTCATGTAGAAATGTTCTGCCAAGAATCTCTACGTTTTCTTCTCAGTGTGTTGTATTTCCACATTTTTGGAAGCTGGTCAGAAGACAGTAATTCTCATCCTGAAAAATCTAAAGATGTTATATTATTTTAAAAATAGTCTTTTAATGGATCAGAAAGCATAACCTCCTTTTACGTCGCACGTAGAGAAGATAAATCATTGGATGCCTTAATTTCTAAGTCCCCATTATATTCCAACCACACTGCCAGTACCTATTTACACATTTCCCACAAAGGAATTAAAATAGAAGAACATATTGTTCCCCAGACTTGGTGATTGACTTGCTGATTTATGATCTGGGTTTCTGAGACTCAACCAGAGTCTTTCCCGTTGCACCACACTAAAAGTCATGAAAATAATGGAACAGAAATACCACATGGCTAAGCCATGCAGGGTTCCTGTTCAAGCAACGTCAGGCTGACCTTGAAGTATTTGAATCTCCAAATCTTGACATCTCCAGCCAACCACACAGGAAATAGTTGCTCTACACCAAGCAAGACATAATAAAAACCCAGAACCCTGGTGTTCAGAAGAGCCATCCATTTATTTTTCTTGCAGTGCTAACAAATAAACATAGCGCAGCATTGACAGAACGTATGCTGACATGGAATACTTTGAATTTAAAAATGGCCTGGTCACGTACTCTTCAGGTCCAGACATGATGGAGGAAACACATGGTAGATCCTGGGTGTAATCTGCCTTTCCCTTTGCCTACAGCACAGACACCAGCCCAGGCCACCTCTTTCCTCCTTTCCTCATTTTTTGCTGTAGTTTTATTCTTGGTGCTTAGCACTGTGTACTTTTACTCTATAGGTTTTCCTGCAGGTAGTGGCTGTTTATTTTTAGCACAGCTAATGGTGTGCTTACTTACAACATCACAGCCCTGCCTTCTGAATAAGGGGAATGACTCACATTCATTAAAATGTATCCTGATGCATTTAGCTACTCATACAAAACAGAGGTGCATAACGTGGGGGGATTAGAGGACACATAATTCATTAATCCATGAGGTGGCAGTGATGCCAAGCAGAGACATGAATAAATTTCTCGTATGTGTCTTGGTGATAAAGTGATTGTTCTGGGGGGAAAGAAAAAGCAGCTTTACATTTGTGAACATTGTAGACTCGTAGAGGGGGATGTTCCACAGGTTGGAAAGAAAATTGGATTGTAAAACTCACACTGGCAAAGTTTCTTAGGAAGAGTGTTCACGTGATGTCTTTGCATTTTTAATTTCATTTGGAACTTCTTTTGTAGTCCTTTGGATTGTTTTAATTCACTAAGTTCTTGTCTTTGGAAAGACTTTGCCTAGCAAGACTGGTACTGGTGCACAGACCAGAGAGAAAAAAACCCTTTATATGAATAGCAGCAAGAGGTGACATCAGCTTTATGCTATGTGGTGATTTTGATTGTGTGTGGGCTGTGTGCCTCTGCTGTTTAAAATAATAGTGTGGCCAGTACAAATAGCTGCTGATGTTGATACTTGGGCAAAGCAAAGGAAGGGACAGAGAGAGAGAGCAAGTTTTCCATGGAACTTTTATCCGAGGAAAACACGGCTCTTGACGCAGCATTTCTTTGAGGATCAACCACCCGCTGACTTCAAGAGGAGTTTGAAAGGGAAATGAAAGTAGTCCGCCGTTGAGAAACTGGGATGCTTTCCATAATGCCAGTCCTTCAAGGTTGTGTTAGTGTGGGAGAGGGTCATCTCCACACACTGGTGGTTGTATGACTTCTACAGAAACAGAACATTTGCCTCAATTAACTTTTATGCCAAACACATGGTATTTTATAAAGATGACTTGTCTGTGTAGCCCTCTCACGTCCCCTGGTAGCTATGACAATATGTTCAATGTTGATATATTTTATTATAGACAAAATAATACATAATCATTAAAACGTGCACGTAAGGAGTGTGCTTCATGCAGTGTCTGACCGGCACATTGCTGATTTGAAATGACTGGGTTTCCCAAGTCCTTTTTTGAAACAACTGAGTGAAAGCTGACATTTACAAAGTTGAAGGCTTGAAATCAGACAACTAAATTTGTACTGAAGGCTTGGAAAGAGGTTCCAGTGTTTGCAAATTGAGCTCCTGCAGTTTCCAATACCCACGGTATTAAGCAAGTCGTAGGTCAAGTCCATGATACAGAAGGAAGAAGTGTGAGGGAAAAGCCCTCGTGCTCAGATCCATTCCCGTTGGTATCTATCAAGCAGATATCACGGGCTCAAATAATCACTGCTGAAGAGCAATGTACGTCAGAGGTCCAAGCAGCTTCACTGCTGCTGTCTCACACCTTCTAGAAGAGTCACAAGCATCATTTCATAAAGCACTGCAGTAGTGTGTGGAAGAAATTTTCCAGCTTGAGATTTTGGGATGCAGTAGCAAATTTGGGAATCTTCATTCGTTCCTTGCGTCCCAGTACATCTGCAGATAAAGCACTGATGAGATGGCTATACAGGAAAAGTGTCTGTTATGGATAAAACACACTCCTGCTCTTCTGTACGTCCCTGCATTACAGAGAAATGCAAAGGTGAGGAAGACCAGGCTGAGTCTGAGCTACGTAGCAGCATGGTGGCACTGGTGGTGAGCTCTGCGATGTGGAAGTCACTTCTGCTGTGATTAACATGGAACCCAGTGCTTGCAGCTTTCCTACTGCTGCCCAAGATTTACTTCTGGAGCTTGTATTTTATTCATCTTTTAATGGCCGAGTCACTGCGTTTCCAGCCTAGCAGTGACGTATAAGTCATTGTCTTCAAAGTCTCCTTTATCCTGAAATATAATTGTTTTTATTATTTTAAATGATGTAATAATTCCAAGACACTGCAGTAATGGATCCCCTAAAATACACACGCTGTAATGATTCCCCTTTTATTATGTCTCTCTAGGATGCTTAAACTAATAATCTCTGGAAAGCTTTCCCTGCACCAGATGCAGCTAGCGAATGGTTTTATTGTTATTCCCCACACTACCACCATCTAATCCACAAAACCAGGAAAGACTGTCCAGAGAAAAAGCAAATCAGCTCTGATCATTGAGGGACTAATTTCCAACAGGGTGGATAAATCCTCGCTATCTCTCCTAATGTTCTTTCTGGCCCAAGGCACCCTGACGAACTACTGGCCTCCCTCCAACCCACTGCAAAAGGAAGTCAGAATCATAGCGAGATGATTCAAGGGAATCGTCTCATCCCTTGCATGCAGACTGCTTAATTTTATTGAAAAGCCCAACACCAGTTCTCAGTGCCAAAGCTGTCTTCCTGAGGTATATGTGAGCTGAAGTGGAGTCCGATTACACGTCAAGGACAAGAGCAAATCTGCTACGACTGAAACAGTGAAATATCACGAGTTGGCTGGGAAGGGAGTTAGCCCCAACTTCTTCCTTCTGGTGCAAGTTCCTTCATTTCAGCATTCACTTCTGTGCCAGACATGATTCCAGAAGTTATCTTGGGAAAGAAGAGCTGTGCAGTCCATGTTACCTCCAAAATGTAGGCAGGGGATGGCTACAACTTGAAAGAACACAATCTGTGTTCTTGCAGCTCTGTCTGCAGGGTCTGGGACAGTGTTGGGTGTCCTGGAAATGGTTGAGGGTATCCTGCAAATAGGTGAGGGTGCCTAGTGTGACAAGAAGCTCTCCATGGCATTGCTGAAACGGGAATTACAGAACAGGACATCCCATTGGCTTTTCACGTGCTCATCGCAGTGTTGTGGATAGATCACAGAATCACAAAATTAGTGAGGCTGGAAAAGACCTCTGAGATCTGAAGATGTGATCCCAAATTGTCCACTGCTCCATTTTGGCCTCTGCATTGGTATGGATTGGACTGGATGATCTTTGGAGGTTCCTTCCAATCCCTTATGATTCTATGTGTGATTTGCAAACTAGGGATTTCCTTGAACCATGTCTGGAGCTCCTCATCTTTGCATGTGGAACTAAGAACAAGTGTTTGTACCAGGGCAAAAGGCTTTCTTTAAGTGCTGGAGCAGGAGCTGCCCTGCAGCTGGAAGGCACTGCTCTGTAATAAATTCATGTCATTTTGCCTGAGAGTGCTTTTGACACCTCTTGTGTTCTCGGGTTTGTCTCTGGGTCTGTAGATGTGTCGGGAGTAGAAGAATGGTTTTCTTCTTTTGTTTATTTCTTTTTCCCCTGAGCAACATGGGTCTGTGCCTAGCTCAAGCACGATTGAAAAACAAGAGAAGAAGAGAAAATGACAGGAAAAATATACATAACAACGTACGGAACTAGGGATCTGGATGAAAATTAATAAGGCACAGCACCACTTGAATATTTATCGTTGAGAAAATATCGTTGACACTGTGGCAGTCTGGGAGCCTGTACCCTAATCATGAAAGAACAGGAAAAACCACACAAACTAGAAAAGCAAGGGGGGGCTGAAGCTTTTTTAGTTGCCTTGAGGACAAAGAATGAGTGGTTAAGGATGTAAAGGTTGGAGGTATCCTTGGCTGCAGCGACCATGAGGTAGCAGAGCTCAGGATCGTGTGTGTAAGACGCAGAACAGCTAGTAGGCTTACAACCCTGGACTTCACGAGTGTTTTCTTCCTTCTAGCATGGCAACCACCCCCCGCAGCTTGGTGTTGTTGACAAACTTGCTGAGGGGGCACTCAAAGCTACTCTCCATATCAGCAGCAAAGGTGTGAAACATTTCCAAACCCAAACCACACCCCTGAGGAACACCACTCACACACGGTTGACAACAGGCCAACAATAGGTTGACCACAAGTCGGCAAGGTGACCTCATGGCCAAGAAGGCCAGCAGTATCCTGAATGAATTAAGATGAGCATGACCAGCAGGTCAAAGGAAGCTCTCCTTCCCCTCTACTCTGCACTGATGAGGCCACATCTGGAGTTCAGTTCTGTCTAGTTCTGTCCTTCCCCTCTACACTGATGAGGCCACATCTGGAGTTCAGTTCTGTCTAGTTCTAGGCTTTCCAGTTCAATAGAGACAAAGCACTACTAGAGAGAGTACAGCAAAGGGAGATGATTAGAAGACTGGAACATCAATCCTGTGGGAAAAGGCTGGGTCTTTTTAGTCTGGAGAGAAGAGTGGCCATGAATCTTACCAACAGTTAGAAATATCTAAAGAGCAGGTAACAGGAGGATGGGGCTAGTCTTTTATTTCAGTAGTTCCCAGCAACAGAACAAGGGGCAATGGCCACAAACTGGAAGACAAAGTTCCCTCTAAGCAAGAGGAGAAACTTCTTGAATTTTCAGGGTGGCAGAGCACTGGAACAGGCTACCCAGAGAAGCTGTGGAGTCTCCTTCTCTGGACATACCAAACACCCACCTGGACATGATCCTGTGGTGTAGTTGAACATATTCTAGCATGAGGATTGGACTAGATGATCTCCAGACTTTCAATACTGCAATTGGGGGCTGTCAAAAAACACCCACCTCTTGGAAGTTAACAGCCTCAACCAAGGTGTGTTAGACAGAGGAGCCTTTGTAAGAGAAATGTTTGGCTCGGATGTGCCACAGGCTCTCAGCCCACTTACTTCTATTATGCCTAAAAGCATGGATGTGTTTTCCTCATCCCACAGGCACACTGACATCGCTGAAAATATTTGTTTAGCAAAATTGCTGCTGCTGATTTTTCCCTGCCTAGCTGCTGTGGACCAGTAAGTCTGTTTTGTAATAAACAGTTGTTCTTTGGTAATAAACACACTCAGAATTAGTGAGGGATCGTTGGGGAAATGTGCTAAACTGGCCCCATTATGTTGAGTCTATTATGACTGGTCTATTATGACTTCAAGCTTCTGTTTTCCCTGGGACACTCTTAGCCTCAAGTTCGAGCTCCAAAGGGATTCCCTGGTTGCCTGACATCCAGTGATGGATTTTGCCTGTCCTGAACAGCAAGGAAGAGCAATGCTTTTATTTGCAGCTAACCTTCCTAACACAATAGCCCATCCACCATTTGAGGGGAGGGCTGCAGCTCATGTGCAAACAGGATGCCACGACAGTGAGAGGCCAAAGGGACAGCCTGCTCTCTGCAAGTTCATTGAGGGTGGTAAACACAAGAGAGGGAGAGAAGCTATTTAGGCTACGGAACAATGTTGGCAGAAGAACAAATGGGTCTGAATTGGCCATGAATAAATGTAAGCTGGAAATTGGAAGAGTATTTCTAACCCTCAGCACAGTGAGGCTTGGGAACAGTCTTCCTATTGGGGGCAAGAAACCTAACTGGGTTTAAGATGGAACTTGATAAATTTATGAAAAGGATTATATGTTGTGGTTGCCTAAGACAGCAGGGGACTGGACGCAGTGACGCAGGATGCCTTTTCCAAGCCTGTGCTCCTCACAGTAAAAACAGCCTTTCATATGTGTGTTTTTCAGGGCCTTCTATTCCAGTCTACGGCTGCACGTCTATTCATAACCAAGTTGAAGAAATTTAGGTTCAAACATCAAGTCAGTCTGGCAGCTCCCTTGCACCAGACGGTGCTGTGTTTTGACCAAGCTGAAACCCATTCTGGGGAAGAAAACCAGCATTAAGGTTTGTTGGGTTTTTTTAAATGATTGTTTCCTGCGACTGGGAAATGATGGAGCCATAATTCTTACTGAAACTGGTACAGGAATCTAGCTCAGCTTACTGGTTTTTAGTCCAAAAAGTCACCAATAATGATGGAATTCCCAATCAAGGTGAAGATACATTGGAGAAAGTGTTTAAAACACCTTATCACACAAGGTATGTACCTGGAGGGAGTAATAAAAATACTTGTTTTGGCTCAAATGGAAATTAAAGATTTCTGTATTAACCAGTGGAAATGTTAGAGTCATATTTGACATTTACATGTAAAACCATCTCATCATGCTTTTGCAGTAGGAGACAGTGTTGATACTATGCCAGAGTCTTTTCTGTCAGGAAATACAGTTAACACATAAGGTTTTTGCTAAGTAATGGGTGTGGGATAGCAAAGACACTTCCTTAATCCCAGCAGACTTGCTCCTGATTATGGCTATGTTGAACACAGTCGCATACAGAGAACCATTGTGTCATAGGATCTTTTAGGTTTGGACACCTTTAAGATCACTGAGTCCAACTATCAACCCAAATGTTTCCAGGCCACCACTTAATCCTGTCCCTAAGCTCCAGATCTCTCTTTGGGTCTGACCACCCAGCCAGTGTTTAAGCCAGCAGAGCGTAGCGTGTCCAAGCCACGGGCAGGCAGCTTTCCCTCAGTGCTTGGGGAGCTGCATCACAGGCTGGACTGAAATCCAGGAAGACAATATCCACAGCCTTTCCCTCATGCACTGGGTGGGTCACCTTGGCACAGAACCAGATCAGGTTCACCAGGCAGGACCTGCCTTTCATGAACCCCTGGTGACTGGGTCTGCGTGGGTTATCCTGCAAATGGTGGAGAGCTGCTCCCTAGCCTTCCCTGGAACAGAGCTCAGACTCACAGGCCTGTAGTTTCCCAGATCCTCCTTCTGACCCTTGTAGTAGATGGGGATCACATTTGCTAATCTTCAGTCCACTGGGACCTTCCCAGTTATCCAAGATTGCTGCTAGATGATGGACTGCTCCTTCAGCTCCTTGCGTGTAACCCATCTATGTAGGTCTAAGTGGGATAGCAGGTCACAAACCACCTCCTCCTAGATTATGTGAGCTTCATTCTGCTCCCCATCCCTGCCACCCAGCTCAAGGTGAACAACTAGTCCTACTGATATCGATGGAGGTGAAGAAGGAATTCAGTACCTCAGCCTTTTCCTCATCTTTTGTCACTGTGTTTGCCCCAGCATCCAGTAAAGGATGAAGAGTCTCCCTAGTCCTCCTTTTGCTAATGTGTTTATAGAAACATTTTTTGTTGTCTTTTACATCTGTGGCCAGGTTCACTTCTAGTTTGGCTTTGGCCCTTCTAATGTTCTCCCTGTAGCCCTCATGAGATGCCTTCCCTCTCTTCAAAAGGCCATAGACTCTCCTTTCCTCCATGATTTCCAGCCAGGCCAGTCTTCTTCCCTGACTTTTGGGACATAGGGCAGCCTGCTCCTGTGCCCTTAGGATCAGATTCTTGAAGTGTGTCCAGCCTTTCCAGGCTTTATTCCTTTATTGTTCAGGAACGTCCCCCAAGGGACTGTGTCAGTCAGCCTCTTGTATAGCCCAAAGCCTGCCTTCTGGAAGTCCAAGGGGTCAGTTCTGCTGATCCTCCTCTCCTTACTTCCTCACGAACCTCTCTGGCCAGGCTGGCTTCCAAGCATTACTTTCCCCAGAAGTCCAACTCTGTTCTCAAGCAGCAGATCCACAAGAGAACCTTCCCTAGTTGGTTCCCTCAGCAGCTGTGTTACCTGCATGTCAGGACATGCACACTAACACATCCCATAAGGACCTGAGCTGTTGGGTAGAGCTTCAGTTCACAAAGAAGGATGATTGTTCCTTAGAAGAACTCCCAGTTATGATTTGGTTCTTGCATCAACAAACTACTTACAATTCCAAAAGGGTCACTTCAGCTTCTTTAGGCTAGAGCTGTTCTTCTGCACTCTCGCAGCAATCAGCAGGGGTAGTTGGCTTCAGATGTATTTTTCATGGCCGGATAGCTCGCCCACCACAGCATGCTGCTCTGGGCATGGGTGGGAAATATTTTTGACAATAGCAGACATCTCTCTCTCTCTCTCTCTCTCTGGTGACCTCTGCTTTTGGTAGGGCAGAACAGCAAATCCATGTCACGTTTGGTACCTTGGTCACCACTTCATAAATGGGAAATACTGTAGACCTCCATCATCCTGTCGTGGAGCTGTGCTCAGTGTCAACTGTTAGCTGGTGCCTGGGATCTCTGCTTGGGAAGCCTATAATAACCTTAAGGAAAACTTGGAAGGTAACTGGTCTTAACTTCTTTGTTTGCCAGTTGTGCCCTTCATAAATCAGGGATCACAGCGTTTGCCTCCTTTGTAAAGTGCTTGCAGGTGCAGCAAATGAAAGCAAATAAAAGAGACGGTGATTAGTTGTTAGTTTATGATATAAATACAACTGGTTGTTTGAGAGCTGGATTAACTTGAAGCTGGAGTTCTATAAAACTTTATTAAATCAAGAAGGCGGGTAATCACTTTACAAGGATCTATCTTCTCTAAGTCCACGCTCGCTCTCCGTACAGATGAATTCCAGATGCTTCTCCAATAGAGCTACGTTGTGCCTTATCTCACAGAACCTGCTGTTCCAAATGCCAAGGAAAAACTGTCTTCCAAGCAGCAGGGGCCAAGAAACTGCAGATATTTTTTGGATAGTGGCAGTCGGTGTGGACCAATTCCAAAGGCATTACTTCAAAAGATACTGGGCAGCACCAACCTTCTCTGCTGTTTTAACCTGAAAGACCAGTCATAAGCAACGTAATACAGAGAAAAAAGAACCTGAATGCCACAAGTGGGCTTGTGCAGTAGAAAATAACCCAGCAAAGATTTATCTCATTAGGCTGTAATGATGAGGCTGGAAAAGACCTTAAAGATCATCCAGTTCAACCTAAAACCAACCAAGTAACCCTAAACATCTGACATCCAGCTCATGCCACTCAGCGCTTCATCCAGCCTAACCCTGAACACCTCCTGAGACAGTGACCCAACCACCTCCATGGGCAGCCCGTTCCAAAACCAGATCACTCTGTCAGTGAAAAACCTCTTCCTAATGTCAAGTCTAAACCTCCCCTGAAGGGACTTGAGACTGTGACCCCTTGTCCTGTCTCCAGTGTCCAGGGAGAAAAGACCGAGGTAATCTCTCATGATATTTAAAAGCCATCATTTAAAAGCCCTGGATGTTAACACAACCTTTCTGATAGGCTCAATGGCTTCTGTGTTGCATTTCCTGGCTGCAAGGTGGTCCTCAGGTCAGTGCCTTTCAAGACAACTTACCTATAAACTCAGTTACTGCCACTCTATTGATATTTGGTAGCTTTAATGTGGAGTTGTGAGGAGGAAGTTCTTCACCCTGAGAGTGGGGAGAGCCTGGCATGGGTTGCCCAGGGAGGGGGTTGGGGCCCCGTCCCTGGAGGTGTTTAAGGCTGGGCTGGATGAGGCTCTGGCCAGCCTGCTCTATGGTGGGGTGTCCCTGCCCATGGCAGGGGGGTTGGAACTGGATGATCCTGTGGTCCCTTCCAACCCTGACCGATTTTATATCTTCTTCCCAGGGAGGGTGACAGGACACTGGAGGGGGCTGCCCGGGGGCTTTGTAGAGTCTCCTTTTCTGGAGACGTTTTAAACTTGCCTGGACCTGGTTGGGGTGTCCTGCTGTGGCAGAGGGGTTGGACCGGATGATTTTTCAAGGTCCCTTCCAATTCCTGATGATTCTATGATCTGGGCAAGAACAACCCCAGTATATACCTGTATAGGTTGGGGACTGATCTACTGGCAAGTAGGAAAAAGGGATCTGGGGGTCCTGGTGGCCAGCAGGATGACTAGAAGGCAGCAATGTACCCCTGTGGCCAAGAAGGCCAATGGCATTCTGGGGTGGATTAGAAGAGGGGTGGGTAGTAGATCCAGAGTGGTTGTCCTCCCCCTCTAGTCTGTTTCTGGCTACTTTGGTGGAGACACAATATTACCCTCAGTGTTTAAATGAAGACAAGGTTTGATCCTGCTCTTATCCTAGTCAAAGGTGAAATTCCCAGGAATGCTAATCTGTAATTCACCCCGTGAACCGCACGATGCCCCACTGGGATCTGAGCAGTTCCGTAGAATCATCCAGTTATTTATTATTAACCCTCTGACCTCCAGCAGCAGTAAATCACAGAGGCAGGTGAAGAACACAGCCATACCTTGGTTGGTACGTTTTAATTTGAGGTCATTCTGGCAGAAGGGTTGGAAGCAGGATGCGCATCCACTTAAAACCAAGTGCAGGGACAAGTCCTGCTCCTCGCAAGCTGGCTGTTGACTTTGTAAAGAAATGTCTTTGGCACCTTTAAAGCAAACACATTTCTATTTAGTGTAAAACTGTGTCCTGATGGAAGGAAAAGATTAAGCCAATGTGCTACACAGAGCGTGCTCTATCAGCTTTTGGAATTTGTATGACCTTAGCAAGCAGTTGGCAGCCAGAGGCTTTAGCCTTTAAATGCTGTTTTGTGCCACCCAGGACTCAGAAAAGGCCTTGAGGTCGTCTAATAAGGTAAATTTGTTAATATATAGAAGGTTCTTGTAATGTTTTCCTTTATTCATCAGCACTCTGTATTCATCAGCGAGGACACTGCCTGGTGACAGATCTCAGCTGGAGACTTCTTGAGGTGATGCTGTTGCGTGTTTTCAAAGCAGGGAGTGAACAAATGCTCTCCCTGCACATTGAACTCTGTTACTACCCCCAAATTGCATCTTTTCTATCCGTGTGTCTGCTAAGCAGCAGCAACAACTTCTTAACAGATCTCAGCAGCTGTCACTTGGATGATACTCTGCATCCTTAATGTTTTGACTTGCCGTCATCCTCATTGAGCTGGCCCTTCCCAACCTTAGGCCACCAAAGCGATTTGAAGTGTTTAACCTCTCGTATCACGGGAGCTGAAGTCTTGAAAGTGAAACAGGAAGAAAAAGCTTGGCTAAGATTGAGCAGAATGGGAGTGCATGATACTAAAGTATTTGTAGTAAGTGCTAATTTCCTCCCGTTAAAGAGGCACACTGGGAATAGCTTTCTCAGCTGGAGGTATTGTTATGTGTATGTAGCACACATCCCCAGGGAGAGATGCTATGTATTATTTACTTCTAGTTTTACAGTTAGATTGGGTCAACATTGACTGGGAAGCTGCTTCCAGCCTCAGAGCTGCAGAACAGTGGGAAAAATGCCACTGACCAGGGCACAGCAGCATTAGAGCGGGATCCCATCCTGGGGTACCCTATTAATGCCTCTGACTGCATGGTGTCCTATACATTTCATACAGCTGAGATAAATACAGTATCTGCTTCCCAGACTGCATCCTATTTGCAGAGTACTGTTATGTTTAGAAATAACTTCTATAAATCTCCTATTCAAGAGGAAATATTGTAGTTGAGAGAGCATCTATCTGTAATGCTGGGTGAGGTACCTGCAATACAAAGCACCGCACACTGGCAGTAAATGAAATGTTAGGTGGCTGCAGATTGAAAAGTCATTTGAGCGGCATCCTAAAGGAGACCCATGAATTGCTTTAACCTTGTCAGAAAAGTGTCAGCTGGCATTAGACTCCCTCACAGTGATAACATGGTGCAGAGGGAGTCACCTCGCCTGTCCCCACAGTGCCTGTTACGTAAGGCACTGTCTATCTTCCTGAGCAGTTCTGGATTTTACCCCTCTGGAGAGTGACAAGTCCCATGGCCAGGTGATGCTGGGGGTGGCAGTGCCCCCCTGGCAGCTGCTGGCACTGGGGCAGCATGGTGACCATACATCTCCTGGGCTACAGTGTGGGGAAGGCTGTGCTGCAGCTCTACATCCAACCACAAAATGCTTGTGATGGGAGTGTGAGGGGAGTGGGTGCAAGGCCATCTCTCTTTCCACTGTGACAAATGGAAAACGTACTGAATAAACCCCGTGGTGAGGTTTCCCCACACCATACGACTGTTTGAGGGTCACCCTGAGAAACCCAGAGAGCTATGGGATGCTGATGTTCACAAGAGACATCTTTCCCTTTGATAAAGTCTCCTGCTCACAAGCACTGTTCTCCCTGGGAGGCAATTCCTCCAAACTCCCTGTCTAGCCCCTGGTTCTTGGCAGGGGTGGAAGTGGTGACTTCAGTTTTGTGAAGCTGAGTGTTACTAATTATTCCCCGAGTGAAGTTCAGCTACAGGTGCCATCTCTCTTCTTTATTTTCCAGTGGCTACTCTGCAAGTGCCAGAAGGCTTGGAGAAAAGTTTCAACAACCTACTTCAAAAACAGCACAAGAAATTGCACTCAAATTACCCATCTCAACTCAAATTATGCTCTTGAGCTTCAAAGAATTTGATAAACCCCTCACTCACCTACATGCCAGGCATTCTAGATGTGACTCCTGCTGCTTTGTAAATAGTGGAAAGGAACTTACCTGGGGAAGCTTCCAGCAAAGGCACCAGAAGAGCTGCAGTCACTGCCTGGAAATCCAGTCTTCCTAGTGTGCAATTTCGACTGTACTCATCCTGCAACCTCTGTTACGTTTAGCTTAAGCGCTGGTTATAGATAAAGAGGGACTTTTTAATGCTGAATTACTCACACACGTCAACTAGCCCACGGTAAAACTTCTTGTATTCCAGTGTGGAAAAAGTAAATTCCTGTGAGTTACTCCACATCATTCATTAAAGCAGCAGGAAGATGTGTAAGACTGAGCTCTCCACTTCTGCATTCCTTTCGAAGCTCCTCATCACCAGACTTAGGTGGATATCTGCTTGGTCGTGGTACCTGCTCTGTGTCTCCTCCTACCTCCACCGTTGATATATAACTATATAACTTGGAACTGAAGCTGGCAAGGGAGGTAAAACAGAACAAGNGAATGGAAAGGCTTCCAAAGGTCTCTCTGTCATGGTAAATCGCAGCAGGGAGAGCTGAAAGGTATTTCAGCATCACTTGCACTGAGCTACTTTTACAGATGGAACGCTGCCCTGTTTTTCTTGCTGTCCCCCTCTGCAGGAAAGCTGATTTCACAGCCTTGCTGCAGATGTTGCTAACGTACAGCAGGGGCATCGCACACTGTAGTGCTGGGATAAAGGTCTGCTTTTCCTTAAGTTAACAAATACTGGACAGGCCACTGACTATCCATACAGCTAATGTGCTAGTCAGAGCAGATCTAGCTCGGATTTAAGGTGATGGACCCACAGTCTCAATGCTTTTGGTCATGTCTTGCTGCCAGTGAAAGAAATCTGCCTCTGTGATGAGTTAAGTTACACTGATATTGTTCCTAGTTCCAGTTCCCCTTTCACAGAATCCCAGAATTGTTGGGGCTGGAAAAGCCCTCTCAGCTCATCCAGCCTAGCCTGTGACCTAACATCACCACAGCAGCCAGACCAGGAGGCTAAGGGCCACAGCCAGGCTGTCCTTAAACACCTCCAGGGACGGGGACTCCATCACTGCCCTGGACAGTCCATTCCAGGGTCTGATCACCCTTTCCATGAAGAAGGGCTTCCTAACATCCAACCTAACTCTCCCTTGGTGCAACTCCAGGCCCTGTGCTTTCATCCTGTTGCCTGGGAGAAGACCCTGACCTCCCACTGACTACAACCTCCCTTCAGGTAGTTGTAGGTCCTCCCTGAGTGTTGCCAGGCTAAACAGCCCCCTTTTCATCTCGGAGGGTTTGTTTTGACCCTTGATAAATTCTTTTCCCTGTGAGATCAGCAAGGAGAGAAAAAGGCAGAGAGAGCATTCTCAGCTAAGACAACGTAATCGCTTTCTTTTAAGACTGAGCCTTAGCAGAGCTGCACAACCACAGGTTAATTTAACGTTTGCTCTAAGAGTCTCCAATGTCAACAAAGGGAAGAGAAAAATTCTTACTGGTAAACTTCAGTATTGCCAAAGACTGGCAGCTAATCAAATCCCTGACAAGACAGGAAAAGCCTGTTGGCCTTTTTGATGGATCCCCAAGAAGTTGCCACAACATTGACTGACAGACCTTCTATAAAACCTCAAATCCTCAAATAACTGAAGAGCAAAGGAAGAATCTATAACCCTGGAATCAGCAGAGAATACTCGTTGACTTGAGTGGGAGGAAAACCTGGCCATTGAGCAGCTGCATGGCCCCGTCGTAATACCAAGCCTAATCAGGAAATCACCAAGTCCTTTCCATTTTATTGCTGCTGTATTTCTGTCTCCTTCACAAACACGACACAGAATAATCGCTATTACCAAAGCAGTCCTCTTCCACAGGGAGCTGATGTAAGTTTTCCAACTGGGCTTGATGACATAATTATGGATTTTAGCCATTTTATTCTTCATCTCTGTGACCGACCGCAGGCTCTGTGCACTCCCCCTGTACAGAATCATACAGTCGTTAGGGATCCGAAGGGACCTCCAAAGATCATCCAGTCCANCCTCAGCCTTTCCTCATCAGGGAGCTGCTCTCCTTCCTTCATCATCTTCGTTGCTCTACGCTGGACACCCTCCAGCAGCTCTGTGTCCTTCTGGAACTGAGGGGCCCAGAACTGCAGCATTCCTGTGCTCTCAGACAGAGAAGTAACTCACGCAGCACTGGATTGCTGCTGATGTGAAGGGATGGAAGTTCTAATGTGCAGGAAGAGGAATCACTCAGCCTGCTCCCTGCTGCAGAATGAATTTGGAAGGGATGTTTAGTACAGAGACAAGTCAACTCAGGTTTTTTTACTTTGTCTAAAAGGCTTTGTAGTTTCTCTTCATGAGTAGCTGCTAGGGACTGCAGGCTTTTTCAGTGGGTGATGCTTAGCTGCCTATGACTTCACTTCTTGTGTCACAACAGTTGAGATGGATTTTTCAGAAAGGAGATGAGTCCCTATGAGGCAAACACAAAGCTTTAGAAAGCAACCTTTGGAAACTGCCCTTTAGCCCCTGGACTCAGGAAAAGGTGAGAACCACAGCCCAGTATGCAACATTCAGACAGACATCTCCTGAGCTGGTGGTGCGGTGACTGGTTCCACCCCTGGTACAGCCAGGTCAAGCGCTGGGTCACAACAACCCCAGGCAATGCCACAGGCTTAGGGAAGAGTGCCTGGAAAGCTGCCTAACAGAAAAGGACCTGCAGGTGCTGGTGGGCAGCCAGCTTAACAGGAGCCAGCTTCTTTCCCTGGTGGCCAAGATTGCCAGCAGGATCCTGGCTTGTATCAGGAATAGGGTGGCCAGCAGGAGTAGGGAAGTTCTTGTGCCCTTGTACTTAGCCCTGGTGAATCCTCACCTCAAGTTCTGGGGGCAGTTCTGGGTCTCTCAATATAAGAAGGATATGGAGGTGCTGGAACAGGTCCAGAGCAGAGCTACCAAGCTCGTGAGGGGTTTAGAGAACCAGTCTGAGGAGAGGCTGAGGGAGCTGAGCAGGGTGAGTTTGGAGAAGAGGAGGCTGAGGGGGGATCTCATTGCTCTCTACAACTCCCTGAAGGGAGGTTGTTGAGAGGAGGGTGTTGGCCTCTTCTCCCAAGTGAATGATGACAGGACCAGAGGAAATGGTCCAGAGCTGTAGCCAGGGAGTTTTAGATTGGGTATTAGGAAGAAATTCTTTCCTGACTGAGTAGTCAGGCACTGGCACAGGCTGCCCAGGGAGGGGTTGAGTCACCACCCCTGGAGGGGTTTAAGGAACAAGCAGATGGGGTGCTTCAGGAGCTGGTGGCAGAGACTGCAGGGGGTTTCTTCAGTGTTTTATCTGGTTGTGTTTGCTGCTGGTGTCTGAGCAGGGGTTGGGTTTTGTCGTTGTTGTATTCATGGTTGGACTCGGTGATCTGGGAGGTCCTTTCCAACCAGGACTAGTCTGTGATTCTGTGACTTGCCCTGGTGAAGAGGTAAGGCATCCCTCTCCATGGGATGTCTGGGCTAAAGATGAAGGCAGAGGTCACAACAGGGTGTCTCCCTCCAGAGGAACACCAATATCACTGCAAACATTCCAGAAATAGGCAATTTCATTTTTCCTAGAGTCTCGATGCAAGATAATTAGCTCTTGTATTATTATTTATTATTAGTGAATTCTCTAGTGTGAGTTTAGATCAAGGGAAAGCAGTGATCTAGAGTTATTTTAAAATCTACTCTTGCACCGTTGTTATGGTTGCTGTGAGTTGTAGCAGGCCTGCAGAGATTCTCCGAGTAGCTGCCTCTTGTCTCAGTTCACAAATAGAATTATAATTTCAATTTTTAAAATCTTTTCAGATTTGATCAGAGATGCTGTTCCCACCCCACATGACACGATTGTCGACTTGTGACAGTAACAGAAGGTTTCTTGTGTGTAACTTCCACTGCTCCTGCTATTTTTCATTTTGAGAGCGTGCCATTGCCTCGTGTCAGTCAGGATTTTCTGCTTCCAGCTCAGCTCCTCAGCAAAGCGACCATCTGAAGTACCAAGGGAATTATGTACGTAGCCAACTCCATCCACCCTTTCAGTTGGCAAGTGAAGGAGATGGTTTCCCAAATACGTGTGAATCACCGTGCTTCTGGATTTTTTTGAACATCTGAATACAATCACAGAAGAGAAGTTTATTTTTAGTCTCTTAGACCTGAGAATGAAGCGGCGTATGTTTCAATACCTCGAAACAGGTATCGTAGCAAACATCGGAAGCTGCTTCTGCCAGACAAAACTGCATTGAAGTGAATGTAACCTGCTGCTAAATTTGGATCAAAGGTACCTAATTCCCAGAAACTTGCAGGTTAAAGAAATTGCAGAGAATAAAGTCTCTTAGAGTGTTGTAAAATGCGAAGGATAGCTCGGTTATTTCATTACTCACTCTGTTTTTCCATGAGGTGGGAATACCGCCAGCCGGCCAGCCACACGCGTGTGTCGGTGCTTCTATTTGGCTGGTTTTGTCAGGTTGTAAAAGCTGCGGAGGGTGGATCAGTCTGAAGGTAATGATGCCATCCCGTTCACATCCGGAGCACCGATCTACTTTTATTTAGAGCAACTGCATGCTGAGAGTTGTGGTGCTTCAGCTACTCTGGTCTTATTAAATGTGCTGGGTAGACAAGTTGTCTCACGAGCCACACTTTGCACTTCCCTCAGGTAGGCAGCTGTGGTGGAGGACTTCATTTGCCAGTGCTGTGCATTGTGTTCCAGTTCTCCTCACGGTTGATGAAAATGTGGTATTTTATAACCATTTTTAATGCCCTTCACCAACAGGCACAAGAGGCTGCTCAAGAAAGAGGAATATGCTAGCTAGATCATTTCTGCCTAGTAATGAATCAATGAGCTTGTAAATCTAATCATTCCCTGGCAGAGAGGTCCTATGCCCACTCCCTTTACAAAATACTCCTGTTGCACTAACAAGACATCTGGCAGAGATGGGTTGAAAACCCATCCCTTTTGTGTTTTACCTGCTTTATAAATCACTTGGAGAGAAGAAAAAATCCTCTCACAAATAGTTAATAGTAAGAACTTGTCACAATGGCTCTTTACGTCATGTTTTAACTTGTTCAGTCTTGAGGATAAGTCAGTTCACAGCATCACGGACTGTTTCGGGTTGTAAGAGACTTTTAAGATCATCAAGTCCAACCTTTGACCAGACACTACCAGGTTATCTCTAAACCTTGTCCCTGAGCACTATGTGTCATTTCAATACCACCAATCTTGGGTGACTCTTTCAGTGAAGAAATTCTTCCTAACATCCAGGCTAATCCTCCCCTGGTGCAGCTTACAGCCTTTTCCTCTGGTCCTATCACTTGTCATCAAGGAGAAAAGACTGTCCCCCTCCTTGCTCCAACATAAGGTCTCCCCTCAACCTCCTTTCCTCCAGGCCAAACAACCCCAGTAACCTCAATTGCTCCTCACAGGACTTGTGCTCTACATCTTTCACAGGCCTCCACTAGCCACACTGTTTCTAATACAAGCCAAGCTGCCGTTGGGCTTCTTGGCCACCTGGGCACACCTGCACGGTTATGTACTGCTTTTGGCTGGGGTAGAGTTAATTTTCTTCACAGTAGTTAGCATGGACTCTGCTTTGTCTTTGTGGTGGAAGCAGTGTTGATAACTAAGGGATGTTTTGGTTACTGCTTACACAGAGTCAAGTCCTTTTCTACTCCTCACACTGCCTCACCAGTGAGGAGGCTGTGGATGCACAGGAATTTGGGAGGAGACACAGCTGGGACAGATGACCTCAGCTAACCAAAGGCATATTTCCTCCATATGATTTCATCCTCAGCATATGAAACTGGGGGTGGGGAGGAAGAAGTAGTAGCACAGGCAGGAGCAGCAGAAGATTATGATGATGATAATGGCAAAGGAAGGGGGAAACGTTGGCAGTTATGGTGCATTCATCATCCCACAGAGCCCTTGTGCATGGTGCAGCCCTGTTTTCCTGGAGAACACTTGCCTGCATAAAGGAAGCAGTGAATTAATTCCTCGGTTTGCTTTGCTTGTGCATGAGGCTTTGGCTTTACCTAAACTATCTTCATCTCAACATATGTTTCCTCACTCCTATCATTCCAATTCTCTTCCCCATCCCATCAGGGGGCACTGAGCAAGCGGCTGCAAGGGGGTTGTTGCCAACTGAGGATAAACCTCAACAGGCAGGTAAATTCATGCACTCAGTAACGTGCTTCGACCCTACACGCAAGCCAATTGTTATCATGGATTTTCCACCGGTGATCAGAAATCACCATCTGGGGCTATTTGTCACTGCATTTTCTGCGTTTGAGATGCTCCTGTTTCCCTTGGTTTATTCCTATCATTTCACCTCATCTTCGATTTGTACGCTGAGACAATAATTTACACACACAGTCCTCTATCCCTGCAGTCATACTGGGGCAGTAGATAGGCTCTTCTACTCATGCCCAGCCATACTGAATCAGTCACTTCACGTCACATTCAGGTGGCCAGGCATCTTTACCTCCAGACTTACTTCTAGTCACGTTTCCTGACCTGTTCACTTGCAGTCACTCCTTACTGCTAATTCCTAAGCAGAAGCATTAGCTCAAGAGAACTTTGATTCATAGAACCACTTCACCAAACTCTTTTTCCACACTTCTGTTTCTCAGGCATTCAGTGATGACAGGTTGCTTCATCTCTTTGAAGGAAACAAACAAAGCGATCATGTTCAGTGCATGTGTGCTCATCACTTGAACAGCGTTATGAGATCACAGGATTTATCTTGACATGGCTATATCTAGATC
Source organism: Upupa epops (assembly GCA_013397515.1). Lineage (NCBI taxonomy): Eukaryota > Metazoa > Chordata > Aves > Bucerotiformes > Upupidae > Upupa > Upupa epops. Next base: position 36,481 of record VZRI01000207.1, read on the forward strand.
CACAGTAGCTTGAGAGTCAACACGACTGGGACCAGATTGATTGCATCTCCAAATCTCTATGCACACACATATGCATAGGTACACGTATGTAATTAATACTGTTCAAATAGGGATTCTTACTAACTTGCTTGATTCCTCATAGACAGGTGAGACAGTCAAGCTTTGACCAGGTTGATTTGATGAATCAGTGTGGTGGAATAAAAGCCTTCTGAGCCGCTGAAGTCCATCTGACATTCCCTCAAGTTGCCACTCCAGGCTGTGCTTGGCCTCTGTTGAATTCTCAGTAATAATACGTGGCCTTATTCCAGAAAATTATGGCTATTCATCTCGGGAACAACAGTACAGAGACAGCAGTGTACATGTGGTTTTGTGGAGAGTATAGAGATTCAGAGCAGATAATTGTTACCTATTCCTGGTCTTTGTGCAAACAGGTCTGTATTCTACAGGCTATCCCAAGGAGATTACTTCAAAACAGGAGTTAATTCATTAGTTCTTTGCTCCCCCAGAAGCAGATCCACTAAGCAGCAATTGCCTTGGCACAGGTCTGCCACAGTGAAATCTCAGCAGCGCTAATGAGTGCACATTTCTCTTTCACACTGGAGCTCTGTCTGATACTGCAGATCAACCGAAAACATAAAGCTTTGATTATGGATAACACAGACAGCATCGTATTAGTAGGAGCAGCTGCTGATAGGCATTGACTGATGGACTAAGAGAGTCACTGCCATTTTTAGCTGCCTTGTACGTTGTTCATCTATCTTGTCTGCATAAATGCTATGATCCTGCTTGAGCAGGGGGGGTTGGACTCAGTGACCCCTGGAGGAGTCTTTCAACCCCTAATAATGTGTGTACCTGTGTGTCTGTGTGTATCACAACCATTTGCCACCTACTGGCAACTTTCATTTCTCTTCTACATCCACAACTGGTACCCTGGGGCTTCATTTTGTCCCCCGTATGTCCTGTTAGGCAGCTGGCTGTCCTACTCAGTTGCAATTACCTCTCCATATCTCACTGATTAATAATTTCCTAGATTGATGTTTGTTATAAACCCATTCATTGATCTTCCTGACTTGCCCTGAAATATTTAACACCTTACATATTTCTCTGTGCCAAAACCTCCACATTCTGTAGAGCCCTTTTATTTCTGCTCTGAACATCATTGTTAGCAGGATGAGTATTGTAAACATTCGAAAGAGATGAGCTGATTCTTCAGAAAGTTACAGAAGTTATGAGACGCTACGACCCAGCATCGTTCTGTGATCCCCCTTCTCTCAGGACCTGCGCTCTGCACACCTGCTTTATGGTTATCCCTGCTTTTGAGGAGTTTCTCATGCTGCAGAAACCAGCATTTCCACATTCTCTGCTTTCACTTCGTGCTCAGACATCAATTTGCCACAGACATGGACCTCCCATCATTATCTCCTTGGATATAAACACAGTGGGAGCTGTAAATGTCAAGTGCCTGACCACTGTCTTCTTTGTGGACCACTCAACGCATCGTTCAAGCAGGTTCTAACCAGTGCAGGTGGCCTTAATATCTCTCACATTTCTGCTTACAGTAGCTTGACCATTCCTGCCTTCCTTTGCTGTCATTGCTGGGACATTTCATGGAATCACAGAATAGTTTCAGCTGGAAGAGACNATGACCTCAGCTAACCAAAGGCATATTTCCTCCATATGATTTCATCCTCAGCATATGAAACTGGGGGTGGGGAGGAAGAAGTAGTAGCACAGGCAGGAGCAGCAGAAGATTATGATGATGATAATGGCAAAGGAAGGGGGAAACGTTGGCAGTTATGGTGCATTCATCATCCCACAGAGCCCTTGTGCATGGTGCAGCCCTGTTTTCCTGGAGAACACTTGCCTGCATAAAGGAAGCAGTGAATTAATTCCTCGGTTTGCTTTGCTTGTGCATGAGGCTTTGGCTTTACCTAAACTATCTTCATCTCAACATATGTTTCCTCACTCCTATCATTCCAATTCTCTTCCCCATCCCATCAGGGGGCACTGAGCAAGCGGCTGCAAGGGGGTTGTTGCCAACTGAGGATAAACCTCAACAGGCAGGTAAATTCATGCACTCAGTAACGTGCTTCGACCCTACACGCAAGCCAATTGTTATCATGGATTTTCCACCGGTGATCAGAAATCACCATCTGGGGCTATTTGTCACTGCATTTTCTGCGTTTGAGATGCTCCTGTTTCCCTTGGTTTATTCCTATCATTTCACCTCATCTTCGATTTGTACGCTGAGACAATAATTTACACACACAGTCCTCTATCCCTGCAGTCATACTGGGGCAGTAGATAGGCTCTTCTACTCATGCCCAGCCATACTGAATCAGTCACTTCACGTCACATTCAGGTGGCCAGGCATCTTTACCTCCAGACTTACTTCTAGTCACGTTTCCTGACCTGTTCACTTGCAGTCACTCCTTACTGCTAATTCCTAAGCAGAAGCATTAGCTCAAGAGAACTTTGATTCATAGAACCACTTCACCAAACTCTTTTTCCACACTTCTGTTTCTCAGGCATTCAGTGATGACAGGTTGCTTCATCTCTTTGAAGGAAACAAACAAAGCGATCATGTTCAGTGCATGTGTGCTCATCACTTGAACAGCGTTATGAGATCACAGGATTTATCTTGACATGGCTATATCTAGATCCACAGTAGCTTGAGAGTCAACACGACTGGGACCAGATTGATTGCATCTCCAAATCTCTATGCACACACATATGCATAGGTACACGTATGTAATTAATACTGTTCAAATAGGGATTCTTACTAACTTGCTTGATTCCTCATAGACAGGTGAGACAGTCAAGCTTTGACCAGGTTGATTTGATGAATCAGTGTGGTGGAATAAAAGCCTTCTGAGCCGCTGAAGTCCATCTGACATTCCCTCAAGTTGCCACTCCAGGCTGTGCTTGGCCTCTGTTGAATTCTCAGTAATAATACGTGGCCTTATTCCAGAAAATTATGGCTATTCATCTCGGGAACAACAGTACAGAGACAGCAGTGTACATGTGGTTTTGTGGAGAGTATAGAGATTCAGAGCAGATAATTGTTACCTATTCCTGGTCTTTGTGCAAACAGGTCTGTATTCTACAGGCTATCCCAAGGAGATTACTTCAAAACAGGAGTTAATTCATTAGTTCTTTGCTCCCCCAGAAGCAGATCCACTAAGCAGCAATTGCCTTGGCACAGGTCTGCCACAGTGAAATCTCAGCAGCGCTAATGAGTGCACATTTCTCTTTCACACTGGAGCTCTGTCTGATACTGCAGATCAACCGAAAACATAAAGCTTTGATTATGGATAACACAGACAGCATCGTATTAGTAGGAGCAGCTGCTGATAGGCATTGACTGATGGACTAAGAGAGTCACTGCCATTTTTAGCTGCCTTGTACGTTGTTCATCTATCTTGTCTGCATAAATGCTATGATCCTGCTTGAGCAGGGGGGGTTGGACTCAGTGACCCCTGGAGGAGTCTTTCAACCCCTAATAATGTGTGTACCTGTGTGTCTGTGTGTATCACAACCATTTGCCACCTACTGGCAACTTTCATTTCTCTTCTACATCCACAACTGGTACCCTGGGGCTTCATTTTGTCCCCCGTATGTCCTGTTAGGCAGCTGGCTGTCCTACTCAGTTGCAATTACCTCTCCATATCTCACTGATTAATAATTTCCTAGATTGATGTTTGTTATAAACCCATTCATTGATCTTCCTGACTTGCCCTGAAATATTTAACACCTTACATATTTCTCTGTGCTAAAACCTCCACATTCTGTAGAGCCCTTTTATTTCTTCTCTGAACATCATTGTTAGCAGGATGAGTATTGTAAACATTCGAAAGAGATGAGCTGATTCTTCAGAAAGTTACAGAAGTTATGAGATGCTACGACCCAGCATCGTTCTGTGATCCCCCTTCTCTCAGGACCTGCGCTCTGCACACCTGCTTTATGGTTATCCCTGCTTTTGAGGAGTTTCTCATGCTGCAGAAACCAGCATTTCCACATTCTCTGCTTTCACTTCGTGCTCAGACATCAATTTGCCACAGACATGGACCTCCCATCATTATCTCCTTGGATATAAACACAGTGGGAGCTGTAAATGTCAAGTGCCTGACCACTGTCTTCTTTGTGGACCACTCAACGCATCGTTCAAGCAGGTTCTAACCAGTGCAGGTGGCCTTAATATCTCTCACATTTCTGCTTACAGTAGCTTGACCATTCCTGCCTTCCTTTGCTGTCATTGCTGGGACATTTCATGGAATCACAGAACAGTTTCAGCTGCAAGAGACCTTCAAGATCATCCAGTCCAACCTTTACCCAGCCCTAGCAGCACCACTAAACCCTGTCCCCCAGCACATCTCCCCTTCTCTTCAACACCTCCAGGGATGGGGACTCAACCCCTCCCTGGGCAGCTGTTCCAGTGCCTGACAACACGTGCACTGGTTAGAATCTGCTTGAATGATGCTTTCCACGAGTGGCCCACAAACGTTCATCAGTCAGTAGTGTTTCATTCATTGTTCCCTATAGAAGGATAAGGGTGGGTATGCATAACGGAAACGGGACACTGTCTGCAAGATTCACACACAGAGTAGACAAAAGAGTTAGATTAGTTAATTCAATATTAATTCATTATTGAGAGTTAGGCCATTATGAGCTTGTTTGTTTTGAAACCTCTTGACTTTGCTCCCCCTTTCTTTGTCAAATGTGAATCCTTTTTCCTTACTTCTCTTACCTCTCCCTGTTTTTCAATTCCCTTTGCTTTGCTGCCTTTTCCACAAGATAATTCCTTATCTTCTATTTATTTGTTCTGTTCTTTTTTAAAATACAATATTTTCCCTTTCTCTTTTTAGTTGTACGGCAGGAGAAAAAGCACAAGGACTGGTGAAAAGGGAGAGCTGTAGCCTCCCCTACGGAATTGCTAACAAGGAATACTCACTCAACTCAATTTTAGATCAGCTCAAGAATGTAAAGGAGCTACAAAGCACCAAATTCCTTGCTTATTCTATCATCCAGCTACCTACACATTTTATGGAGAATAGTGTTAAGATACTGCTGGTTTTAAGCAACCACATGAATAACTATGTTGATTTATTCCTCCAAGGGTTTTTCACTGAGCTACTATTTAACAATAGGGCATTTCATTGCTTATCTCACCATCAGCTTTCTGAACTGCACCTTCCATTCATTAGTAGTGAATAAAATTAACAAACTTCACTGATAACATAATTACTTAGGGTCTCTTATACTGTCATACATTCAATTACCTGAGAATACATAATTGCTGTCATTAATATCCCCTATCTCCTTAACGAAGTAAAAGGTAGAGAGGCACAAGCTTATTCATCGTGTCTCCCTATGAAGTGTCTGCACTTGGCAGATGGGTTGGGTCCCAGCTCCAAGGATGCCCCCTCACATCCATCACGTCTTACTACTTGGCCTTGCTAGATCCTGATCCCTTTAGAGAGCTCCCACTGTCAGCAGTGTGTTACGAAAGGCGCCGACGCATCTAATAGCCACGGAGGGTGTCACAGGGAGCCAAACAGGATGATTTTCTGCCTGCGATAACAACATTTGAGTAATGCAGAGCAAAATTATCATGTGCTGCCTTTTCTGTACACCAGACCACAGAGGGAAGCACAAGGAGACCTTTTCACATGAATACTCAATAAAAATAATAGACTTACAGGGGTAAGTTATTTTGAGGACACCAAAAGGTGAAATGATACGGGAACGTACCCACTTCAAGAAGTGCCTGTAAAACAAATTCTGCCTTGCAAACCGATATAAATTTCACAGAGCAGCAGGGAACTTCAGTGAATATTAGTTTTGTGCAACACGCTTGCATGTATAAAACGGGTTTCTACTGTATTTTGGCTTTAAAAAACTTTATCCACTGTTTCCTAGGACAAAGCCCCAGCAGGCAGGCACTTGGCTAGCTAGTAGAGAGCTCTGCCCCAGTTTTCCATAATGCGTTCATGAAGGGATTTGTAACAACCAGTGGTTACTGCAGCAGAAAGGCTGCAATGTTGTACTGTGGCACTTTCAAACAAACACAAAAGTTCAATCGCTGTGGCTCTTGCAGACATATTGCTAGCAGACTATAATCCATCCTCAAAGTAAGCGTATAATTTCTTCTCTGATTATGCCAGTCTGCAGGTTAAAACTATGGATTTCAGAAGGCTCTCTCTGACTCAGCCTCGCTGTGCTAAGTGCCCGCACACTGCGAGGCTGCATTTACCAAGAGCTTTACAGAGAGTCCTCAGGACACTCACCTCACAGCTTTCGGCATCTGCCTGCTCTCTTTTACATGCAACAGCCAGTGTCTGAGCATCTGTGACAGGAGGCCAGGAAGGTCAGAGGACTCATCGTTACATCAACAAAATGCAAAGCCTGGGCTGCTGCCACCAAGGCTGGAGAACAAGCAGTAAACTGTAGAGAACAGGCTCAGGGCTGGGCTTGAGCACTGCAACTGTTAAGCAAAAGTAATTAGGTCATTAAATACACACTGGACTTAGTTTAAGGTGAATAACAGCACCTCGTCCGCCAAGAAAACTTGGCTTACTGGCACTGGTATCCTCCCTCCCCAGTTGTCTTTTCTTTCTCTCTCTGACACTACTGAGAGCTTACTTCTCCTCCTATTCTTCCTGCTTTGTTTCCAGCGATTCACAAGCCTCTCTGCCTTTGTTTCATGCCCTCTCTTTCATTTGATTTGTTTCCCTACCTTTTCAAAGTTTTTCAAAGTATTAAATAAAAAGGTGGCTATGAGAAAAAGTAGGAAAAAGAAGTCTCAAGCAAAGCTTTCCTTCATCGATACAGAAAGATATGTAGAGTAAAAGAGATATCGACCCCATTTATGGCCATCTGTCTTCTCATGGGCTTAGATGTCCCATTGAAATTCACTTCATAAAACACACAGCTCAGAAACCTGCTGAGATGGTGCAGTCCTCAGTGACAAAAGAGAGCGTCTTTTGTGTGGTAGTTAGGATGTTACAAACTCAGATAGGTGGTAAAATGCCAAAGGAGGTTGATGGCCATTCTTCTTGGAGGATGGAACTTCTGCCACCAAAAGAGCAAGAGCGAGGTCCACCCCTATAGGAGGATGACTAAGACTCAAAAGGTTCAATCTGGCCACTCCAGAGGAGCTTACAGCCACTGACAGGGGCTCTCAGAAGGCTGGGGAAGACCTTTCACAAGGGCAGGGAATGATACGACAAGGGGTCATGGTTTGAAGCTGGAAAAGGGCAGAGTGAGGCTGGACAGGAGGAGAAAGTTGTTGAATCTGAGGGTGGGGGATCCCTGGAACAGGCTGCCCAGAGAAGTGGTGAAGGCCCTAATCCTGAAGCCATTCAAGATCAGGCTGGATGGGGCTCTGGGCAATCTGTTCTAGTTAGAGCTGTCCCTGCTTGTTGTAGGGAGGTTGGACTGGATGACCTTTGGAGCTCCCTTCTAACTCAATGAGTCTATGAGCCCCATATGGAGAGGAATGATCAAGCATGACCATACTGATAGGATTTCATTCCCAGTACCAGCAGAAAGTCTAAACTAGACTGAATGAGCTTTACTCTGAAAAGAGGGGAACTGACAAGTCCTGTACAAAGCAGCTACTGTGGGTTACTGACTTGAGGAACTCTGTAATGACAGTATGTGATTTTACTGTGCTCATCCTGAAAGATGCAGATTGAGTCAGCTTTGCATTCACAAGGCAGGATTTAATCCACAATAATTGTATTTGATTATGATGCAAAGTCTTGCTGGAAATGTGTGTGTGCATCTCAGGAGGAAGAAGACTTGAATTAGAGGGAAGGTACCTGTAAGCAAAGAATTTTGCTCCTGAATCTTCAGGAGGAGAATTCTCACTTCAGAGAAGAGACAAAGCATCAGCTGCTGCGGTAGCAATCAGGGTTCTTACGATTTAAAACCTCGAGCTTCACACCTTTCTCATGAAACAATCTCAAATTAACCTTGTTGTACCCTGCAATTCACACACAAAAGGAAGTCTGAAATGGGATTTCCTTCCACGACCCCTTCTTTTGAGGCCAGAATGAAATACGACAGTCCTGTGTTGCACCAGTGCTTGTGTGTGATCTGCTCAACTCCGAGTCATATAATTATGGAGCAGAAACATCAAGGGCAAGGATGGGGGTCTGGGAGAACTAGGGGAGAGGTTCAATCCAGGAGCCCTAGCTGGGCCTCTTAATACTACTGTTGTGTCAATAAATCCCAGTAAAAGCAAAAATGAACTGGGTGGGAAAGCCTTATTATCCTTTTTCACTGCAGGCCAAGGAAGTTATTAGTTTGATTTGCAGTCAAATCTCAAGTAGAGCTGGGTGGTTGCCTGGATCCAAAAGTGTTTGACAGGCACACGGAGCGAGGGACACGGGGCTCTGGAAACATGGAGCCCCAGCTGCATGCTCACCTCGTGGGGACTTCAGGCTGTGGTAGTGGAGATGGTAAGAAGTCACCTTGCACAATGTGGAGGTGCCTGTCTGACCGGAGGCGCTGAGTCTGGTGTCTCTTTCCAATTGATAATAAACGAACTTCAAAGCGAGAACAGTGCAGGGTGAAGTCCATCTTAGCAAAGAGCAGTTAAACTGAGGAAAGAAAGTGTTTCTGGAGAAAGACAGCTTGCAGAAGCCTGCTTATGGCTTTCCAAACGATTTGCAGTTTCTTTAGTTAGGCATTTCTGTTCTGCTCTTGGTGGATCTGAACTCTGCTGACTGAGATCCAGAGTCTCCCCTCCCAAATGGTGAAGTGAACCCCCCATGTAACGGAAGCTCAACAAGATTGGAAAGAAACACTACAACTGGATTTTCTTTCCCTAAAACGAGTCCTTACCCTTCATCACTCCTACACAAATAGCTGTGTGATTGTGAATATGATAAATCCCCCTATGTGCGCTGAATAAATCGATTAGGAGCAAAACAGCCACGTGGGCTGGGCGAGATTGACTTATTAAGGATTGAATAGCTAATTGTTTGCACAGTGGGGTGAAAGAGAAGGAATACATGAATGCAGAGAGAAATATATGTTTGCTTGTGGAATGGCTGCTGGGCTGCTGGCCAGGGCAGGCTGAAAATGGCTGCAGGAGTTTTGGGTACAATGAGAACCTATTACAGTTGGCTGGCACGGAGCAAAATTCAGAGGAAGACATCCACAGACTGCGGTGCCTGGAACAATACAAGAGTGGTTCAAGGGTTTCTCTTTTATGACCTTATTACAAATGCAATCTGATTAACTGCACCATATACTTGCACAGCTCCTTTAATCCGATGACTTCAAAGAACTTTACAAAGCATATTTACCTATCGGGGGATGTTCCACCTGGGAGTTAAAGCTGGGGATGGACCTCCCTGCTTCCCACCCTTTGCTGTCTTCACTGTTAGATGCATCTCTGTTTACTGGTTTGTGAACAGCAGAGCTTGGGGGCAAAGCTAATAAATAGTAAAAGCTTTTTTGGTGGGGTGAGGTAAAAAGGGCAGGAGCATGTGCATTTGAGGGGTCGTCTGAAAGAAAGAAGGTGCTGAGGAAGAATAAAGAATCCTATAAACAAGTCAGGAGAGCTAAAGGCAGCAGAGTAAGTAGTAAAGAAAATAAAGGGAAGTGTGGCTGCCTTGAAAGAAAGCTGTGAAGAGTGGGATGGTTAGGGTGAGCTCCCTAAGATTCTGTGTCCACAGCAGCTCAGACGTCCTGTCTCCTTTACTGGTGAATATGGTTGGTTGTCTTCCTTATTAGTAAGGGTTGGACTTAGTCCTCACCAGCCAATGCAAAGGCAAATAGGGAGAAATAGGAAAATCTTTAAATCCTCTCTCGAGTAGTCATTCTGTAAGTTTTTCAGCACTAAGCAAAGGGCCATGCGGTGTGGAGAGAGAAAAGCAATGGATTAATTAGCTCCCAGCAGATCTGCAGCTCCCCAGTCATGCAAAGCCTTCTGTTGAAAAGAAATGCCCAGTCATTCTCCTAGCCCGAGCAAGCAGAAAAGAGAGTGAACTATCATTGCCTATGTTTGAGAGAGAAATGAATCAAGCAGAAGCAAGCTGGACTCTTAATAAATGAGGAGGGAATTTAAAAGCAGCACAATAACATTGGAGAATCTGAAGTCTATTTGAAAAAGAAGTGGTCAGTTTTCACCAGGTAAGGTACAAATCTTGAGCTGAGGACGGTTTAGGTTTCGTGTGGAAGCAGCAATTGCTGTTGCAGAGGTGAACAAAATGTCACAGAGCCTGAGCAGTTACTAACTAGGTGATCTGATGGGGCAGGCCAGTGCTCAGTGAGGCCTCTGTGTCACTGAAAATCCAGTAAAAAGAGGGAGTGAGGTGTGCCAGGACCACAGGCTGCAAGCTTCTTCAGCAGGCTGTTCCAGCAAAGCAAAACAGGGCTTAAGAAACATAAATTGGTCTGAGAACAGCTGAAAATATGAGTATCAGGGTGAAGGTACTGCTGAAAACCCAGATGGGTACAAACTTACAAGCTGTAGACAAGTAGAATCAGAGAACGACTTGGGTTGGAAGGGACCTGCAAAGGTCATCTAGGCCAACCCCCCTGCAGCAAGCAAGGATGCCTGCAAGGTCATCCAGAGCCTTATCCAGTTTCACCTTGAGTATCTCCAAGGATGGGGCCTCAGCTACCTCCCTGGGCAAGCTGTTCCAGTGTTCAACCCCCCTCCTGCTAAAGAACCGTGTTTGCAGACTGTACCATCTTTAACAGGCTGCCCAGGGAGGTGGCCAAGTTGCCATCCCAAGGAGGTATTTAAGAGTCACACAGACATAGCACTTAGGGAGGTGGCTTTGTGGTGACCTGCCAATGCTGGATTAGTGGTTGGACTTGAGGAACACAGACATGCCTTCCAGCTGAAATGAAGATGGGATGGTAAAACAGAGGCCTAATTCAAAACACTAGAGCCTTAAGAAATGATTGACTGAGATGTCTCAAGGAGTCCAACATAAAAAAGAATGCCCAACCTGCAGCCAGCACTGCTATAGGCAGCAGGGACTCAGACGCCTCTTCCTGGGGCTGGGTGTACTTCTGCACCACCCTCTCCTAAGACTCTCCCAGGAGAATGTTTTGGCTGTCACTCCCCAGAGATAGACAGCAATACTGTATTCACAACTGCTTGGAGTTCCTTGGTGAGAGGAGCGATGCAGTAGACATGTGAAGTGTCATTATTATTTCTGTTACACAGGTTTATTAAATGTAATGAAGACATTGAGGGATTCCATTAATCCTCACTGCCACACGAGTGTCTCTCAACGTCTCCTTGATTAGCCACCGAAAACGTAACGGCTCTGAGTGCCTTGCATTTTTACACCGTGAGATTGTTGAGTGCACTCTACCTACAGCTTACTCATGACACCTGAATTCTACACCAGCGTGTGCTTTATCTCCTCAGGCTCGTTCCCAGTAGAAAAACACAATCCTATCTAAAGTCTACATTTTTCCTGGAATGCTCTGCCACAACAGAAAAATTCATGCCAGACTGCAATGGGGCTTCCATGAGGGACACAGCACAGCTACACACGTACCCAGGCCTGTGGTGATTAATATCATTATCTCGACGAGGAGCAGAGAATTGAAAGCACAGAGGCAATGTGATTTGCTGCTAGCTGTGGCAGAGGTGCATTTAGCTTTTGCAAGACAACTTCCTTATTTTCCTACTCAAAATCTTTCCAGCTTGTAGGTAGAAAGTGTGGAAGTAGTACTCAGCCGTGTAAGGTCTTTCAGGAGCAGAGGTGTTGGATTTGCATCGTTATTAGGCTGTGATTATTGTACAGCCCAGATGTCAATATATGTGTGTCTTGCACCTACGATAGTTTTCTCTGTGATTTACATGTTTTGCAAATAATTCTGTATTTACTTGGAGTGAATGAAGCAAGCTTCTCCGACACGCTTCCAAGTCACAGTAATGACTTCTTTCCCTGTTATTAAAAAGTTATAAAAACTAAAATTAAAGCTAGATCCAATCCTGAAGGAATAAATAACAAATAACCATTAAAACAATTCCTGGTAACCAACCAGCAGCAGCACAGTCCTGTAAAACAAGCAATTATCCTCCCCCTGTATTCAGCACTGGTTAGACTGCACCTGGAGTGTTGTGTTCAGTTCTGGGCCCCTCAGTTCAGGAAGGATGGCGAGGGGCTGGAAGGAGTCCAGAGAAG
>VZRI01000207.1:49458-80894 GCA_013397515.1 Upupa epops
AGGACAAGGGGCACTGGGTGCCAGCTGGAACAGAGGAGGTTCCCTATCAATATCAGCAGAACCTTCTTCCCAGTGAGGGTACCGGAGCACTGGCACAGGCTGCTCAGGGACACTGTGGAATCTCCTTCTCTGGAGATGTTCCAGACCCACCTGGCTGTGTTCCTGTGCAACTTGGTCTGGGTGATCCTGCTGTGGCAGGGGTATTGGACTGGATGATCTTTTGAGGTCCCTTCTGATCCCTAATGATTCCATGATTCTATGTTTGGTCTGTCAGCATGAATCTTGGTTTTGCTGCACTGGTAGAGCAGGAATAAAGTGATGCTGTTGTGAGTAGTAGCTGCAACTACAAATGCAGTATTCTAAATCCCTTCAAAGCTCATGGTCATAACATTCAGAGCCTGCAAATGCAGAAAGCCTGCAAGCTGAGCTTCCATGATTTGTATTTTCCGAGGTACCTCAGTAGTAACTGGCTGTTACCCAGGTTAGAGAAATGTTTTACATCAGATTTTCATTTTCTTCCTATCACATCGGTTTTCAAATGAAGCAAGTTTCTGCACCGACCCCCAACAAGCAGTGGCAGGTTCCTTGATCATGACACACTTTAAATATCTTCCTTTAGAGTAAAGAACAACAGGATTTTAAAGCTGCTCTGGGTCTTAAAAAACCAACAGGATAAATTACTCTAATGGGGTTTTCTTCCCAATGGGATTCTTACCCTCTCACTGCATCCATTCTGAGTTGGCTGTATTAGCACGTGAGCACACTACATCTTATTTTGTGTGGCAATCAGGAGTGAAACTGGAAACGGCATAAATTAAAGCTGAACTTCAAGTGACTTACCCTAACTACACGGATTATTCAGCTACTTTTCCAAAGCAGAAGGCAGAAGCGTTTTTAAATGTGAGGCTGCACTTTTCTGCACAGGGAGAGAGAAGAAGAGAGGTCTAATGTATTTACCTCCTCTAACTGCATGTTTACTTGCAGTAATCCTTCGGTGAGGGGCACAGAATGCCGTGTACTTGGTTCACTGCATGGCTTCAGCGCAGCAAGCTGTAGATGAGTCTTCTGACACAAGTGGTCAGTTAGTTCCCGAGTTCCTAGAGCGCTTGTGTTATGCAGCACAGAAAACTCAGAGAACCATTCCTGTCGATCAGAGCAGAAATGTGGCACAGATCCACGCTTTGCCAGAGCTATGAAGTTTGCAGGTCCTACTATTTTTTACCAGACATAAATATTTAGTCTTTACGCAGAGTTAGCAGAGAGGCTGGGGGTGATTCCCCTCTCTCAGGCTGTGCCTGGTGGCACCCTGGCAGCCCCAGGAGCAGTATGCTTTATGTTCACAATTATTGAGGCTCCTGGTGTGGCTACTCTGCCGACCAAGTGAGGGAGAAGCGGGATCTCCATGCACAGCACAAAGACTTGAACAGCCTGTGTCAGAAAGTTATGCATGCTTTGATTAACAGCTCGAAAACTTGAAGCTAGGGAGTCTCGTTATGCAAAATGTTCCACGTACAGCAACAGAATGGACGACGGCCAGGTCTCCCTTCAGCTCGTACCTGTGTAAAAATGGATCTGGGAAACTCAAGGGGACCTTATCCCTCTCTACAACTACCTGAAAGGAGGTTATAGTCAGGTGGGGGTCGGGCTCTTCTCTTACCAGGACAAGAGGGCAGGGCCTGAAGCTGCATGAAGGGAGGGTTAGGTTGGATGTTAGGAAGCCCTTCCTCACAGAAAGGGTGATCAGACCCTGGAATGGACTGTCCAGGGCAGTGGTGGAGTCCCCATCCCTGGAGGTGTTTAAGGACAGCTTAGCTGTGGCCCTTAGTGCCCTGGTCTGGCTGCTGTGGTGATGTCAGGTCCTGGGCTGGGCTGGATGAGCTCAGAGGGCTTTTCCAGCCTCAATAATTCCATGTGATTGTGATTCTATATAGATATCTTTCCAAAGCAGCACTGTTAGCTAGGAAATTATCATACAGTTCCAAAGGTAAAAGAGATGTGATCTACTGCCATCTCCCTCCTGTGGACGGTTATTTATAGCAACCTTGGATAGCAGATAGCTGTTTAGCAGTTTGATGTCATAATTTCTATTCCAAGTGAGGAGGATAGCTTTCTGAATAGGAATAAATACAACAAACAGTGATCCCCATCTAGCAAGACGTGTACGTTCCTTATCTCCCACCATTCGCAAGGAGCACGCACGCCGGGATCACAGCCTCTTCAGTCATTATTATTACGCAGCAGGGGCTGAAAGACCTGCAAAGTTTGCTAGTTACCATGAGAAATATTGCCCCCAGGAAATGCCTGATTCAAACCCAGTTTGTAGGTGGTGAATGTCTACCCATAACCACGCATAATGCGAGTAATTCATGAACCATAGGAGCCTCGCTTGTTACTCCGGAGACGATCAACAAATGTCATGGCATGAAACACAGAAGAGCACGTATATTTGTATAGCATGATGAATTACCTACTGCAACCCCTCGACTCGTTGCAGCTACTGGAAATTATCTCGGTGTTAGCAGACACTGAATAAGCAGAATATTTACCTGGTGATCTTTGATTTTCTGAAGCCACTTGTCCTGCCTGGTCTCTGTTGCTTTGTCTTGCATAGGGGCCTCCTCAGGTGCTGTGTTCGTTTTATAGCTTGCAGCTCAGAATGACTCCAGTGCTCCATTTCTTTCCCAGTGGGCTATTTTAACTTTGCAACTGTGGGTGTAGACAAAATTCAGCTGACATCATTTGGATGCAGTCACCATCATTTAACTGCTTAACCGACTAAGGTGGTGATGAGGAACGCGTAGATTGTCAGGTACTCTACCTGTGGTACAGTAAGGCTCTGATCTATGGCATTAGGTGGGTTGGATCACTTATTGTCCTGGCTGGGGTTCAGCTTAAACACTAAAAATCTCTGCAGTGCAGACATCAAGATCCATGTAGCTGTCTGGACTCTTTTTATATCCAACAGAAGATACAGGCGCTATTTATTTCCACATGGAGCAAGCAAGATGAAGAAAAATGTAGTCATTTTTTAGGTGGTTGGCTAACACACACAGATTTCTCTCTGGAGGTGCCTATTTCTTCCATCAGTGAGAAAGAACCCAACTCAGATGCAGGCATCAAGCTTACAAATGTACAAATTCAAGGCAGCTAAATGAATCCTGTGCTGTTCCAGAGCAATTACTCTGGATCTGCGCTGCTGAATTTGGATCTTTTGGACTGCCTGTGTCTTTTCTGCAAACACTGCCCGTGTTACTTATTGTTCTCCTCTGCTCTGCCCTGGTGAGACCACATCTGGAATAGTGTGTCCAGTTCTGGGCCCCTCAGTTCCAGAGCTGCTGGAGAGAGTCCATTGCAGAGCTGTTAAGATGATGGAGTGGAGCATCTCTCTGCTGAGGAAAGGCTGAGGGAGCTAAGTCTCTTCTGCTTGGAAGAAAGGAGGCTGAGGGGGGACTTCATGACTGTTGATCGATATGGAAAGGGTGGGTGTTAGGGAGAAGGAGCCAGGCTCTGCTCAGTGGCATCCAATGATAGGACAAGGGGCAGCGGGTGTCAGCTGGAGCAGAGGAGGTTCCACATAAATATGAGAAGAAACTTCTTCACAGAGAGTGACAGAGCACTGGAAGGGGCTGCCCAGGGGGGTTGTGGAGTCTCCTTCTCTGGAGACATCCAAGACCCGCCTGGATGTGTTCCTGTGCAACTGGATCTAGGGGATCGTGCTCTGGTGGGAGGATTGGACTGGATGATCTTTCAAGGTTCCTTCCAGTCCCTGACACTCTGTGAGTCTGTCATTCCCCATTATACAAAACCACATTTAGAGAAAGATGGGTTTTAGCAGTCAGGTTCTCACTATCCCAAAGTTGACTGCTGAATGCAAAAGTGCTCCTCATTTTCTGCTTAAAAAAAAGACAGGAACAACCCGAAAGCGTTTTGATTTATGGAAAGCACAAAAAGATGTTGTTTCTTCACATTTTGTTTCTTTTCTAATAAAAATCTTGATCTAAACGGGAACATTTTCCAAAAATCAAAGAAGTTTTCAGCTCATCTATACTTTCCCTGGTGTGAGCCATTTGGTGTTTTGAGAGGAGAATGCTGGGGAGATTTGCCAGAGAATCAACGGGAAATCTTAAGTCTTTGAAGAAACTTGTAGATTCGCTGCTTAATAAGACACACGAGCTTGCCACTTGGCCATCTATATTCTAGTACATCTGGGCTTTTCTCCGTAAATGCCAAGTGAAGTTGACAAGATACAGAAGTGTTTTGTTGTTGTGGCTTTTGTGGTTTTCAAACTGATTAATAAACACATACAAACAGCCTGCCTGAGAATGCAAGAGGACTGGATTCCCTAGGCGATTCTCATCCTTCCAAAATTAGTCTCAAGTCTAAACAGTGTTGATACTAAAGCAGCCCAGCAGCATCTAGGGCATTCCAATGTGGTTAAAAATTGTGCTGCAACAAGTGCCAGGCATAGAAGATACACAGAGTGCAGTGATGCAACAGCTAGGCATGAGCAGACAGTGTGCCTTGCAGCCCAGAAGGCCAATCACATCCTGGGCTGCATCACAAGAAGTGTGGCCAGCAGATTGAGAGATGGGATTCTACCCCTCTGCTTTGCCCTGCTGAGACTTCACCTGGAGTCCTGCACCCAGCTCTGGAGCCCTCAGTGCAGGAAGGACAGGGAGCTGATGGAGCAGGTCCAGAGGAGGCCATGAAAATGATCAGGATGCTGAGTCCCTCTGCTATAAGGACAGGCAGAGCGAGCTGGGGTTGTTCAGCCTGGAGAAGAGAAGGCTCAGGGAGGGGACCTGACAGTGACCTTCCGCTACCTGAAAAGTAGACTGGAAAGCACTGTGATAAAATGGATTATTTCTTAGCTCAGTGTGGGCTTTTAAAGTTATCCAGGCATAATGACATTAAAGCCCAAGTAGCACAGTTTGATTTTGATCAGTCAGTGGGTGCTATATACTAGTTAGGTAAACGAGAGATTGATACTGGTATTGACCTAAGATTTCTTGATGTAAAGTAGATTGCAATCTAGGTATTGGGTGTTCCAGAATTTATCCCATCACATCTGCTTCCAGGAACAGCCATAGAAAGCACCTGAACGAATATGTTTACCAGAAATAACTGGTAACTTTCATAAGAAACACGAAGTTCCTGCGTATCACAGCATCACAGAATCATTCAGGTTGGAAAAACCCCTGATGTTAGCCAGTACATTCGATAATCCAACTCTACCAAGGTCACCACTAGGCCAGATCTCTAAGCACCACTTCTAAATGACTCTTAAACACCTCCAGGGATGGGGACTCAACCCCTTCCCTGGGCAGCCTGTTCCAAGGCCTGACTACTGTTTTCCTAATGTCCAGCCTAACCCTCCCCTGGTGCAGCTTGAGGCCCTTCACTCTGTCACTACTGACCTGTGAGAAGAGACCAGCAGTCACCTCTCTGCAAAGTCCTTTCAGGACACAGGGACATACACATGATCTCACATACCTGGGATCATCTTGTCCTCCTTTGAGCACTACATATAAACGAACAAAGCCTCACACTTCTTTTTGAAAATAGAGTCAGTGTTGGGATGTTCAGCCTTCACACTCCTCAAATAAAACAGTTAACTCCTGACCTCAAAACCCAAACATTTCTGAGGCTGCAGACAGTTAAAGTGAACAAGGGCAGTTTCAGGTGAGGCAGAGAGAATTTTAATGAGGACAGGTACCCAGAGTGTGATGTACGACCAGAAAGAAGCTGGATTATGTTAGGACAAGAGTGCCATGAGCAGGCTTGATGCCACATTACCCCACAGATTGGTACTGGAGCACGCTCATACTTGTGATAAGAAAAGCAAGGGTGTCTTTACAAAATTGGGCATGGAGTTCCATAGAACACGTCAGCATGAGGGCCATACATTTGGGCTGGCTGGTGTGGAAGAGGTAAGGGATCTGGCTGCTGAGCCACTCAGTTAGGATAAGGTGTTGTAAATCTGCCTACGTAGCTTAGAGGGGCCAGTTAGGGTCCAGAGCCACCGCTAACTAGAGTGACATCGGAAAGGACAAGTTGCTAAAGCAAACTTGAGAACTTTTTAGCTAAGAGGGCAGGCTTTGTTTCATCCCAACCCTAACTACTGGTTATGTTATCCACGATGAGCTGTCAGCTCTGACTTGGTTTTGTGCAGTTCATGCCTACTGCACCAGTACTGCTGCTGTAACTGCGTGCAGCTCATCGTGCCTACCTAACAGGAAAAGTGATCACTCGTCTCCACTGCAGTGTCTGGAGGTGTGTCAGGCTATTCATTTGATTTGAGAAGAACTATTGGACTCCTTGTCCTATCCTGTGAAGTTTTCACTCCCTTTTGTGTGTTTAATAATGCATTTTGTTACTGTCTTCCAGTCCCTGAAGGGAACCTACAGGAGGGCTGGAGAGGGTCTTTGCCCAAGGGGATCCAGTGACAGGACAAAGGGAAAGGATTTGAAACTGAAGGAGAAGAGGTCCAGACTAGATCTTAGGAAGAAGTTCTGCAGTGAAAGGGTGGAGAGGCTCTGGAATCGATTTCCTAGGGAGGCTGTGGCTGCCCCCTCCCTGGAGGTGCTCGAGGCCAAGCTGGATGAGGCTTTGAGCAATCGAGTCTGGTTGAGAGGCATCGCCGCCCATGGCAGGGGGTTGGAGTAGCTGAGCTCTGAGGTCCCTTCCAACCTGAGCCAGTCTAATGAAGACTCAGATGAGCACTAAATGAACGTGTTGCTCAGTATCAGATGCAGGTCAGGTTTGCATATAACTTGAGACCTGTTTGCTGAGAAACTATGGACAATACTTGTTGACTAAAGATCTTAAAATTGTTCATTTGATTTCACAGCAATTTCAACTAGACCCTTCACTTCCAGCTCCCTTAAGAAGAATGTTGACAGATGATTCCCCTCTCCACAGGCCAGTGGCACTGGCTATAGAAGGCAACCTGATGGGTCAGAGATTCTGGAACTGAAAATAAAGGTTTATTATGGTATTCTGGAATGGTTCTCTGGATGATTCCTCCTGACTGTGAAGGTTACCCTGGCAGTTTCTCTTTTGATAGAAGACGTGCAGGACACCTGCCTGGCTCTGCTGCTTTCACAGAATCATAGAATCATCAGGGATCAGAGGAGACTTCGAAAGACCATCCATCCAGTCTGATCCCCCTGCCACAGCAGGATCACCCAGACCAAGTCGCACAGGAACACAGCCAGGCAGGGCTGGAACATCGCCAGAGAAGGAGACTCCACAACCCCCCTGGGCAGCCTGGTCCAGTGCTCCAGTACCCTCCCTGTGAAGAAGGTCCTGCTGATATTGATAGGGAACCTCCTCTGTTCCAGCTGGCACCCAGTGCCCCTTGTCCTACCCCCAGATGACCTTGAGAAGAGCCTGGCTCCATCCTCCTGACACCCACCCCTCACAGATTGAGAGACATTAATGAGGTCAGTCCTAACAGCAGATACTAGTTTGTTGTAAAGATGTGGTCTTTGCAAAATCACTCTGCTCAGCACTCATGTTTCTGCTACCCTCTAGCTGTCTACTTCCTCATTATCTAACATTTCATTTCCAAATATTCAGCTTCATTTTAAGACAGGAGAAAAACAATTTTAAGGGATTTATGTATATAAACACCTGAAAATAACTATTCCTGTAAACCCTTTTCTCTTTCTTTTAGGACAAGTAGTTACTATAGAATAAAATTGATGGCTACCACTGTAGTTTATTCCCTATGACATTGCTTTCAGATGTTAGTTGGGGATTTGCATCGTTTTATCCCAGCTAATTAACTCTAAAACTAGTCTCTGTAAGATGCAAAACATGGGAGAAAAGATTGTGGGAGACAAAAGGGTGACTACAGCAAGAACTGCATTGAGTGAAATGAACCTCCAGCGCAGAACAAACTCTGTGGAGCACAGGAGAGTTTAATTTGAAAGGGTGGGTCTTGCTGTGCAGCCTCTGCAGGTGTGATCTGCTCTCGGCCTCATTTGCAGTGACAGTGTATTTAAGAACAGCGGTGCCTCACTGAGCATGCCTTCTGCCTGCTCTGTCGCTGCAGAGATGTTGGCTCTGGCATATCTATGTCAATCCAATACGAAATTTCCTCATGGAAGTGCAGTTTGGTGCTGCTAACTCTATAAACTGCCCTGAGAACTCCCATGGATACTGCTGTAGTGAAGAATCTGGTTGTGTTTCAGGAGGAAGGAGCCAGGCTCTGCTCAGGGGCATCCAATGCTAGGACAAGGAGCACTGGGTGCCAGCTGGAACAGAGGAGGCTCCACATCAAGATGAGAAGAAACTTCTTCCTGGTGAGGGTGACAGAGCCCTGGAAGGGGCTGCCCAGGGGGGTTGTGGAGTCTCCTTCTCTGGAGATGTTTACAACACACCTGGACTGTTCCTGTGCGACTGGATCTAGGGGATCCTTCTCTGGCAGGGGGATCAGACTGGATGATCTTTTGAGGTCTCTTCCAACCCCTACCACTCTGTGATTCTGTGATAAACCTACTTTCAGAGATATTTATAACTCAGGCATTTTAATTTGCATCAGGCTTTGGGGAACTTGACTCACGGGTCAAAAAGTGAAGCAATTTTTAGCTTATGTATTTGAAAAGAGAAGATTTTAGCCAAGAGCAGTTTGCAGTACAGATGCATTTAGATGATTTAGAAGCTTCCGTGATAAGAAAATGTATGTGATCTCATGCAGTAATTATATAATGTGAATACATCTGTGTTCATAAATTCAGATTAAGAAGAGAAACTGTATTAATTGTTTACATTTTTTGAAATCAGCATCAAAATATGATGGGTTTACACGTTATTTCCAAGTTAAAAGCGTGGATACTGTAATTTCAGCTTCACTTTTTGGAAATGTGAAAAACATTTGCTTTTATAAATGTTTCACAAATAATAGAACAAGAAAATTTTGAATGCATTCAATCTGCTGGAAGGTGGGAAGAGGCTGCAAAAAGATCTGGACAGGCTGGGTCAATGGGCAGAGGCCAACGGGGTGAGGTTTAACAGGGCCAAGTGCAGGGTCCTACACTTTGGCCACAGTAACCCCCTGCAGCTGCAGACTGGAGGATGAGTGGCTGGAGAGCAGCCTGACAGAGAGGGACCTGGGAGAACTGGTTGACAACTGGCTGAACAGGAGCCAGCAGTGTGCCCAGGTGGCCCAGAAGGCCAATGGTATCCTAGCTTGTATGAGCAATAGTGTGGCCAGCAGGACTAGGGATGCAATTCTTCATGTCTACTGGGCACTGGGGAGGCCTCCCCTTGAGCACTGGGGGCAGTTCTGGGCCCCTCACTTCAAGATTGAGGGGCCGAAGTGGGTCCAGAGGAGCAATGAGGGTGGAGAAGGGACTGGGGGGAAAGGCTGTTGGAAAGAGGCTGAGGGAGCTGGGCGTGTTTAGCCTGGAGAAGAGCAGACTCAGGGGGGACCTTCTCCCTCTTTACAACTCCCTAAAGAGAGGTTGTGGTCAGGTGGGGGTCAGGCTCTTCTAGCAATCTGCATCATCCTGATGCAACTAGCACCAGGATGAGAGGGCAGGAACTGAAGCTCCCAGGGGAGGATGTTAGGAAGCCCTTCCTCACAGAAAGGGTGATCAGGCCCTCGAATGGACTGCCCAGGGCAGTGGTGGAGCCCCCCAATCCCTGGAGGTGTTTAAGGACAGCCTGGCTGTGGCCCTTAGTGCCAAGGTCTAGGTTGTGGTGATGTTAGGTCCTGTGCCGAATGTATGACCTTAGAGGTCTTTTCCAGTATCAATAATTCTGGGCTACTGTGTTACCACATCTAGTTCCTTTTCTGTGAAGGAGGAATTGAAAGCTGCTTTAAGTTTTGGGCTGGCTGATAGTTACCCTCACTGCTGGAGTGCTTTTCTACCATGAATATATTTACAGAAATACACAGGCAGTAGGCACTCAGAGATACAGCTGAAGGTTCAGCAACATTCTCTTCAGATATACACTATCCAAACTTATGTTTATGGTAATTTTCTCTAGAATCTAAGAAACAAAACTTCCACCCTGAATTACTTAATGGAGACCTTTTTCTTTATCAGTGTTTTGTATTGCACATCTGCTTGATGCGTGCACTTCCTTTGTCACTAATGGTCTCAGCTCTACTCTAAACTAGAGTCTTCTCATCTCATTTTCACTTGATAACTGGTCTTTCACTCTGTCAGTGAGTCACATTAGCACTTCTAGGTCACTGATGTAAAAACCGAACACACTCCTTGTCTGTAATGATTACCCCTGTAGAGGTCCATTAGTTGCATTCCTTTCTGAAGTTACAGTCTACCCTCTGCAGTGCTGACACCTACTATTTACCTGTGCAAATACCTTATCCTTTTCACTGCACTTGCTGACCTTGTAGATTAGCATTTATAAATTGCCTTCAAGTCTGTGTAAATTGTGATGATGACTTCCCCTCTCTCTTTACCTGACTTTTTTTCCCCCCTCATCTGGTGTTTAAGGGAAGGTTAGATGTGGTGCTTAGTGCCATGGTCTAGCTGATGTTGTGGTGTCAGGTCAGAGGTCTGTACCATTACCTGCTCCACTACTATCCCCCTTTAACACTTTCTGAAGTATCTGATCAGAGTTGTGTCCTGCTTTATATGGAACCATCTTCACTATTAGAGCCCCTCAGCTCCTGCCCACTCTGTCCCTCAACCCTGAGCCAGCTACAAACCAAGATTTTGTTCAATTTTAGACAGGCAGGGGCTGTCTTTGAAATAAAAGACCCTATTCTACTTCTTTTAGATATGTATAGGTAAAAGTATATTGCTAGCATTGCTAATTCCCAGCATAATTTCAAGCTGTTTACAAATATTTTCCTTTGGTTTCATTTTGAATGTGATTTTTAAATATGACATTTAATAGTTCAGCTCTGGTTGGCATGAAAGACACTCTGGTTGGTATGAAAGACACTCTTATTCCTACCAGTCAGTTTTCAGTATTTATATATTAAAAATAAGTATATAATATAGACTGTAATATATATATGAACATTTAAAACCCACCATCTCTCAAATAGCTAGCTTCAGTGAAGAATAACATATGTATATCTGTTTTATCAACAGCATCCATGTGTTCGGTTTCTATGTGATACTGGTTGTGGATACTGGTTGATGCAGTGGATGTATGGTTTATAAAGGATGGCAAAATCATGCCAGAAAATACTGGTTTGGATTCAGGGTTTTTAGATTTGATAAAGCCCCAGTTGTGCAAACAAATATCTAATTAAGATTGTGAGTTTGTATATTGCATACATCAATACTCACGCATTCGAATTTTAATCTATGGAACAGCATGCACAGAACTAATGTCAAGGTTGTGAAGCTATAGCTGCCTTTGCTGAAACCTCAATTCCTGCAGCAACTGAGAGTTAAGAAATTGAATTTCTTTTCAATCCTGAAATGTAACAGAAGGTCGATAGCTCTAAGCTCCTGCAAAGCTGAATTTCTGAGTATTTTCAATATCAAACCTGCAAAATAATACATTAAAAATGGAGTGTTTCCTTTCATCAAGGCTAAAACAAGCGCACGGCCCTCAGATAGCCTTCCATCATTCCTACGTGTGCATATCATGTTATCAAACAACTGCAAAAGTCAAAGCATGCACCTCAACCTCATCAACCCGACACACTCAACCTTGTCAAAACAAATCTTCACAAAGCCCTTTCTCGTTTTGACTAATCAGCATTTTCTGATTGCAAATCATTCTCATTGTTTTAGAAATCATTTAAAGCATTTTGCATCTTCCCTGTGAAGTTGGATTCATGGTTCCATCATTCAGAGACCCTCTAAGGACAGTCTGGGAGTATCTAAGTACCACTCCAGAGAGCACTACAGTTTCTTAGGTTGTTTTACTTTGGTTTTGAACAACTCTGGGGTTTCCCTCCCCCTTCTGAAAACCAGCCTGGTTTTACAAATGAGAAATTAGGAAGGACTTTGAGATAGGACTGAACTAAGTAGTTATTTATGAGTGGTATGCAGCATCGTCCTTGGCTAGATGAGCGACAAAAAGGTCTCATTATCGTCACTCTACATCCCGTCCCTCTGTAAGTTCCATTTCCGATGAGGATTTCAAACCTTTCTCCTTCACCTCTTCCTGCTGAATGATAATTGAGCTTCAAAAGGACTGCAGACCTTGCCTGCTCAGAAACCCTTAAAATAATAACATTGAATTTTGCAGGACTTCTCAGATTTTCCTTTTTACAGTATTCTTCTTAATCATTTTCCCAGCCGTGCAAAGGCATGGGAGAGATAAAAGAGACAGTGATTTATTTTTTAAAGCTTGCTGGATTTTTCTCTTTGTATTCTGCATTATTTCTTCCCTGGCCATTCGGAAGGAACACGCTCTCTTTCTCACTGCAACAACTAAGACTTCTGTAAAGAAGGTCTGTGTTTAATGAATGAGCAGACTGCATTACATTTTGACACCATAAAAACAATCTGTTTTCAAGGAGTTAAAAAAAGACAAGAGGGGAAGAACTGCTTAATGTATGCATTTGAAGTCGCTACAAAGAAGGGAATGTAAATAGCTATGGAAAAAGACTCTAGTGCATCTTCACTAAATGGCAAGGGGCTTGGAGCTGTAGAAATGCTCTACTCGACCACCCAAGAACAAGTAACGCATACCATGCTCTGTGCCTTATGTATTCTATCAAGCCCTTTGCACGAGAATACATTTACCACACAAAAATTTAACCACAGGGATTATTGTTCCTGAACTCATTCACTCTCTTATGGATGTATATTGCAATAATTACTCGTGTACTAAACACTGTAAACTGGAAATGTTCAGCTGCAGTTAGTTACAACCTAACAGCGAGTAAAATAAACAACTAGGTATCTAGAATAAATATGTAATTATAGTTAGATATCTAGAATTTTTTGGTATCAAGCTCAAACAAAGGCAGATTCAAACGAGACAGCAGTTGAAACTGTAGGAACAATGGTTTGCTTGAGTTTTAATCAATGAGAGCTGCAGTGTTCACTGATCATTTTGTTACCTTAACAACACCACAGAACTCTTGGGCAGAGAATACAGCTAGAAATAGAGTAATTCAGATGTAAAATGAAGTTTCAAAACCAGCTGAAGGGGAAAAAAGCAGAACATCTTGGAGTCTGGGAGTTAACTTTGCATACTCTTCTTTCATACTATGGGTTAGTGAAGGAAGTGTCAAGTCCTGGAGAAGGCTGGGAGCAAAAATACTGCTTTGTAAGTGAAACTCATCAATGAAAACCTACTGACAAAGTCATGAGGCTGACATTCTTTCCCAAAATCATTGAAGACAGGGTTGCACAGAAATGAAATTCTATTCACTAGTGAGCAGAGAGGAGAACATACCGACTCACATCTACGGGCCCCTTCCTTGATTCGGGCACATAGGGACAGGGGAATCAAAGTCACTGCATTTAAATTGTGTCACTTCTTCCCAATTGAAACATCAGCTTTTGGGAAACCAGTGCTCTTCATCTGCAGGTATGACACTGAGCAGCTCTCTGCCTCCCTAAAGGATCAGGACACCGAACAGCTGATGCTCTTAGATGGCGTGAATTTCTGCAGCTGCTTAGCTGTCATTGCACGAAGCCTTTCCCCTATACACAATCCATAAAACTGCCTCCTGGAGGTCCACAAGCATTCAGAAACAATGAGAGCAACAAAGAGGCATGAAACATGAGTGGTGTTTGGATTTTCCGTGATATTTGTATGAGCTTAGCCCACTCCCATTCATTGAATCATTTGCTCCTACTCTGTACTACATTATGTTTATGTGGGATCACTCGCCAGTTTATTCATTCTTTTTTTTGCTTGGTTTCAACATTTTTCCTACTTCTCTGCCCAGAACCTCCCATCACCTTGCTTAGAGGATAGTGAGTAAAGCTGCACTGAGAGAAGGGCTGTAGGATTTTGAAGGGCTTTCTGGTTTTGCTGGCCCCAGGAAAGCGCTCTCTGCTGAGACTGCTGTAGTCCCTTGGGTCTGCCAGCATGGTTTCTCCTATAGATCTAGAGGAAAGACCTGTACAACAACGCCTGAGTGCTACGAATCACCTTAAACCCATCCATATTTCCAGCAGGTCTCCTGGGGAATTTGTGATTTAGTTCCCCACAGTTAAAAATCAACTGTGTAGAGTCCTTCTTTCAGAAACACCACAGTGAGGATGCTGCACAGGTACACCTGCCCTACATTTCCTCCGTTAGAAGACTCTTCTTGCTTTGCTTACATGTTGCTCTGGGTTGCAAACTCACCTCATTGATATGCTCTGCACCACAGACAACCGAACTGTGCATTAGTCCAAGAGAGATAATAAAAGCTGGAATCCTTCAGCGTCCTTTCTCTGCTCATCTTTTCACTCCACTTTCAACAGATTCTCACCTGTTTCACTCTTCAGCAGCCAGCATGTGTTTTTATTGTCTTTGAAGGCTTTGACTGTCCCTACAGAAACAGGGTGTTACTAAGGAATACCTATTAACTCTAAGGACATACCCCATCTTTATGTCATGTCACTTTTTATAGTAAATATGGTTCTCACCACTGCCAGAGCTGTTTTTTGCTTCTGGAGTTTCAGGTGCTTGATTGAAATGACTTCTGGTAATCAAAGGTGCTTCACAAAGACATTCATATGGTTTAAAACGACCTCTTTCTTTCATGGTAGGTGCTACCTCCTCTTCCTCAGATTATCACTGAGGATCTAGGTTGACAGCCATCTTTTATACCGATGGTCCCAGAATGCTCTTAATGATCTGAGGTGGGAGGGAAGACTGTATCTGTCCTTCAGAGGACATAGGGACAAGGACTGACAAATAAGCCAGCAGTGGGACACTCCTCAAAAGGGACTCTCACTATTATACCCCCCTTAAGTTGGCAGTACTATTAGATCTGGGACAAGAGTGTGCCGTATTCCCATGGAAGCACTACTTCTGGGTACCAGAAAGCTGTTTTCTCCTCACAGATACCACTGGGATCCATTTAATCCCTTAGCTTTTATAGTCACAGTGCTCTAAGCCTCCTTCTGTACCAACTGTACACTCCATCCCTCCAAAGGATTTGTCAGTTTCAGTCACTGCACTGAAGGGTCCTTTCCCATCCTGGCTCAGGTGTGCATCATGTAACAACAGAGGCTACTCTACTCCTGCTCGCGAGAGCGATGAGCCAAAATAGCAGATGGAAAAGGAGGCAGAGACAGATCCTTTCCAAGCCCTTTCTACTTCAGATACAGATTCTAAATCAGTAGCAGAAGATACAACTCTGGAAGTTGCACTGGTTCTAATTTTGTACCATGGTGGTCTTTTT
The DNA here is from genome assembly GCA_013397515.1 of Upupa epops. NCBI lineage: Eukaryota > Metazoa > Chordata > Aves > Bucerotiformes > Upupidae > Upupa > Upupa epops. The sequence continues at coordinate 64,757 of VZRI01000207.1, forward strand.
CCACAGTGAGCAAAGAAGATTTTCCCCTACCATCTGGTTGTGCAGAGTCTTGGAAATTAAGCCTCAGACAGATCCTAGAAAACTATCTAGGCTAGTTCTCCCTGCTCCCTACTAACTGTCTTGTTAAATTCTTAATTATAGGACTCCTGAGAAGGCAGGAGTCTTCCAAGGTGCTCAACTTGGTCACGCATTTACTGCACTGCCATGGAAAAGGCTCTCTAAATATCCTCTACCTGATTATCCTCACTCTTGTTTAGTGTCAAGATAACATGCTTTCTCCTTGCCCATCCGTTAATCTGTACTTCCAATGTCATCTCTATCTTATAAACACTTCAGGGCACCTTCATTCTCTATACTTCTCTTTACTTGAATCCACGTTTAACAACAGCAAAGAAATAATAATCGTTAATTACAACTAATGACAGTGAGTTGTGAAATGGAAATCTCTGCCGTCCCTAATTTCTCCTGATTTGGGGCTCTGGGTTTTGACAAGCGTCCACATCTAATAATAACAATGCTCAATGACACGATGACTTTTAAAAATGAGGTTTAAAAAAACCCCCTGTTTAAGCCAGTAGCAACATTTGTCACCACAAATTCCCTGTATTTAAAGAAGATGGATTATCATGAGGAGAAGTAAAAATCCAATCAAACTGCCTGCCACTTCTATTAAAATTATGCAAGCGACAAGTATTCTCTTCAGCACTGAATATCCCGTTCAGGACTACCCTTATCAGGCAGAGGATGCTCATTGTCACAAAATATTGAGCCTGAAGACACCTCTGAGATCAAGTCCAGTCTATATAGATATATATATAGGGCAAGAGGCAATGGGTGCCAGCTGGAACAGTGGAGGGTCCATATCAAGATCAGAGTGAACTTCTTCCCAGGGAGGGTACTGGAGCACTGGCACAGGCTGCCCAGGGGGGTTGTAGAGTCTCCTTCTCTGGAGACATTTCAGACCCCCCGGCTGGGTTCCTGTGTGGCTTGGTCTGGGTGATCCTGCTGTGGCAGGGGGATTGGACTGGATGATCTTTTGAGGTCCCTCCCAATCCTTAATGATTCTATGATATATAGAGAGTCTCTATAAATATCTAGTATATAGATGCACAGACAGTTATTTTACACTCACTCTTGATGTAGGAGCAATAGTGATTTCCCAAATGACACACAGTTGTCTTCCCTTTCCTGCTAATGTGTCATTGTCTAGCAAATGGCTTAAACTACATGACTGATTCTTCATTTCCTTTTGGTTTTGCTGCCATGGCCAACAGATCATGGAATTATAGAAAACGACAGGGGTTGGAACAGACCCCTGTAGGTCATCTAGACCGGCTAGAGCATGTTCTCCTAGAGAACATCACACAGGGCTGCACCCAGGTGGATTTTGAGTGTCTCCGGAGCAGCACTCCACAGCCTTTCTGGGCAGCCTGTGCCAGTGCTCTGTCACACTCACAGTCCAGAAGTTGTTTTAGGTGTTCAAATCAAACATCCTATGTTGCAATTTATGCCCATTGCCCCCTGTCCTGTCACTGGGCACCACTGAGAAGAGTCTGGTCCCATCATGCTGACAGTGGCGCTTCAGGTACTTACAAGCAATTATGAGATCTCCTCTCAGTGTCCTCTTCTCAGGCCAAACTGATCCCATAATACTGCTGGTAGCGTAAGACTCAACAGCTAAAGACTATCCTGCAATCGGCAGTTATCACCCTGTGATTGTGGGGGTCCATTTTTCCTTGCTTTCTGCATTCCATGTCACAGCCAGTGTTTTAATTAACCCGATGAAACGTTATAATGTTCATACGGCCCTAAAGAATAGCGGAACAGCCATACCTGAATTCCAACCCCTTCAACCAGTGATCTTGCCATTTCTATCGACGCATATTCATTTCACTCGTGCAAAGTTATGTCAAGTGGGTGCAAATTCTTCCTAGCCCCAAAGCAGTTTCCTAGCTTGTCTCACTCTCACTGCTGCCAGTGGAAGGGCAGAGAGCCCCCTCCCCAGCCTATCAATGGACTAAAACCCTTTCTGGTTTAGATCTGGAGCGCGACCTTGAAGGGGGCTATTTGGAGAAGACATAATTCAGTGAGGACTTGTGATCAAAAGTTCCACTATGCCTAGCTTGCATAATTTCGAAATAATTGGAAAAGGTGATTTATCTCCTGCCAACTTTAAAAGGATCTTTATAAAAGTATGCAATATGTCTCAAAGTGTTAAACTGTGTCCTAAGGCTGTTAGATTTTACACATTTGCATGACTTTTTAAATCAGTCCTAAAGCTGTTGCTTTTGGTTATTTATAATGCAGTCCATAGAACAGATACTGTTCCATTTTTACCCTTCTCTTTGCTATCGACACAATGACAGGGATTGTATTTTTGACCTTTACTCTAACAAGCGTTCAGACAAGACTGAGAAAGTGCACTTTTGGAAACACATCCTTCAGAGAAAGGGGAGAGAAGAACTACTGCATCTGTGAGGGAAGCAGTGAGTGGTTTGAGTTTGGGCGAGCTTCTTCACCTGAGGGACTGGGGAGCTGCTATGGCAGTTTGTGAGTAGGAGCGTAGAATTCCAAGCTCTCCTTTAGATTCAGTTTGGCCAATAGGTGACTCTACAAAACCAGTACCAGTGGTTTGGAGCATCCTGTTTCTGGTTTCCTGCATTTGGTCACTTTTTGCCTGGTTTTTGTTTGCAGAGGAGCACAAGTCACTGGGCTGGACACAGAAGCCCTCTTGCCTTGGGAATCTGGTGAATGGAGACAGCAGGAGCTGACCACTGGAGGAAAGGCTTTGCCTGTAATCTGTTGGATGCTGAAACGAAGAGTCTTTCCCTTGTTCGTGGCCCGTAGGAATCAGCACACTGGAAAACTGGCTTGGAACCACATGGAACTGGCCCTTAACATCCCTTAGAGCCAACAGATCTTTCACGCATGGACTGAAAGGACATCACATTCCCACAAGGAAAAGAATTGCTGGAGGCTTCATCATCAGGAAGAAGTAGTAACTTGGCCCCGTTAGAGAATAACCACACATTCTTACATGCCTGTCTCTGTGTTGGGGCTTACGTTGTGCGATGTAAACGTGCCTTGTGTTTTCTCCTAAATCAAGCCAGTCTGTGATTTTCCCTATGACTTCTATAAATGATTTTGAACCCCTCTTGTTTTGATTAATTTGATTTGATTCATTGGTTAATCAATTCATTGGTTAGTTCAATTAGTTGGTTAATCTTGACTTGGACCTTATCAACTGATCAACAGGTGACAGAGAGAAAAAGACACTGGGCAAGAAAGCAAACTATAAAGCACCTCTTTCAGTCTAAGTTGCAGAGTCTCTGCATTCAGAGAACACAAGCATGCAAACAGTCCCAAACATGCGTAATGGCTTCTTGCAAATTAAACTATAGAAGGAATTAGAAACTATTCTTATCTGCCCGTGCAATTCAGAGCAGGAAATATGTCTCCTTTGAAAGCTGAAGGTGTCGAGTTAGTTTTTGCTACTGCAATCCTTGCTCTATCAGTACCTTCCCACTCTCTATTTCCAAGCATTTCAGACTTGATGTGGGAGTGAAAGGCTTCTGGAAGAGCTCTGCTCTTGTCCATTCACCTTTGGCTCATTTACTTGGCACCAGTTGCACACATCTGCTTCACTGGACCTTCTTCAATGGGGCTCCCCTTCCTGATCTATTCCACTATACCTCCTCTCCTTAGTGTTTATCTCAAAATACTCCCCCTGAGACCATCAAAGAAACAGAGATAAAGAACAGTCTGCCTAAGACATGAAAATGAGCTGAGCCTAAGCACTCAGTCACCCTTCATTACTAAACTTTCTTCACACACTGCTTGTCATGCTCTGACTATACTCATTGCTAATTGTCCTTCTGCAGTCTGATACCTAGAATGAGAGTAGGGTCATCGTCTTCTTCTTAATAAGCAGAATCCAGAAAACATACAACCTCCTCTCAGCACAGAGAGGATTTCTATTCAAGCATTCTCTTCGCATTCACCCAATACCAAAAAAGACTGGAAAAGTTCACCAAGGGCTATCACCACAAAATTACTATCACAATTTATTCAGCTGAAAAACGCAGATAAACTTCTGAGCGTTCAGAAGCTTCTCAAGGCAAAGGACAGCATTCATCAGATGCTTGGAGGAGCAAAGCAACCACAAACCCAGCTTTTTTTTCTGGCCAGGGAACCAGTTTTACAGCTGTTTTCTATTGTCAGGATGACTCAAACCATATGGGTGTAGCTGATCCCAAGCCTTCTAAGATGCACCAATCACACGCCTTCACCTACACAGCTGCAGATGTAATCAGTTTCACTCTGACTTCTGAAAATAAAGCACTATATTTAAGTCTAGCAAGGCTCAGCCTGAACCACCTCTTCCCTCCCCACGTTGTTTTATGATAACATTCGTGTCTATGCCTCAGTGAGGTGCAGGGCTCGCTCGCAAAGGCTGTCCTGCTTGCACACCAGTTCCAGTAAAACAGAGGTGACTCAAAGGCCTTCCACTAACTACTTCCAAGGTAATATGCTTATTCTTAGCGCTGCATTTGGTTCCTGGTATATACAGGGTGGAAGCTGGAGTCACACCAAGGTCATTGCACTGTGGTTCTGTTTGAAGATGGATTTTACTTTATGATTTTGAAGAGCTTTAGCCTTCCACACTTGAGACAGGGGGATTTCTTCATAGCTACGTGCCATGCTTTCAAGGTAAATGTGTTGGTTCACCTGAAGGTGATCTGTTCGTTATTAAGGACATAAGGGAAGAGGATAATTTGCATGATCTTGGGATGAAGCATGAAAGAATTGCTGTTAATATTTTTTTTGCTCTTCTATTTTTTTAAAAAATACAGGATCATTTCTCTAACCTACTTAAAAAAAATGTGCTTTAAATATCACAGAATTATTGAGGCTGGGAAAGACCTCTGAGATCATCAAGTCCAGCCTACAACCTGACATCACCACTATTATATTGTAAGTCCCTCAGGAATTTTGGGAGACAAAAAATTACAGTGTTTTTCTTTTGGTTTAAGAAAAATAATTATCTGTCTGTAAATCAGAAAACACATCAGAGAACAGAGCTACAAATTCTACAGGCCAACCATGGAACTACTTGTAAAATGGCTTTAGATTTATACAAGCAAGAACAGAATAGAATTATAGAATCATAGGGATCAGAGGGGACCTCGAAAGATCATCCAGTCCAATCCCCCTGCCACAGGAGCATCACCTGGACCAAGTTGCACAGGAACACAGCCAGGTGGGTCTGGAACATCTCCAGAGAAGGAGACTCCACAAACCCCCCTGGGCAGCCTGTGCCAGTGCTCTGGCACCCTCCCTGGGAAGAAGTTTGTTCTGATATACCGTATCACTGACATTTCTCTCTTAACACTGGATTTTTTTTCCACAGTACTATGATGCACAAAGTTTTTAGAGCAAAACTTTTTAAACTCATTAAGACTTTGGGCTAATGAGGAGTTATTCTGTGGAGCCCATGAGCCAGACTGCAAGTGTGAAGCAGTGGAGAGCTCTCAGCAGCATGGTTCTTACTAACCTCTTCATGAAAATCTCTCCCTTTGGTTAGAGTTCAAATCCTTCTACGTGCAACTCAAAAACTTGATGTGCCAGATCATTCTCTCATGGCATGCGTGCAAGCACAGACAATGATCATTCTTCCAAGCTGCATGTCTGTGTGAGGCAAGCAGGACAGTGTTTTCACAGCCACCTTCTGCCTCTGTCACCTGCAGGGACCAGTGTTCACAGAATTGTAAAGATTGTAAGGGACCTGTAATGTAATCTGGTCCAACCATCAACCCATTCCTACTCTGCCCACTAAATCCTGTTCCCTAGGGCCTCATCTAGTTGCCCTTTGAACACCTCCAGGGACGTGGAGCACTCTCTCCCTGGGCAGCCTCTTCCAACCCCTGATCACTCTGTCAGGGAAGATTTTTCCTCAAGTCTGGTTTAAGCCTCCCCTGGCACAACGTGAGGCCATTTCTTCTTGTCCCATTGACAGTGACTTGGGAGAAGAGACCGACCCCACCTCTCTACACCCTCCTTTCAAGGAGGTGTAAAGAGCAATAAGGTCTCCCCTCAGCCTCCTTCTGTCTAGGCTAAACAACCCCACAGGACTTAAACCAGTACTTCATATTTCTGTATGTTTCTCCTTCCTCTTTGCCATATCCTCTTCTCAAGCTCTCTCAGCCTTTTTCTCATGAGGACACAAAGTAAAACGATGATAAAATCTAAAGCGCAAGGGAAACGCAGCTTTCAAACAGATGCGACTGCCACGTACCAGAGCAAGCCACGGGGAAGGCGGACGAAGGGAAGTGATGGGAGTTCCAGTTCACTGTTGGTCTTTGGCCAAATATTTTGCAGGCGAGTTTTGACATTTCCCAGAAGGCCAAATCTCTTATGTAACAGAGGAATCGTCCTGCCCGGGCTGTCGCTCTGTCACAGCTATCTTTAGAAACTGCTGAATGTATTTAGTAATTCAAGACACCAGCTCAAAGGGGAGGTGGTTCACCACCATGCTGCAGCTTGTTGACTAGCTGGGCTACCCCATGCCTCTGGCAAGCTCTGTGTGGGCTCCTTTGTTCGCTTTTGCAGGCGTTTTGTGTGTGGCCGGCTAGCGTATTTACAGTTTATTTTCTTTCTTTTCCTCACTGTTCTTATTGTTCTTTGCTAATAAAACTTGTTATCACTTGACTATAAATGTGTCCTTGGGGGTTTTTGTGGTTGAGCACCCTGGGAAATCTAAACTGGGACAGCCCGCAAGGTTTACCCTGGTCTTTCCAGACTGGCTAAGGTAGGTGGAAATTTCAAGTCTCAGGTACAACTGTGAAGCAGTTTGGTTATTTGTCTTACTTTTCCATTATATTTTTCAAGAGCTTCTGTTTTCTTTTCATCCTTGTTTCCACTGCTTTCATACCGTACAGAGGGCTACAGCTAGCAAAGTCTTACATCTCTTTGACAGGGCAATGACACTTATCTCCCATCCCGCTTTGAAATCCTACTTACAATAACATCAAGGATGCTGTGAACTTTCCTCGGGTTTCGCTGATGTGAGAGAGACTGGCAACGTGGACGTTCAGTTTATTTGGCCACCTCTTTGCCTAATTAGCTGGAGATTGAAGCAGAAGGAGAGCTGACGCTCAAGTAGCTTTTTTCATGTATGAAAAATGGGATTTTGAGGATTTCACTTGAATAAAAACCGAACCCAAGTTTAAAAGGGTTTTTACAATTTCCTACAAACCCGAAATGGAGAACATACCACAGGTGATGCTTCCTGGAGTAAGTATTTCCCCCAGAACCTACATCTGCTCAATAAAATCACTCTCTTCTTGATTTTCATCAATGCAAGGCAAGTTGGTTCTGTTGAACAGCTGCCTGAACCACCAAGGTTTGTAGCCTACAGTGGCCAAGGCTTCCTGGGCTGTTCTGCTCCTCATGACAAGCAAGGGGAGCTCCTTCTGAGCTGATGGCCTTAGACTCCCAAACTCCTCAGTTTAGGAGCTACCAGCCCCAAAAGTCAGAATTCCAAATGAAGTCTTGGGCTGCATTTGACAAATGTTTTGTGACAGAAATCTTTCATGCTGAATAAAGACGTAGGGTGTGTTTTTTTTTGTTGGAAATTGTTATTCATAACACCAACTCAGAACAGCAGGGGGTTGGCCTACTCCAGGGGAAATTCTGGGAGTTCAGAAGAAATCCCTGTAAATAGGTTACAGAGAAAAGCAAATACTCTCTTCCATATCTGTGCCAGTGAAGCTGGCAGGATCATGCCCTGGGCACATACTAAAAGAGAGACTATCTGCAGAATGATGATAAGAGATTCTTTTCTGACATCTATCATATGTCATGATCAGGGCAATAAAAATGATATGCAGAACACATGGCAGCGTTCCACAGCTGCTGAAGTGAGGCACTGCTGTTAGGCGTCTTCTTTCTTCCCTGTCAATAGCAGGACTCAGACATGGCTGTGGCAGCATCCTCTGCCAAATTTCCACTGGGAAAGTTGGAGTCTTGCACTTTCCTCTTTGCAGTTACCCACCCAACGCTGAGGCTTGACCAGGGTGGCAGATTTGTAATCACCTAGGAAATGCCTTGCTGATGGAACTGTTATAAATGTATTTTAGAATTGAATACTGTTTGGTTTTTTTCAAGGCCAACCATGCGTAGGAACAAAGAGCAAGACTTGGAGAAAAAGGAGTGTTTATACGTTATTAATATCAGTTTTAGCTAGCTTCATCATATGCAACACCTAGTGGCCCCACTAGGGTCATATTTTAATAGGTGATTCTTGTGTACTTACATATATTCCTCACATACTCATATTTCTCATATACATAGACTTACATACATTTCTCTCTCCCACTCGGTCCATACATACATGTATGTGTGTGTGCTCATGCCAGCCTTCCTTTCTCTGTTAGCTCTGGGCCTGAAGATAAGACAAGACACAGCCCCTAATTACCACAGTCTGAGACCGATGTGCTTCAGAGACCACTCTGCTCTCAACAGCTCTGGAGCACTCCCTACCTGACTTGAGCACCCTCTGACACCCTGGGATCTGGTTTTTGGAGTACCAAAGGTTAAGGACTTTCTGTTCTGGGCTAATAAATAGGTAAAAATCCTGAATCAACAAGATGATGGGGAAGTGAAAGGGTTACCTGCACTAGTCATCCTTGGAGAGCATGAGGTCAGTTCTTCAAGGGATAGTTTCTTTTGTTCTGCAAATACAAATTGTGCTTGCAATTTCTGAGCTGCAAAAACGGGTTGGTTTTCCCCTGCCTCCACCTCAGAGTCTCTGCAGGTACAGGATTCTTCAATCTGGAAGTTATAACAGAAGGGCTGTGCCTCATATGCCTTTTCCACATTTAAATGCAGTCCATCCCAGAACAGAAACAGTAAACACTAACCCAGCAAGAACCTCGTCCCTCCCTCACGGAGCTTTATGAGCTGCTGCAATACGCTTGGAAGCCAATGCAAATCCCATCAGTAGTTTTAAAATCCAGCTAGCACACTGTACATCAGAGCTAAAAGTTATAAGTAGCCGAGGCAATAACCACACCGAGTTGGACCTTTCACTTCAAATTCCATAACGTTTATTTTCTTAATAGTAATTGTTATAAGGTGATGCTTCTTATAGTCTTTTAGTTATGTTCAGCAGTACTGTTCTGCTCTATTCTGCTGTATTTTGTCTTAGAAAGAGGTCAAGGGTGAACGTGTTCACAAAAGTGGACAAGGAGACTGTTTCATGTGTGCTGAACCCAGTCTTGGTTACACAACTCCATCACTCGTGAACAAATCCTGTGGAGCTGAAGATCAACAATTGCCTTGAGAAGGACAACTTTCAGGGACAAGAATGGCAATTGGGACAATAAAGAGGAAGGATTCAAAATGAGGAAGGAAAGACAGCATCTTGGGAGGGGAAAGCAAAGGAGGACTGTGATAATTTGGGAACACAAGAAGATACCATGACTGGCAGAGCACGGTACCTCACTTTAAAAACAATTATGGTAAGATTAGTAGTGACACTGTGCCAGGGACTATGCTAACAGGCCCATTCATAGTACAGAAGCTCTAGTCTGTACTGTCTAGTGAACTGTTGGTGTGTTTCTGCTTGCCATTGGGGCCAGCAAGCACCAAGGAGACCCCACCTGGAGTACCGCATCCAGTTCTGGAGCCCTTATTACAAGAAGGATGTGGACGTGCTGGAGAGTTTCCAGAGGATGATCAGAGGGCTGGAGCACCTCTCCTGTGAAGCCAGACAGAGAGAGTTGGGACTATTCAGTCCGGAGAAGAGGAGGCTCCCAGGTGACCTTATTGTGGCCTCCAGGATCTGAAGGAGGCTACAAAAAAGCTGGAGAGGGGCTTTTTAGGATCTCAGGTAGCGACAGAACTAGAGGGAATGGGGCAAAGCTGGAGATAAGGAGATTGATTTGAGGAGGAAGTTCTTCACCGTGGGGAGAGCCTGGACTGGGTTGCCCAGGGAGGTGGTTGAGGCTCCATGCCTGGAGATAAACACCGGCTGGGCTNACCACATGTTTAGGTTTCAGGGTGGGGAATTCTTCAGGTTATCCAGGTATTTATGACAGAGCATTAAAAATAACCTGCTGAAAGGCCTTTAAGCTGGCAAAATACTTATGGAATTGTTTATGCTGCAGAACTGCAGTTCTTGCTGTCTGAGATACCTGAAGGGAGCTTACTTCTAAGATGATGCTAGGCATTCTCTTAAAACAAGGCTGTGTGCATCAGGCAGCTCCCTGTGGCAGCAGTATATCGTCAAGTCCACATCTGATGGAGGACACCAGGAATAACAGGTCAGGATGGACAAGTACTTGTGTTCTCCTCATTTTTGACAAAGAGAGTATTTAATATTTTAACAGTTCAGAAAAAATACAGTCTTTAAGTGGAGTCTCCTTCTCTGGAGACGTTCCAGATCCGCCTGGCTGTGTTCCTGTGCGACTTGGTCTAGGTGATCCTGCTGTGGCAGGGGGATTGGACTGGATGACATTTTGAGGTCCCTTCTGATCCCTAAGGATTCTGCGATTCTCTAAGTGACACTGCTAACATTTGCTTTTTAAGAATAAAGCAGGAGCAATGTCATTTCAGATCTCTGGCAAACTGGGGTTCACTGAGGATCTGCATTAATACAGGCTAATGGAGACTAGACCAACACAGATGCTCATCCTGCAAAATCCCCGTGACCATTACTGCGCCTGATGGTTACACAGTGCCAGAGGCAGACGAGAAATTCTCCCTCTTACCTTCATCCTATGATGGAGCACTGAGGGTCCCCTCCTTCAGTTAGAGCTAGCGGTACCAAAACCTTCCCTTTAAAGAGCCGGAGAGGCTGAGCGTGTGACACAAGGGATAAGGAGGACGATCCAAGAACTCACACAGAGACATTGCAGAATGTCTTAAAAGATGCAGGAAAATGGAGAGTTCATCTTTTAGCAGATGGTGATAACATTATTTTTAACCTCACTTCTTTTCTAATGACCCCTCTGGAAGGGTGAAACGTGCGTTCTTACCGGCTCCTTTCATTCAACTTAAAAGAGGCATGCTGAGTTGTTGTTGGCTTTTATAATTGCAAAGTGAAAAGGAGAAGGATGTTAGGGGAAAATAGATTTCTGAAGCATTATTTGTTAAAATCCCTACAAAGAATGACACGGCTTTCACAAATAGATGAAAGAGAAACAGCTCACGCTTTCACCTTCCAACCTTTCCTGGGATCTCAGTAGGTGATCCTGTAAAACCTGGAGCAGTTTCTCTCTGAAGCAGCATTATGGTATGTTCGCCTTGTATTTTGCCTACCTGCTATCCCCCCATAAAAATTACGGGTTACCCCATGGCCTCGGTGAGATTATCGAGAATCTCGGGTCCCTCGTGAAGCCCATCACCACTAAATCTTGCTGCACCCAAAAAAAGAATGTCTTTCTTTTTAAATAAAGTGTTAGCGAGAAGAGCAGGCAACGAGACTTGGGCTCCTACGGCAGTCTGGGTGGAGAAAATGATGTCAACATATTGGCAGAATTGTGAGATGTGAGCTGAAACTGAAGCAGAACCTTTCACACCCACTCCAACCCCACAATCAAGCAGCAAACACAAGTGTTTCTAGTGCTCATCCCTGAACAGCTGAAGACATTGTCAGACATACCCCGTACTCCCACAGGAGTGGAGACATGAAGATAGGTGGTATTAATGGAGTAATTTTCGTGCCTACACCCACACCTCAAGGAATTGTGTTTTGACGATGTTGGCAGGCCCTTGATGTCTGTAGGGCTTGTAGAGAGCAGTGCTGGGGCGACTTTCAAGGCTATCCCTGGGCGTCTAGGCATTTTTAAATTCTAAAGACAGGAAAGGCATCCTCTGACCCGCGAGGTCTGTACAGAAGAGTCTCTATAGGAAACTTGGTCTAGCACGTTCCCATGCAGAGGCGAACAGCTAAAACATACCCATGTTGGATGGCAGCGCTGAGCAGTCCTGTGGGAGGTGGGGTTAGGAGAAAGAGCTCCTCTACCTACTGGTGGGGCTCAGGGAGGAGGGGAGCAGGATGGGGGCTGTCAAGGAGTGAGAGACAGAGATGTTGCCTGGCGTCACTCTGCGTCCCATGACAGAAACCCAGCAGGTAACTGGCCCTGCCACAGAGCACTCCCTGTCCTGTCTCTGCCCCATGGAATGTGGCGACTGGGAGGGCAGGGAGCAGTAACAGGTAGTTCCTGCCTGACATGACAAGCGCTGCAGGTAGTTACCCCTCCTTGACAGGTGCCCCTGCAGAGCAGGCACAGTGCTCTGCCAGACGGACTGGGCAAGGAGCAGGGCAGTAGGTGTCAGAGATGTCAGAAAGGACTAGTCTGTCCGTCCCCTGCATCAGAACAAATTCAGTAAAGAAGAGAAGATGAATCACTGTGGTAGGTGACTTCTGAAGGGAGCTCGACCTGCGGACTGGAACTACTACAGACAGAGCCCCTCTGCCTCCCTGGGGCCGGGGTTAACGATATCAGGGGAAAACTTCCTCCCCTGGTATGACCCACAGATTATTATCCTCCTCTGGTTTCTCGGGTAGGTAGTGAAGAAGTAGGGAGAGGAATCCAAGGGCAATCAAAAGGGATTTCAGGGCCTTGGGACAACTGGACAGCAGAGTCTGTGTTCTACACAATTCCTGCAGATGCAGGGAATGAGAAAGGGATGAATAGAGGAGCAAGCAGATCAGTGCCAGGCTCTCACATGCTGTTAGAACTCCAGGCAAGCCTGGACTGCAGTGGTCATGAGATGAGGGAGTTCATTGTCCTTAGGGCAGCAAGGAGGGCCCCCTGCAAGTTTGCTACCCTGTACTTTGGAAGGGAGGACTTTGACCTCTCCACGAGCCTTCCCAGCAGAGTGCAATGGGATAGAGTCCTGGAGGAACTGAGAGTCCAAGACAACTGGTTAACATTCAAGGACCACCTTGTCCAAGCTCAGCACCACTGCATCCCTATGAAAAGAAAGTTGGGCAAAACCACCAGGGTGGACAAGGAACTCCTGGGCAAGCTTAAAAATAAAACCAGGGAGTCTACAGAGGGTGGAAGTGAGGACAGGTGAGCTGGGCAGAGTACAGAGATACTGTCTGCACAATACTGGACAATAGGGTTAGGAAAACCAAAGCCCAGACAGAATTAAATCTGGCCAGGGGCATCCAGGGCAACAAGAAGAGCTTTCATAGGTAAATCAGTCAGAGAGAAAAAGGAAACTACAAAAACCTGTCCCCCACCCCAGATGGATTGTGTGTGAGGGCAGCCCAGAGGCCCAGCTCTGTCCTGGGCTGGATCAACAGAAGTGTCACCAGCAGGGCAAGGGAGGGGATTCTCCCCCTCTACTCTGCTCTTGTGAGACCTCACCTGGAGTCCTGTGTCCAGCTCTGGAGTCCCCAGTACAAGAAGGACATGGAGCTGTTGGAATGAGTACAGAGGAGGTCATGAGGATGATCAGATGGCAGGAGCCCATCTGCTATGAGGAGAGGCTCAGGGAATTGAGACTGTTCAGTCTGTAAAAGACAAGGCTCTGGGGTGATGATCTTAAATAGCAGTTTCCTGTAGCTGAAAGGGCTACAGGAAAGCTGGAGAGGGGCTTTTAAAGGGAGTCTAGTGATAGGACAAGGGGGTGGTTTCAAGCTGCAAGAGGCAAGATTTGGATTGGATCTTAAGAAGAAATTCCTTCTTGTGAGGGTGCTGAGGTCCTGGAACAGGTTGCCCAGGGTGGTTGTGGCTGCTCCATGCCTGGAAGTATTCAAGGTCAGGTTGGATGATGCTTTGGGCAACCTGGTCTGTGAGAAGTGTCAATGCAGTGGGGGCTGGCTCTGAGGTCCCTTCCACAACCTAAGCCATTCTATGTACATCAGAGGGAGAATATATACACTGCCCATACACGAAGCCATGAAGTCTCTTCACAGCACCAGGTTTAAACCCCAGTCAGCAGAGCTATTTCTTAAAAAGTTGTAAACTGAAGATTTTAATTGACTCTCTCAGGCAATATTAGTAACCTTTGATTCTCTAGGAGTTCAGATAAGATCCCTGGAGATACTTTATCAGCATGGAAACTGCAAAGATTGCTCTCACAGCCATGGGTCAACAATATAATTCCTGTAGCCAGAAATGCACACTCAAGAAACCTGTTCAGCTAATAACAGACAGCTTTAAACAGGGATGAAATGATCACAAAGTTTTGTGTGTTTTTCAGCCACTAAGCACCAAGAGGTGATCAACACGAGTCCAGATGCAAGCTTGGTCTGTTTTAAGATTAGAGCATTAAATACACATCACCATTGCCCAGGCAGAATCCATAATGTCGATCAATAGTCTCACTCCTGGATTTGGTCAGTGTGAAGTGCAGCTGGTGGTTAAATTTCATAGCAATAAAGTCTCCACTTCTCCTGTCTGTATGTGCATACATTAATTACTGATAATTAATATGCCAATTAACCTCTTAGAGTTCAGCATCGTTTGGTATGTACATCATGCCTGACTATTTCTTTTATAGAATCATAGAATCACTAGGGTTTGGAAGGGACCTCAAAAGATCATCCAGTCCAATCCCCCTGCCACAGCAGGATCGCCCAGACCAAGTTGCAATTTAGGGCAAAGCATGACATTTTCTTTCTGCCCCTTATCAAAGATTAAGGAGAAAATTAGAGTTCACTGAGAGCAGGGTGAGCCCACAAGTCCTTTTGTGGCTATTGCTGCTGGCGAGTGAGTGAGTGTGTATTTTGGCAAGTCGGAGTGATTCTTTGTGCATTACATCCCACAAATAGAAACTCACGCAATAAGACTGCCAATCGCCATCTGAAACTTAGTCAGTGGGATGTGAGGTGGAAAGAATAAATGCAGAGGGTTACAGAGTTCAGTGTTTGACCCCAGGAACAGTTGGAATCTGGCTTGGATTCTATAGGCTCCTAGTGCTAACCAGCCCTACTATGTCTTTTAAGACATCAGAAGGTCTTCCAAGTGTAAGTGGGTATGTTTATGAAGTACACTACTTGCCCAAGCACAGCAGCCTAGTGCCTCTGCACAGAAGGTACAGAGCTCATGCTCAGACTCCGTGCTTTCCATTGATGATTTCCCACAACATTGCATAATTCTACTCAGAATTGCTCACACCAGATTTAAAGTGTCTGATTCAGAAAACTTCCAGTATGAACGAGAGACAAAACCCATGAAGCTGGAGAAAAAATACCAGAGGAAGATGGGAAGCAAAAAGGAGGGCTGTTAAAAGAGGAACATTAGGTGGATGTGGCAAAGGAGCAGGTAAATCAGACACCGCACTCTTAGACTGCAGAATGTGCCAGGTGGCCACAAACCGAAGGGTTTTGGCTTGGCCACTGCAGAGATAAGGCCAGCTGCAAAGCTTGGATCCCAGTCAAATGTTTGCAATCCAAACACCCTGAGAGTTGGGGTTATTTGGCACGGGCCCACGTCTAGTTTATATTAATGTTTATTGCCCCTTGGCCATTTGGAAACTGACTTTCATAATTCACACCTCAGCAATGCGTGTTTGGCTGAGCTAATGGCAGGCTACAAATCCAAACCTCCTATCTACAGCCTTCCTTTCAGCTGTAAGGAGCTGCCTTGTCTGTGGCTCACACATCACAGCTGAAGACGGCTGAATGACAGTTTCACGGCCCTCTGTTAGACAGTTAGCCAAAAAAAGCACAAAAGGCCTGTGTCCTGCTAGGGCTTTCATCTCTCACATCCACTCAACAATTTTTGCAGCGCTGAGATCAGTGCCTTCTCTGCCTGCCTTCCTTTTCACATGGCGGCTCTGTCACCCATAACCGTTTCATTGGTCACTTGTTGGCAAAACTTAAGAGTTTAAAGTAGGCTCTGAGCTGACCTCTCTGGCTTTTAAACCTTCACCTCAACGGTACTTAAACGCTAGTGTAAATCCCCCATCGGCTTCGTGCTGGTCAGACAACGAGACTCGGGACAATGGAGAACAGGCTGGATGTGTACCTCCTAAGAGCAGGAAGAGAAGCCAGTCATTGTGATGTATAAACTTATTTCTGGCACTCCAGAAAACAAAGAATTCAACTCAACCCCCCCCCTGCTTCATTTCACTCCTCTGGTAAAAATTACACTTTATTAACTAGTTTTTCCCG
>VZRI01000207.1:81107-91492 GCA_013397515.1 Upupa epops
GAGCTGGAAATCAGCAAAAGAAATATTTCACAGAGTCTGTTTCTGGAAATACATTGGACACTTTGCAAGTTCATCTTTGGTGAGCACGTATCAGACCACAGTGATTGCTTGGGTTCTGACATTTTCCCTCTCTGTTAGATCCCCTCCTTGGTGCAGGAAAGCCAGAGTAAATCCTATCTTAATAATCCTTCCTTCCTTTTTTCATGTTTCGTCTGTTTTGAGTATTTCCCTGTCTTTCCTCCTGTTTATAATCTGTCTTACTGAGAACTGATGGGCATCATCAAAGATGACAAAACCTAAGGGAGGTATTAAGGCAGAAATAGACCAATTTCTAGTGCTTCTAGTCATCCCAAGAGATCTCTATAAAAACCTACATTTACAAGCCTAAACTTCTTTCAACATGTTCTCTACTTAAATTAGACAGAGGGGCTAAACCTGTCCTCTTTCTGACCTCAAAGAGTACTCTAACTAGTATGGCCACTGACAGTTTGTAGGGTACCCACCACCTGAGTTGTCCTGACCCCACACTGCCAGTCTGTCCTTTAACCAAAAGACCCTAAACAAAGAGGACTGGTTTGGATGAATTAGCATTATGATCATCACAGAACCACAGGATTACTAAGGCTGGAAAAGCCCTCTGAGATCACCAAGTCCACCCATGGTCTGACATCTCCATAGTGGCCAGACCAGGGCACTAAGGGCCACAGCCAGGCTGTCCTGAAACACCTCCATGGATGGGGACTCCACCACTGCCCTGGGCAGTCCAGTCCAGGCTCTGAGCACCCTTTCCATAAGGAAGAACTTCCTAATATCCAGCCTAACATCCTCCCCTGGAAGCTTCACTCCATGCCTCTCGTCCTGGCATGGTTGCCTGGGAGAAGAGCCCGACCCCCACCTGACTACAGACTCCCTTCAGGGACATTGAGAGAGAGAGAAGGTCCCCCCCTGTGTCTCCTCCAGGCTAAACACTGCCAGCTCCCTCAGCCTCTCCTCATCAGCCTTTCCCTCCAGTCCCTTCCCCACCCTCATTGCTCCTCTGGACCTGCTCCAGCCCCTCAATCTCTTTCTTGAAGTGAGGGGCCCAGAACTGCACCCAGCACTGGAGGTGAGACCTCACCAGTGTCCAGTACAAGGGGAGAATGACATCCCTGGTCCTACTGGCCGCACTGCTCCTGATCCAAGCCACGATGCCATTGGCCTTCTGGGCCATCTGGGCACCCTGCTGGCTCCTGTTCAATTACTTGTCAACAGGTACTCCCAGGTCCCTGTCTGAGAGGCTGCTCTGCATTCACTCACCCCACAGTCTGGCTGCAGGGGGTTCTTGTGGCCAAAGAAATGAAGACTGTTCCTAGTGATGAGGGCTAACACAAGGCGACTGCAGCTCAGTCTCCAGAGCAGGATCTGTTTAACCTTTTGATTCCCCTGTTGACCTCTGTTGTCAGGAAAGAGCACTTCCTCCGATTTGAGCGCTACAGGGTTTTTAGATTCTCTTGAGCTTTCATTTTTAAAAAGGGGACCTATCAGAGGTTTGATTCTCCTCTCTCTTGCCCTCCGTGGTGCCACCCACCATGAGCGTGTTTGGCACAAAGCCCTCACAGACCAGGCTTATGGAAGTGCTCGTGTTTCATGCCCTATGGGCAGCACAAAAATACTCCATGCAAGTTTAAAAACTGCTTTGCTCTCATGGAAGTAGACTGGGGTGTGAGATGGACAACTAAGTATTCATGATAAATCCCAGCCAAACACCTCTGAGTGGAATATTTGCTCTTCTTGGTTTTTTATTATCTGGAAGCCAGCTTCGCAGAGCAGCCCAGTATCTTTCCTGTAGTGGCCACCATCTTCCCAGCCCTCTCTCTGCATCAGTGCCAAGGTCTAGGTCAGTGCAGTTCAGGGCAGTGTGGAGAAATGTGAGGTGTTTTCCTGCTCCAGTTATTCCAGTTCTTGCCTGTTCACAGTCCAGAACAGGCTCTGGCTTCACTTAGGGTTGGCTTAAAATACTCAAGGGTGTGAGCTGTGCAGCTAGCTGGTGGGGGATGCAAAGGGCTTCTAGGGGCCCTTCCAGCACAGCCAGACATCTGCATGCTGGGCAACAGCCTTGGGGTGCTTGAGGTCCTTTCAAGTATCCCTCAGGGCAGATGCAAGAACAGGGGGTGCAGACTGAGCTAGCCTGGATTCACACCACCCTCTGGTGGCTTTTCTTCAGGCTGCCCATAGTGTCCACTCACCCCAGCACTGACCCAGCAGCACAGAGACGTCCTTAAGGGAAGCACAGAGCACCCACGTGTCTTTGGCATGGAGTTAGCGAATGAGTTTCAGGATAGTATTAACTACAAACAGCAGCAGCTCATAAATTGGCACCTTCATAGTCACTATTCATTTCCAATTCAGCATCTCTCTTCGCACCACTTTCTTCACCACATTTTCCCTACGCCAGGAGTCAGCCCTGCCGCAGTGAGTGTCCCCAGGTTAGGTTTGTGTTTAACCTTTAATGACAAGAAATGCAAGATCCTGAGAAAGGCAATGTGACTAGGAAATTGCTCTTGTTCATACAGAGCTCCTTGTTGAGAAGAGCCTTGTCGCCTGCTCGACGGAAAATCTTACTTAGAGAAAAATATTGCTTTCTAGCATAGCCTTGAGAGCTACAGGGGGCTGCTTTCATTCATCACCGCTGAGGCCAGAGATAATTTCTACACGAATTGCATCAGTTTAATGAATTCAGAATAGTCAAACCTGATTTATTCATAATAGATCTGAAAAAGCAAAATAACATCATATTAATGCGTGTTCAAGGAAATGCGTGTCGAGCTCATGTAAACTGCAGTTAATTGAACAGAACAATGCAGACAGTCCTAAAAGGATGCTTTCAGCAGTATTTACAATAAATTTGTTATTTAATATTTATGTAATCAAAACAACTCCTTACAGTCTTATGCAACGTAGTCATTAGTGTGGGTTTTTTTTTGCTAAGATGCTAAGAAATGAGTAGAGTCCTAATTTTCCTGCTTCTGTCACAGCATAACCGTACTTGATTTGCACACAAAAGACCCTACATGTTGCAGCGCACAGGAGGATCAGGCTGTGCAATAGAGTAGACTCTCGGAGTACTTATTACATCCAATTAATAGTAAATTGGATTGTCGCTTTATCACGAGCCTGACCTTGTAACCTCAAAGCCTCCTAATTTGTATGTGACCTCATAACCTCTCTCTGGTAGTGTGTATGATCTTGCTTAACTGATGTTCTACCAGTCCTCAATGTAGGACCTTTTTAAAAATAACTATATATAATGATTATAACTCTATATTAAAGAGCACAGGTATGCAGAGATTTTATGTTGTTTTGCTTGTTTTATCTTTCCAGATCACTAATATCTTAATGCCATCTTCAGTGATGTCAGCGGTAAAATTTACCCTGGTATCAATAAGGGCACCTAATGTGTGGGGAGAAGTGTGACCCTGGTTAGTAGGAGTCACAGAGGAACCAAAATATTCTCCCTTATAGGAAATCAGGGAAGGAGAAAGCAGGAGAAAATAAAGTCATTAACATCCTGCATGGCTGACCCAATTTACTCACTAGGAGAGAACAGTGGGAGCAGGGAAGTGATTTTTCCCCTGTACTTGGTACTGGTGGGGCTGCACCTTGAATACTGTGATTGATTTGGTGATCTTCACTGCAAAGAAGGACATTGAGGACCTGAAAAGAGGTCCAAAGAAGGGCAATGAAGTTGGTGAAGGTTCTAGAGTGTAAGACCTCTGGGGAGGCCAGGGATGGGGATTCAACCACTAGTCTGTTCCAATGCTCGACAACCCTTTCTGTAGAGAATCTTTCTCTCTTATCCAGTGCAAACCTCGCCAAGCATAACCCAAGGCCTTTTCTTCTTGTTGTATTGCTTGGTTCTTGGGAAAAGGGTACAACCTCCACCTCTCTCCTGAGCCTTCTCTTCTCCAGGCTAAGCAACCCTACAAATGCCACATGCCATTACATGTCATCAGGTCATTTTGATATGAGAGTAAGGGTTTTCAGGTGAAGATATCCACTCCACATTGCTTTGTAGTTCTTCTTTTTCTTTTTAATTAAGAGCATTTTCTAAACTGAAGTCTCTGCAGTGGGTCAACTATCCTTCTTCCTCAGAAATGTCTGCAGACAGTGCTAGCACACAGATGAGACATGTTTGCTATCGATTACCACCCAAACCAACATTCTGAGTGGGCTATTTTTAACAACAGCAATAGATAAATGTTCTTGGATGTCCTCTGCATCTCATATTGGCACCTCTGTGATGAAATGATGTCATCAGAGCAGGGACTGAGATCTGATTCAACAGAGATCCATTCCCTGCTCAGGAGATTACAGCGCACCCACATAGAGATGAAAGAGATGCAGCAGCATCAGCAACAGTGGGAAAGTCAGGGGAGCAGGGGTAAAGGGGTCCGAGTGGGCATCTCTGTG
Organism: Upupa epops; assembly: GCA_013397515.1. NCBI lineage: Eukaryota > Metazoa > Chordata > Aves > Bucerotiformes > Upupidae > Upupa > Upupa epops. The sequence continues at coordinate 85,557 of VZRI01000207.1, forward strand.
TGACTGTGTACTGCTTGCTGAAATCCTATCTGAACCCACTGTGTTCTCTCAAGAAATCTGCAAACATATAGAGAGGCTGTGTTCTTATTCTTGCCTGAAGTTACAACTCAGCTTTACACCCTCAGCATCCCATTTTTGGGCACTGTGGCAGGACAGCAGCTGGTCAGTCAGTTGGTTATATCCCAAAGAAGTGGGAGCCAGGTAGAATTCACAAGTGTAAATCAGAGCAGCCAAACTAAAGCCTTGCATTTGCAGAAGACTTGGCATTGATCACAGACTGTGTGGGTGGACAGTATCTCTCTTTATGCACCAGGAACATGGAGTAATGATTAAGCTTCTGATTTTGCTACTTGCTTATGCTGGCATGTTGGTACTGAACATGTGCTAAAATACTACTGTGCTTTACTCACAGTCAGTTCCCGTGCCATGCCATGGAGGGCAGATCACCTGAAATCACCCAGAGGCTAGCACTGAGCTAAAATAGAGACTTGAAGGAGAATATATTATCTTCTTTTCTTTTTTGAAGCTCGCAGAAATACTAGAAGCAGCAGAGAATATTAAAGAATAGGTTGATACTGTAAAATCCATGGAACATCTGCTTAGTAATAAATTTTGCACAGGCTCTCCAGAAAAGGCTTTTAGTTTAAAATGCATCTGTAAATAGAGCTGGACTACAGAAGGAAGTTGGACTCTTCCTGAACTTTGGGCTCAGCCACAGTTATAAACCACTCCCCAGATTATGGGCTACAAAGCCAAGAGGTGCCTATTTTTCTAACCTCCACTCTTCTGGACTACAGCTGAATCCCACAAAACCCATCATGAGTTTTCAGCAGAGCAGAAAGCTCCAAGCCATAGTGATCAGCTTGGGAATATCAGGAATGGGTTTGCAAATTACCTTCCTTGGCATCTTCTAAGCATTCAGGTAATTTGTCCAAGGCTGGAATTTCCTGTGTTCCTAAAACTCATCAGGGCCATCTGGCACTGCTCCCCACTTGTGTCCCGGATACAACCATGCACAGCTGGAGTATTTGGCCACGACAGGACTTGTACCCAATTTGTCCCCGTGTATCCCTCAGTCAGGGTTACTCCAGGGAGTCACGGGAGTCAAATAGTTAACAATGTGGTTAGCTTGAAATGTATGGAGCTCCTTGTCTTGCTAGCTTCAGTCTTTTCGGCTCTTGCATCTCCATCATGCCTAGGGCACTATGAGGGTGCATTTTGCCCCTCACCAACAGGACCCTTAACTCCTGTTATCTCCTTGGGCATGAGGGTTACATCGAGGTGGGATGACTTTACCCCACTAAGATGGATAACAATACCACAGCCAGGAGCTAACTTGAGTAATGAGCTGTAAGGACAATACAAAGATATGACCATGCCTCCATAAATATTAGGCAGCCCAGACCCCCTTTGAGCTCTCATGCATGGTAGCTGGCTGCATCCCAGGATCTCCCCTTGAGTAGGGACACGTATCACAGATACTCCCCAGGGTTGCATGATTCCTTACCTTGGTAAGTGATATATATATATATAGCAGACTAAGCCTTTAAACCTTTATTAAGGTTCATGTTTATTCATCAGTACACAATCTCACAAGCTAAACCTGTTGCTGTATCTTGTCCTCCATGTAGTGAACGAACAGGCATACCTCACCACCCAGCTCAACTCATTCCTACTGGCAAGTGTACCTTTGTTGGGGCAACACAATGCTCAGCTATGCCTGATTTTCTGAGTCTTTGAAGTGCCGATCTTACTGCAGGCAAGGTGGCTGGGAAGAGGAGGGAACGGGCATTTCTTCTGGTTTTACATCTTACGCAGCTTCATGTGCCCAGGGAAGGGCAACAACAAAGCTGGTGAAGGGACAAGGGCGCAAATCCTATGAGGAGCAGCTCAAGGAAGTGGGGGTTTAGTCTGGAGAAGAGGAGGCTCAGGGAAGACCTTGTTGCTCCCTGATAGGTTGCAGTGAGGTGCAGGTCAATCTGTTCTCCCGAGTAGCAAGTGACAGGACAGGAGATAACGGCCTCAAGTTGTCCCAGAGGAATTTTAGGCCAGACATTAGGAGAAATTTCTTTAGAGAAGAGGATGTAAAGCATTGGAAGAGGCTGTTGAGGGATGTGGTGGTGCCACCATTCTGGAAGGTATCTAAAAGTGTGGTGTTGAGGGACATAGAGGAATGGTGACTGGACAGTGCTGAGTGAAATGTTGAACATGATGATTCTAAATGTCTCTTTGAAACAGACTAATGTGGTGCTTCTGTACCTGTTTTCAGGTAGAAAATATCTTTCTGGAAGATATAAACATTTGAATCTAAAGAACATTTGAATCTAAAGAACATTTGAGGGGGCTTCAATCACAAAACCACTGCCTCTTTGGACATAAACAGATTGGATTCTGCTTTCTGTGGAGCTTTGTCTTATAAGTGGCTGATTCTGGGATGCATGAAATAAAAACCATGCTGAGAACTAACTCTGTGTTTGGAGCCTTTATGGAGACCCTTTTCCATGTGGCTGTTCTAGTGCCTAATGATGTGAGATACCACTCTGCAGATTTCCCACAGCAAGGGCATCTGTCTGCTCTACCCACTCGTCTATTTTCATTACATTTGTTACTTAATTATCTGGGAGAGATTTAGCCCTCTGTCACATTTGGCTGAAACCTGCCGCTGGCTTCAAAAAAAGAAGAGGAAGAAAAAGAAGGAGACATTCAGGCAAACCCCAAACTCCTCTAAGTCTTCTTCCCCTAAGAAACAAGTTTACAAAACAACAGCAATGCCTCCAAGAGCCACGAACCCATACAGTGAGCAAGATCACACGCTCCTTAAAGCAGTCTGTAAGATTCCTGAGGAACAGAGGAGCCATGTAAGGGGCAGTGCCTCGTCTTTGACAGGGAGGGCTGGTGCTGAAGCTCTGGGCACAAGGTCCAGGAGCACCTGATCTGGGAGGTGACACAGAGGGGGATGTGTGAGAGAGGCTCCATGTAACCTGTCAGCCTGGGGCTTCAGACAAGGAGATGAGTTTGATCAGCCTGCTCTCTCCTCTGGCAGCTACTTTGCAGTTTCACACCAGCTGTAGGTCTGGGCTTTCTCTGTCTCCAGGTCCTGGTCCCATCAACCAGTGAATCTTACTGAGGACACCCTGCCCCACTCTTCCCATGCACCAAATCCTGCCTTTGCCCAGGGCTTTGCCTGCCCAGGGTGGCTCTCACACATATCAACAGAGATGATGCACAAGTAGCACACGCATAGGTTAGGAAATACATAGGTTGCTCTGCCACCTACTTTTCCAAGCTGCTGCTGCTGAACATCCCCACCCTCTTCCCAGATGAGGTTCTGTTTTTCACATATTCTTTCAAAATTCTCATTTCCACCATTGGCTGCTCATACAAATCAAGGCTGAATGTTGTTCACCAACACAAAATGCTATCGGATGCTTTACTGATAGATAATAAATTAAGATCATTTTTCTTCTAGTTTTTAGGAAAACCAATCGATATCTATATTTTATCCTTCTTTTTGTGGTTCTTACCCATGTGGAGCGACTGTTGTCTGCAGCTTTCCTGTTGCAGGAAGTGAGATCCTTGGATTAGCTCAAAGAAAAATAACCCAACTCCCACCAGCTACAGTATGTGTAAATTACCATGTGGATAGTTGGGAACTCGACACTTATGCCAATTAAAATATTAATGAAGACTTCTGGCTGGTTTTTCTAGATTAAAAAGGAGAAATTCTGAAGCACACGGTTACTTTATAATGCACAGCTCTGAACGATGGCTTTGTTTCGTGCTCTAAATCACATACTTTTGAATATCGGGTTGGATTTTACCCCTTAATCTTTTTAAGAGGCAGAACAAAAGATAAAAGCACAGAAAAGGAAAAGTATGAGGCAGCCCAGCTTCCCTGAAGTGATGGATTGAGTGGGTGGTAGCCATTTGTCAAGGAAGTTCATCCGGTAAATTCAAGACTGACTTCACGTCGGAGGGAATAACAGCATCTCAGCCCCGTGTTAGCCAGGCAGCTCAGCATTTCGGAGACACTGGACTGCAGTAATATTTCACAGCTCCCGTGGTTTCTTACGTGGGAAGGTAGTCTCAAAGAGCTCACCTGCCTGCAAATGCACCGACTGCTCTGGAAAGGAAATGGGAGGGAAATAATGATGAAGAATTTGTTTCTAAGGTTTCTATTTATAAAATGCAATCAAGAGGAGGAAAAGTAATTGTACTGCTTCTCCACATTTATTTGTTTCCAACGTGAGCTAATTTAGCAGGCGTGCAGTCTTTCCTTCTGCAGCTGGTTATCTGCTCTCTGATCAATAGTATTGATGTATCATAGGGCAGCATGGCTGGGGAAGGGTCTAGAGAACAAACCCCATGAGGAACAGCTGAGGGAGTTGGTCTGGAGAGGAGAAGGCTGAGGGGAGACCTTATTCCTGTCTACAGCTACCTGACAGGAGGGTGTAGAGAGGTGGGGGTCGGTCTCTTCTCACAAGTAACAAGAGACAGGACAAGAGGAAATGGCCTTGTGCTGCACCAGGTGAAGTTTAGGTTGGACACCAGGAAAAACTTCTTCATGGAAAGGGCCATCAGGCTTGGAACAGGCTGCGAGGGAGAGGGTTGAATCACCATCCTTTGATGTGTTTAAAGTCCTGGAGACGTGGAGCTCAGGGACAGGGTTTAGCAGTGGCCTTGGAACAGCTGGGTTAATGGTTGGACTTGACAATGTAAGTCTTTTCCAACCTAAATGACTTGATTCTATGATCATTGATGTGATGGCTGTGAACTGTTAGAACTCTGCAAGTTGAGACATGTTCCCAATTAATCTCTACATGCCACTTTTTCTAATCACAGAGAGGCTTTTTTTTTCTCCTTAGATGACTGCATTATTCCTTCTCAACAGACTATTGCATTCTGCTAGCTAATACATCTTCTTGCCTCTCAATGTGTCGTAGACACAGAATGTCATAGAGAATAGTAGGCAAGTGCTAAGTGCTTGCAGGAGTGGTTCAGACCTCTGGCTGTAAGGACAGCTGCAGCTGCAGAATGTCAGGAGCTAGACAGTGACCTTGAAATAATCCTTCACTGAAGGTAGAAGAAAATTCAAAGCAGATTACTGACACAAAATCCAAACCCAATTGCAAAGACATGGATTACAGAGCTGTAGATGGCAGAAATAAAACCAAACTTCTCTTGATCTATTTGCATTAAAGAAAAATTCACACAACTGCCTTTTACTCCTCCGAGTATCCTCCTCCCATACCCAGATGACAGCTCTGCCTAGCCCATTGGTAAGGAAATAAATTCTCTTGCATGCTTTCATCTCACGCTGCAGCCTCAGCTGCATTCTCTCTTGGCACTGTGGGCTGGCTAGTAGTTGTTTTGTGTCTTGGTGTCCCAGTCTCTTCCACAGACTGAACACTGTATTCTCATAGAACATGGGAAATCACGGTTGTGCATCATATAAACACACCACCGGGATCGATGCATGCAGGGTACTGCTGCCTCTTCAGTGAAATGGAGGGCATTGACTGGACAGTGACAAGGAGAGGCTGATGGAGCTGGGTCTGTTTACCCTGGAAAGGAGGAGGCTCAGCGACCTTATCGCTGTCTATAACTACCTAAAAGGGGGTTGGAGTCAGGCGGGGGTCGGTCTTTTCTCCCTGGACACTGGAGACAGGACAAGGGGTCACAGTCTTAAGCTCCATCGGGGGAGGTTTAGACTTGACATTAGGAAAAGGTTTTTCACTGAAAGAGTGATCTGGTTTTGGAACGGGCTGCCCACAGAGGTGGTTGGGTCACCATCCCTGGAGGTGTTCAGGGTTAGGCTGGATGAAGTGCTGAGTGGCATGAGCTAGAGGTCAGATGTTTAGGGATACTTGGTTGGTTTTAGGTTGAACTGCATGATCTTTAAGGTCTTTTCCAGCCTCATCATTACTGTGAGACTG
>VZRI01000207.1:94210-106606 GCA_013397515.1 Upupa epops
TGCCCCGTTCTGGCTGCGGTGGTGATGTCAGGTCCTGGGCTGGGCTGGATGAGCTCAGAGGTCTATTCCAACCTCAATAATAACAATAATAACTGCAATTCCATCCTTTAATGCTCCTCTTTACAGCATTGCTTATGAAGGTGGATGATGGGAGACCGAAGTGGGAAGAACCTATGATATATTGCCCCCTAACCTGTAATTCGCAGAGGCTGGATCTAAACAAGATTGATGTTTTGTTCCTGAACTGCTGTCAAAAGGGGGTTGCTATCCATTTTCTTTTTTTAAGACCATAAAGAAGAGCATTTTGCAGCCCCTGTAAGACTGATATTTGTGGGGAGGAGGAAAGTCTTCAGCTTTCACTCTCTCAGCAGGACTTAGAAAAATACCCCTTATTCTGTGCTTTTTGTTCTGCCTTACCTTTCCCTTCATTTCTCTGGCCCAGTAACCATTAGTAACCACTGAATCTCCAGGATACTGACCCCAGGCATGTAGGAAGGGCAAAGTCTTAGCTAAATGTGATTCATTTGGTGGGATGACAGGTAAAAAAAAGAAGGTAGCAGTAGTCCTAGTTATCACACCTTCAGCATCAGAGGCATATTTTTCTTTTAATATACAAACTCAATATTTATTGCAAGGAGAAAATTGTTTGTCTTTGAAGATAGGCTTTGCAGGTTGTCAAACTTAGAATTAAAAGCAGGAGGACAAACTGGGTCTCATTAGGAAAACAGCCAAGTGTAAGATTTTATGGTTTGGATATTTAGGTTTAAAACACTAAACTAGATTCATGGAATGGTTGAGGTGGGAAGGGACCTTAAAGATCATCTAGTTTCAATCCCCCTGCCGTGAGCAGGGATACCCCCCACTAGACCAGGGTGCTCAAGGCCCCAGCCCATCTGGCTTTGACGCCTTCCGGGGAGGTGGCAGCCACAACCTCCCTGGGCAACCTGGTTCAGTGCCTCAGCACCCTCATCATGAAGAATTTCCTCCTGACTTCCAACCTCCCCTCTTCCATCTTGAAACCATTCCCTCTGCTCCTACCACTACAAGGCATTGGAAACAGCCCCTCCCCAGCTTTCCTGTAGCCCCTTCAGGTAGTGGAAGGCTGCTCTAGGATCTCCCTGGAGTGTTCTAGTGAAGTGAGGGGCAAGCAGGGGCTTTGCTTTTAGCCTGCATAGCTTTTCTCATCTTAATCTCTTTCCATATACCTATATGTATGAGAATATATTCTCTTAACTAAATGCACATGTTCCATACACAAGTGAAAACATGCTCCTAAGTAGGCACTAGGGTCACGTAAAGAAGTCACTAGTTCTGTCGGAATTAAACAAGATTAGTTGTGTGTAAAGCTATTTCCATCTGTAAATTTCTGTAGAAGCAGTCTAGACTATTCCAGTTTAAAATGTCTAACAAGCAAGTTACACAACCGTAACCAAACGGAGATGTTCTACCATTCCAGAATTTTGTGGCATGTAGTGATTAAAAGCTGTGAGTTACAGACTCCTCTCTGAATGGATGGGAATGGGTTTATAACATGCTTTTTTCTTCACTGTGCTCTCAGGTCTTAGCATGACCTACATCTCTATATAATAATATATATATATATATATATAAAATATATATATACTATATATACACACATAATATTTAAAATAATATATAATAGTATATAATAATATATAGTAATATATAATAATATATAATAATTGTGTAGGCTCAGTGAAACCTGACAGAGGAAAAAAAAACAACCCCAAACCTTTTGCTTTTGAAAACAAAGTCACTGCTGATAAAAGCAGAAACCAGGCAGAAAGAAGGATTAAACAAATGCTAATTGAAATGTTGGCTGATAAAAGAAAAAGAAGAGTAACATATTCACAACTACTTTGTGATTAAAAAGTCTGAATTTTAGATCGGAAATAATGTACATTGTGTGCATATCATCTCTCCTGAATTAATTAAACAAAGTTGAAAGATTGTAAGTGAAACTTCGTAGATCTCTTCGTATGAATCTTATATACAAAGGAATTATTATTCTACTCCAACAGATGGTAAAACTGAGTAACTAAGATTAAGTTCTGAATCCAGGAAGGGATGTAAGTATTACAAGTGACTGAGAAACAGTCCTAAACACTCTTGCTCAGATAGTATCTAATAGCTTACATGTGCTCAAGGCACTCCAGGCAGCCCTCTTAAAGGGCATTCTGGGGCTGTTTATCCTTGAGAAGAGAAGGCTGAGAGGGGATCTTATCAATGTTCATGCATATTTGAGGGGTGGGTGTCAAGTGGAAGGGGCCAGTGTCTTTTCTGTGGTGCCCAGTAATAGGACAAGGAATAATGGGTATAAATTCAAACATAGAAGGTTCCACCTCAACATGAGGAGAGATTTCTTTACTGTGGGTGTGATGGAGCCCTGTCACAGGCTGCCCAGAGAGACTGTAGAGTCTCCTGGACTGGAGATGTTCAAACTCCACCTGGACACAGTCCTGTTTGGCCTGACCTAGGTGATCCTGCCATGTCAAGGAGGTTGGACTAGATGATGTCTAGAGGTCCCTTCCAATTCCTAACATTCTGTGATTCTATGCTGCACTGGCCACAGTAACTTGCTCTGGTACAAGCCACAGCAGACACTTAAGGTTGCACCTTCCCTGCTCCAGATCACTGACAAATTAACCCTACTAAGGCAGTGTTGCCAGGTGAGCCTAGCAGCACAACAGTCCAAATGGCATAGCTTCTCTGCTGTCTCCAACGCACTGACTGCTCATGGCTGGGAAGATCAGGGAGGTAGAGGGAGCTCTGAATACAGCTCTCTCCTTGGCTCATCTCCTTGTGAGAGCATCTACAAGTTCATTTGGGTAGGAACACAGCCCTCTTACTAACACCGGGATGCCATATGCCAAATATCCAGGGACTGTAAAGGCAAAGGAGGAGAAGCACAGCTTGGTAGTGCCCAGCTTCAAGCAGTGCTCTTGTAGAGGAGGCATCCTCATTTCTAGTCTAACTCTGTGAAATCATTCAATCATTCAGGTTGGAATAGATCCTTGAGATGATCAAGTCCAACCATTAACCCTACTAAGATAAATGTTCATACGTGGTTCAGTATCAACACCCAGACTGGTGGTTTGAGCACTCTTCTGGGAAAGGCTGTAGCTGTCTGACTTTTTGAAAGCAAAAGGATAAACACAAGCTCCATAAAGTGCAAATTAAAGCACTCATGTCTCCAAAACTGTTAGCATTTCACTCTTTCATCCATCCTATTAGCATGCTATAGGCAGCTCCTTGGGTTGTTCATGTTGGGCGGCAACTCTACTAGACTTGGGCTTCAGGATCATAACTCTTACAGGTAATTCAAGCCAGTGGAAAAGCTGACTGTAAAAATCAGAACACCTGACTCCTACGTGTATCCTTTAAACTTATAAGTTCATAACTTATCCTTTAAACTATAAGATGCTCCACTTGGAAGTTTCATAGGTAACCAGTTTGATGTATTGTTCAGAGACACCGTTAATTGTCCATCGGGCTCATTGAGCAATTAATGGCTTCTATGAGGGTATATCAAAACGAACAGAGCGAGCTGTATTTGTTCAAGAGGTTCCTAATCTAGCAAGCCAACACTGACTAAATGGCCCCCAAAGAGCAAGCCCAATAAGGCAGAAATGTAGCCATCATATTTGATTTGTTCTGAAAAGAAGGCAATTACTGATCTTTAATTACTTACCATTAATATTTACAGGATAATATATGCTTTGCACTAAGAGGCAGAGTCCAGAAAGCACACGGGGAGCATTTTCACAGTCAATGAGGTATGCCGCTATTCCCGTGTGATTAAATACCTGATCCTAACATTCAGTCACGTTACTAAATTATTATGCCCAAATCTTTGCCTTTTGGAGTCACGTGTGACCTCTGGTTTATGCAGGAAAAAGCCTTAGCAAACGTAGGGCCACTGGTTTTATAAACACTTTCTCTGGAGACAGAATCAATACCTGGGCACAGCGGCCACTGTACTTGGTGCTAGCGATTCTCCTCACCCTCCTCAGTGCCAATATATACCACATCACACCCTGCCTCTCTCAGCAGCAAAATTAGGTAGAAGTGCATAGGGAAAGCTGAAGACATGAGGGTATTACCAATCCGACACCGAAAAGATGCTAGAAAAGGCAGGGGTCTCAAGTATAAGCAATCTGACAGCTAGCTCTTCCCTCTTCAACTGATTGGATTTTAGACTCCTTCATGGTGCAGTTGCAATCAGTTTATCATCAACTGAGAGAGGATTTCCCAGATCGATCCATCAGAGGGTATTTGCCTTCTACTCAGCAAAACATCTTCACAGTAGTGGCCAATAGGGCTAATGGTATCCTAGAGTGACAGGAAGAAGAGAAATGTGTCCAGCAGATCTAGAGATGCTCTTCTTCCCCTTTTCTCTGCCCTGGTGACACCTCACCTGAACTACCGTGGCCAGTTTGGGGCTCCCCAATTCAAGAGAGACAGGGATCTACTCTAGAGAGCTGATGAAGGTACTTGAACATCTCTCTTATGAAGAAAAGCTAGGAGAACTGTGGCTCCTTAGTCCGGAGAAGAGAAGGCTGAGAGGAGATTTAATGAATGTCTATGCATATCTGAGGGTTAGGTGTAAAGAGGAAAGGATCAGACTCTTCTCAGTGGTGCCCAGTATTAGGACAAAGAATAATGGGGATAAGCTACAACATAGAGAGTTCCACCTCAACATGAGGGAAAACTTCTTTACTGTGAAGGTGACAGAGCCCTGGAAGAGGCTGCCCAGGGAAGCTCTGGCTGTGGAGTCTCCTCTGGAGATGTTCAAATCGTCCCTGGATGCAGCCCTGTGTCACTGGCTGTAGGTGATCCTGCTCTGGCATGGGGGTTGGACTGGATGATCTCTAGGGGTCCCTTCCAACCCCTGACATTCTATGATTCCCACTGATCTGCAGAACAAGCAGCAGTCAGAGCAGTGGAAAGAATACAGATTCAGTAAGGCATCAGCTAGCACAAGCTGCACAAGTCCTACTGTGCATGTTTGGTAGGGGTATGAAATTAAGTCCTGGAAGTTATTTGGGGCTTTTTAGATTTTAGTGGCTCTGAACAGAGAGCCTGTGCTTGGCTGTAACTGAAGGTTGCCCCATGCACTCGCATGCTCTTTCCAGCCACTTCTTAAAGCCCTTTATGCCGTCCAGAGCAGAGTATCAGCTGTGCTCTGCTGAACAGCACCTTCCAGAGCACAGTTCTTCAGAACAAAAATTGCATTGATCAGCTGGGTTAGAGTAGACATAAATTTTACTGAGCATCCACTCAGCCCCCTGCTCTGTTGGAACCAGTAACTGCCACTCTTCTGTAAAACAGGAGAGGTACACCAGGGGAACCAGACAACTGCAATAATTAGTAGCAACTGCAAAAAGTTCAGAGCTGTCTGGAGACATACTCAACACCAGGATGCGATTTCCATATCGGTCCTAATTAAAGGAGGAAATGGATTTGTTGGGCAAATACGAAGTTTCAGGGCAATTCCTATCACAAAGGATCACAGCTACCGAATTGTACAGATGTCCTAATCTAACACTGCTGTCAGAAGAGAACTGAAAAGGGTAGAGCTCCTTGAAGGGTGTTTGAGCTAGGTGTAAAACTCTGCTAATGATTTCTCTTGCCGTTTCTTCTGTAGCCTGAAAGAACTGTCTTTCTTTTCAAATGAGCGGAGACCCAAAACTTACTGCAGGGAAAATAAAGAAAGTTGGCCTTCTACTTTCTAGTTGTTGACGAAGAAACAACAGTTGCAGTGTCTTTTCACTGAAATACTGGAGAAAAAAAATAGAAGGTGGACTTCTGCCATTTAGCTTTTCTGTCCTAGTCAGGCAGAGGAACTTCAGTCACTGCTCTGCTCTACTGCACAAGAGATCTGGTTTCTAAAATCCCAGCTCTGGCTACAGGGAAGTACTGACTGGGGCACTATAGAATAGAAAGATGTGTGAGTTCAGGCTCCCTGCATCGTTCAGTCACCACTCAGCATCAAGGACCTTGACAGTGACTGCTTTGTTCCCTGATTCCCCTGTGCCCTAGGTATTTCACAGGCAGTGCTGAGAACGTGTTTCTGAGCAGCCCAGATGCCATGCGGTTATTCCCCAGAGCAGCCAGTGAATGACAAGTGAGCAGAGTTCTCTTAACATGGGATCTGAGGAACTTCCAGCCTGCATGCTAACCTACCTTAACAATGTTAGTCTGTGATGTTAGTGACACCTGGACTTGCGTGTCTCCTCTGATATGTGACTACTTACATCAGGAAATGGCAAGTTGTTTGTTTTGACAGTGCTGTATCGTAGTACGAACATCCCTGTGGTATGACGGTCTCAAAGTACAGCAGGATAGAAGTGGGGGGTAACCATCAGCTCTGCAGAAACCCAGCAAGAGCACAAGTACCCCACTTTGAGATATCCTAAAGATATCCTTCTTTATTTTGGCTTCTCTCACTTCAGAATCATACCCCTGGATAAAAGAACTGGCATCACTCTGACTCAATAAGTAGCACTCATACCCTTGTTAGTGTGGCTGTGCCTCAAATACTTCTTTAACCGATGTGTAAATAACACTCTTCATCAGTTTATCCTCTGTTTTTGAGGGTTTTCTTTTAGCTCTTTTAATAGATTTCTGGGAACAGTGGTTTATGTGTCAGTGTTCAGCTCTGAAATAATCACTGTCATCCTGACTTTCAGGTTGACAGTCTTCATATTTTGGCAGAGCATGATTTGTTGCTGCTATGCAGAGTTCATCTGAGCTAGAGGCATGAGCTTGTCATCCTGTGCCTGCACTAGCCCTGTTCTGGAAATGTCTGCAACCAATTAAAAACATCCTGCTTTTTGGATATATAGCTCTTTTTCTGGGCACCATCCTTTTCGGTGCTGCTTGTCCAACGTGGGTGAGTGGCTGTATTGCTCTTCTTTTGATCCAAGATCTGGCTCAGCATCCTTTCTTAAATGAAGGCGTTGGGAGGCTTGTGACAGTTCAGCATACCAAACTAGTGTCAAAGAAGTGTGGCTATCACCCTGTGGACTGCGCCGGGTGATTTCCTTCCTCACTAACCAGCACTTCATCAAAACGTTGTTCAGCTTCACTCTGCATTTTCCAGCCCTGAATTTTCTTCCTAGCTCCCGTTAGGCCCAAGTCTCCGAGTCTCCTGCTTACTCTCAGCAAATCTTAGGCATATGTTGGAATTCAGGTTCCTCACGTTTCTTCACAGTCAGTCTCTGCTCTAATGAACACAAATTAACTGCAGCGAGCTTTTCAGCTGCTGGCACAAACAAGTCTACCTCCTGAATGTGTTCAGGATGTCTTTCTGCTGGCACCGCTTGCTTACAAACACAGAGAAAAGCCCCTACTGAATTTCCTGCAGTAGTCTTCCACATTTCTAGAGAATTTTGGCTCTGGGAAAGATTTGAAGTTTTCCATTCTCCTTAGACTATTTTTATTCTAGGCACCATGTGGTGCTCAGCAACCCGTTGGAGACAAGGTGTTTAACACAAACCTCTTCTGTGCCGGTCTCTGCATCAGCTGCCTCTGTATTACAGAAAATGAGTCCTTTGCAGATATAATTCTTTAAGTGATTACAATCTATATTTGTGTAGATCTGTTCTTTTTTCTGATGAATAGCTTTTTCTGAACAATCTACAGGCTGTATATGTTTAGGACTGTTCATTGTGACCATTTGCTGTTCTTGCTGTGTGATTTAACAGTCTATCTTGTGCCCAATAGCTATTGCTTCAAAACTCGTTAGCTATTTGGGTTATTTTTGCAGGAATATGCAAGAAACATCAGATTTCACAAGACAGTTTGCAATACCAACTTACTTCTTTGCAAACGAGCTCCTACCAACACTACTAGAAAAACGCAGTTGGAACTGCAGCAGAAATAAATCAAAGTTATTCAAACAGGTAGCTACAATTTCCTTCCTTGAAACACATTTTTGCAGTACTCCTTAGCACACAGCTCTTACATTGCTCTAGCAAAAGCGGAAGAAAAAATAAGGACATCGTTGACTGCTAAGATAAAGGAGCGATCCCAATGGAATTCGAAGGACACATCCATTGGGAACAGCCAGAGCAGATAGTAGGTAGCATCCTTAGCTGGTTCTGGCACAGCTCCATTGGATCTCAATAGTTTATTTCATAAAGTAGTGACCAAAGAATGAGAAGACAACCTGCTCTTTTAAACATCAAGGCAGTAACTAACATAATACAAAACCAGGGACTCCACTACTCTTCCTATAGTGATAGATTTCAAGCAGCTTTACACCCCCTGCCAGCAGCTGAGCTGCAAATTACATTGCATGACCCAACTAGAATTTCAATGTCTCATAAAATGCCAAGCAATTAGATAGAACACGGTCTTTTAGAAAAGGCTGGCTGATAACTTGATGATCTTAGAGGTCTTTTCCAGCCTCAATAATTCCATGATTCTGTGATAAAAATGTCCCTGGATGCTGTTCTCACATAAAGTGAACATTCCAGTGTGTCCTGACCAGCATAGGCTCTGAATCCAAGGATGAAAAGGGCAAGAGATATCTTCTGGAGGTGTGGTTAGGCAGTGAGGATCAGACACTTCTCTAACACCGTGTGATGATTTCCCACTCCAGTAGACTCCTAGCCAGGACTCTTGACTGATACTCCTGAGAAGGTTTGTTGGGAGTAGGCAGAGTAAGGCAATCTGTGCATGCACATTTATCTACCAACTGTATAAGTTCTGATTTATTAGAGCTACTTTATGGTTTTGTTTTCTACACTGAAACCCAATGCTCATTTCCCTGAACAGCCAAAGTCTGCTGTTTAACACAGCCTTCACATTACATCTATTACCCACTGTACAGGCAAAAAGAAAAGGAAATAAGAGGAATTAGATTGACTTGGAGGGGAAAGTATCCCACTGCACATTGGAAATAAATATTGCAATTACCTTGCTCGATTTTGTACTCAGCAGCTGTAAAAACCTGAAGAATTGGTCTTTTGTGTAGCCCACTCCACTCTGAGGTAGGATTCAAGTCCCCAGGTTTGTCCAGAAGGCAACAAAAGGAACGCTTCAGCATAAATACATGACTGTTCATGGTGACTAACCAGAGAAACTACTGGAAAAATATTGTCCTAGTGATGAGACCAGAACACAATCTCTGCATCGAAAGCATGTCACAGGATCACACAATCACAGAATATTCCTGGTTGGAAAGGATCTCCAGGATCACCGAGTCCAACTGCCCACACAACAATAACAAAACCCAACCCTGATCAGAAACCAGCACCAAACACACTCAACCAGATGTAACACAGAAGAACCTCCCCACAATCTCTGCTGGCAGAGCAGCTCCTGAAGCTCCATGTCTGCTCCTTTCTTAAACCCCTCCAGGGGTGGTGACTCAACCCTCTCCCTGGGCAGCCTGTGCCAGTGCTTGATCACTCTGCCAGGAAAGAATTTCTTCCTAATATGTAACCTAAACCTTCCCTGCCCCAACTTTGTTGTTCAGAGACGTTGGCAGCAAACGAGGAAGGTGGTATTCTGTTTGGTTAGCTTTTTGCCAGGACTCTCCTCAGGCTTTTGGTAGGAATAGACACAACCTCAATGACTCTGAAATCACAGAATTAGTGAGGCTGGAAAAGAAAACGCTTGAATATTCTTTTCTTAGCAAGAAGTAAGGCCAGAATGAGTTAGATTTGGATTCCATGGGGTATAAGAGGTATATATACATCCTGAACCTATGTAGATTTGCTACTGTAGTGGGCAAGACCTCCAGGATTTACGTCCTTGTAAAGCTGCATGCATTTTGTCCCAAGCAGCTTCTGCAGATGGTCACAAGCCTATTTAGGCGAAGAATAAAGTAATGATAGAAACCATCTAAGTGCTCTCTCTTCCCTCAAATTAAGGTCTGACCATTTTCTCAAGAGTCAAGAGCCAAAATGCCCTACACTTCAGTGAGAATAGATGGGAACCTCCCCTTGGCAAGCAGGAATCAAATCCAACTCTGACTCACGTTCTGTCCGCTCTCCAAGACCCTGACCTCTGAAGAGAAAAGGCATTCTTTTCTGATAACTTGGAAGAGAGGGTTGTTTTTCACAAGCCTATTGACTCCGTGGTGTTAATAAGCACAACCCCCCTTCTATCACATATGCAGCAATAATTCAGACGACTCCTACCCTGGAGATGGACTGAGCAGTTCAGTGCCATTTTACTGCACGTGGTTGCTGCTACTGTTGAGGTAAAGTAACGATCCCAACCACCAAGAGACAGCACCAGGATTGGAGAGAGGGACAGAAATGATGGCGGGATATTCTTGCAAGGGCTCCTTTCTTATAGGTTTTCTAAGTAATCGATTCTGGATGAAAGTTACTGAATTTCATATTCAGTTTGTGAGAAATTAAAAAGATGGGGAGGAAAACCAACATCCTCCCTCACTATTAAATTGCATGGAAATTTTCAGGAATGATTAAAGCTAATGTTCATGTTTTGATAGCAGAATAGCTGAAAGACATTGAGAGAAATTGTGAATATAAATAAATAAAAATATAAAATAAATATAAATATAAAATAAATATAAAATAAATAAAAATAAATATAAATACATATAAATAAATATAAATAAATTCTAGGCAAAAGACCTTAATTTTGGATGAAATGGAGATTAAAAAATGCCAGTGCCTACCAGTTTTAAAATACACATGGAGTAAAAAAAACCCCAATACTTCTATTTTTAAAAGACTTATAGAGAATAATAATTTTATAACCAAAGACACATCACTCGAAACAGCAGTGGGTCACTGACCTGCAAATCGGAGAGCTCCAACAGAGACCTCACCATTTCACCTGACAACTGTAGAACAGCTCAAAGGAGTCTCTACCAAAGAGTTATGAACTGAACAAGTTGAGGGTTGGAAAATACAGAGTAATTACAAGCAATTTGCATGTGTGGAGAATGACCCAGGACCATTTGTGCATCAGTCCTCAATACCACAGTGAATAGGTTTGGGCTACCATCATGCGGTTATATTTAGTGTGGTTGTCTTGCTACTCACAAGATAGGCTGTGGTGCTTGAGTGAGGTACTCAACTTTTGGAAAAAATGATCTTAAATGCATTTACCTCAACCATCTTATTTTTAAATGCTTCCAGTAAACCATTAAGCTTGTAGAGGCAATCATTTGTAGGGGATGCGAATGAAAAATAGAGGCAGGCAGTTACAGAGATGACTTTCATTAAAAGGGCTGAGAATAAGCTCTCCTTCATACATCCTAAATTTGTTTTGGAAAGATGATGCAGAACAATAGATTAATGGCTTCAAATGAGCTTAATTAATTATTAGCCAATAGGCTTCATGAGGGCTCGTATCTTTGAACAGAATATAAATCATAAGTAAACTAGATGTAGGGCTTGTGTTATGCTGGGAAATAAAACAGGAATTCATTTAGAAGCAGACACAATTGAAAAGATGTTGCTCGGTATCGCCTTTTACTTCATCAGGGCCAACAGTGCAGAGATGAAGCTGCACCAAACAAAAGAGGAAGACCAGCAATAAAATAGCAGTAATTCGTGGCTGAAATACTGGCAGGGTCTCCTTCACAAACTACAGCTACTGTGCAAACTACAAGCAACTGCTTCACAGCCCACTTACAAATGCACAGAGTTGGAAATGAAAGCTCAAACAGAAACAATTAATGTTGAGGGATTGGGCTGGATGATGTTTCCAGGTCCCTTCCGATCCCTGACGATTCTATGAACTGAGGTTATTTAGTCTGGAGAAGAGGAGGCTGAGAGGAGCCCTTATAGTTCTCTACAGCCATCTAAAAGGAGATTGCAGCAAGGTTGTTGCTGATCTTTTCTCCCAAATGACTAATGAGAGGATGAGGGGAAATGGCCTCAAGTTGCATCAGGGGAGGTTTAGATTGGACCTTAAGAAGTTGTTTAGTGAGAGGGTGGAACAGGCTGCCCAGGGAGGTGGTGGAGTCACCATCTCTGGAGATGTTTAAAAGATGAGTAGATAGAGTGCTTGAGGCCATGGTCTAGGGGTTAGGGAGATGTCAGGATGATGGATAGATCCTGGAGGTCCTTTCCAGCCATGATGATTCTATAATTCTATCTCCTTGTTAAATATGATGAGTGCTCTCACATGAGATAAATCCACTGACAGGCATCACCTCATCTGTTCACACACACTCTAAAGGGCAAAGCAAATTGGTGTTGGTCTGCATGTCCCAGCTAAAGCAGAACAAATAATAAATAGTAATTCGGGTTACAGAACAGCTGCTCTCAGTTTCCAGGTCTTGTCAGCTGGCTCTTCCCTATCCTACCAGCTGACCCAGTTCATTGTTGTGAATGTGCTGAGGACATGTTTTATGCATGATGTTTTTTGTTTGCTCTGGCA
>VZRI01000207.1:106706-131545 GCA_013397515.1 Upupa epops
GAAGAGAGCAGCACCAGCCTTGCTACAACCTCCTTTTAGGTAGTTGTAGAGAGCAATAAGGTCTCCTCACAGCCTCCTTTACTACCTACCTACCTACCAATGTCCCTTCTTGTTCAGGCAGCAAACATTTGGGAGAGATCTCTTTCTGACAGTAGAAATACTGACCAAGCTTTGCAGCTGGGCTTCAGCATCATATTCACATCACCAGTTGACACATATTAGGGTAATGGTTTCTGTTGTGAATATTGGCTTGGGTCCAGTCTGAGTTGCAGAACACTAAAAGGGTGGAAGCTGATTAATCACAGAACCACAGAAAGTCTTTGGTTGGAAGAGACCCTCAAGACCATCGAGTCAAACCTTCAACCCAACGCTGCAAGCTCAGCAGAGGTGGGGACACCTTCATACAGCAGGTCAGACTCACCGTTCCTACCACACAGGATGGCTGAGACAAGGTCTGCTTAAAAATGCAGATGAAAACAGAGGGCACAGTTGTTACTGCACTGAAAGCCTTCCAGCCAGGAGAGGTGGTGCTTCACAGCATCACGCGGGGTCTCAGGGCCCGGTGGGGCACACGGCGTAGCAGGCAAACGAGTCTCTGGCAAGCTGTGCTAGTGCTTGGCTTCAAATATGATTTCCTACTCAAAACTCTACAAGCAATGACAAAGGGAACCGTGTGTTTGCTTGGATGCAAAATAGAGCTTTTACAGGGTGGGGGTCAAGGTTTTCTTTTATGAAAGAAAAGATGTGTTTCAATCAAAATGTTCCACAAGAGTATTTGCCACTGAAGTTTAACCCGTCCCACTACAGGAACCCGGGTACAATAAAGAACTCATACACATCTGTGTCGTTTTTGCCAAAGGGAGAGTGGAAAAACCACAGAATCATAGAATGTTAGGGGTTGGAAGGGACCTTGAAAGATCATCTAGTCCCACCTCCCAACTACAGAAGCCTCTCACATCTGAGAAGCAGAAAATGATGGCTTGATGCCTCCCTAAAGACTGTTAAGATCCTCCACAAACCTACCTGCCAGGAATGACCTTAATGCTTCACAAAAAGTCTCTGTAATTTCTGGATTCCCTTTGGGTGAAAGGAGTGGGAAGGAGAAGGCAATTCTTAAAATGGGCAGGATGGGAAAATTGTTTGCTAGCCAGCTCAAACCAAGGCCAGTGAAATTCCAGCTCTTAGGATACAGCTTGTTTGTTGGATCGGCCTGATGGTGGTTGTAGCTCTAGAGAGTTGTTAAAAGTTGAAGGCACTGCAATAATTCATTCTGTAGGCCTCCCTGTGAATATTTAGTCTTTCTAGTAATTGCTACTACCTGTAATGCACAGAAGTTAGGGGAGGGAAGATCTTCCATTGCTAACCTAGTCCTACCTCCTGGGTTTGTCTGGGCATGCAACTGCAAGATGATTATTTCTTCTCTACTGACTTGATAAGGGATATGAGTGTTTCCAGTGGAGGTAAAATTTCTTGTCTCTGCCTATAAAATCCTCCTCATAGAAACCTCAGGGGGTTTGTCCTAAACAGAAAAATGAATAGCCCAAGCTTCAGTTATAACTAACTCCAAAGTTCAGTTATTATTAACTCCAGCTGCTGGGTAAAGAACATAAATGTGTGTAATTTTATATTAATTTCATGTTGCTGTTTGATCTATAACATCGATGTAATTGCTGTAAATGTCTTTGTATTGCTTTAGTGCAGCAAAAAGAAGAGATTTGCTTATAAGGGTAACCTAGACCGCCAGTATAAAGGGCAGGATATCGTGTCAGGCTTGTAAAGTTACAGTAAAATATTTTTAGTGGTATAAAGAGGGCAGACTGGAGATCCTGGTCCAATCCATTTAGTCTCCAGGCAAATTCAGAGAAGCAAAAAACGATCATAAGCGTCTTTGTGATTCCCAGATCTTTGCACATTACACAGCAGGCTGAACCCAAATTTCAACTTAAAACCCATGTGAGACTGTTATTGCCTGACTTTGACTGCAAGAAGACCATTCTGGCGCCGCAGGAGAGTGGGCAGTACAACAGCAAGCCAGCTACTCCCTCCTTTTTGTGGGTGCACAAAAGGAACCCTGAAAGAAATGGTTTAAAACAGCTTCAAGGTTATTTTGAGTCTTGAAGACCTGCTGATTTTGTTGTCCAGCCTGTAATTTCTGCTCTGAATAGGCACACAGGCTGTTGTTCTTTTCCTGTGCATGGCATTTCCTAGGCTCTAGCAGAGCTGAGCCAAACTTCCAGCCAACATTTAACTCTACATTCTCAGTAGCCTGGAAGCATGTTGACAGGGAATGGTCTTATCTCAATCTGTCAGGCAACTGCTGACCCTGTATCAGCATGGAGCCAGCATGGAGCCACCACTACACACCCTGCAAATGCTGCCAGCTGCCATAAGCCATCTTTATTGTCTCCACAGAAAGTGTGGTCTAACTGGAACGCATCACCCAGGCCACAGACAGCAATGTGGGTCTTACTCCAGTCCTGTTGCTCATTAGAAGCAGATGATGATGTCCAAAAAGGGTTACTGCACTCATGAACTCCCAGTGCTGCCATCTGCACTGGAGCGGGGACCTGGGACCTGACGGGCACAATTTTTTTCACATGGAAAAAGATTAGTTGTTTGCACAGCTTCCCAATGTCAGATGGACAGCCAGTTCCCACACAAGTGTCTGAACCCCGATAAAAAGGGATCCAGTTAAAGAAGTGGTTTTTTCCCTACCAAAAGTAGCAGACGTACAATGTACAACGACTTTTAAAACAAGGCATCTCTGATGAAGACAGGGGGTGAGAGTTGAAGTTGATCAACCTGAAGAGAAGACTCCAAGGAAGCCTTATAGCCACCTTCCAACCCCTGAAAGGGGCTGTCAGAAGGCTGGGGAAGACTGTTCACAAGGGCAGGGAACGATAGGATGAGGCGTCATGATGTGAAGCTGGAAAAGGGCAGAGTGAGGCTGGACAGGAGGAAAAAGTTCCTGAATCTGAGGGTGGGGGATCCCTGGAACAGGCTGCCCAGAGAGGGGTTGGAGGCTCCATCCCTGGAGCCATTCAAGGTCAGGCTGGATGGGGCTCTGGGCAATCTGTTCCATTTAGAGATGCCCCTGCTTGTTTTAGGGGTGTTGGACTAGATGACTAGATGATTTGAGGTCCCTTCCATCCCAATACATTCTATGATCCTCTGATAAGGTGATTAAAAGATCTGATTTCACACAGAATTACAGAATCACTGTATTATTGAGGCTGGAAAAGACATCTGAGACCATCCAGCCCAGCTTAGGACCTAACATGACTACAGTACTCTAGATCATGACACTTAGTGCCACATCCAGTCTTTTCTTAAACTTCTGCGGGAATGGGGACTCCATCACTGCCCTGGACAGTCCATTCCAATGACTTACCACCCCTTCCTTGAGGAAGGGCTTCCTGACATCCAACCTAAACCTCCCCATGCACAGCTTCAGGCCCTGCCCTCTCTTCCTGTCACTAGTTGCCTGAGAGAAGAACTCAACCCCCACCTGTCTACAACTTCCTTTCAGCTACTTATAAAGCATGATGAGGTCCTCCTTGAGTCTCCTCATCTCCAGGCTAAACACCCCCAGCTCTCTCAGGCTGTCCTCATCAGATTTTTCCTCTAGCCTCTTCCCCAGCCTTGTTTCACTCCTCTGGACCCGCTCCAATACCTCAATATCTTTCTTGAAATGTCGAGAACAACAAACATCACAAACAACAAATGTCACTCCTGGATGCAGTGCCTTGACTTGATCTCTGCTCTCCAAATGCAGCTGGGCATTTGGGGCTGCAGCAGGTGCCTGGAGGGCTGCAGCCAAGGCGGCCACATGCTGTGATGCAGCAAGAGTTGGTGGCTCTAAATAAACCCAGAAAGAATCTACCACCTCTCAGTAAATAGAGTTTATACCATGGGCTCAAGTTTTGCATTGACCTGTGCCAGCAGCCCTGGAAAGTGTGTGAAAAAGGGGAGGCTGGAAGGGAGGGCAGTGGAGCCAGGCTGAAAGGGTGCACAGCCAGGGCTGCTCCTTCCCTTCGCTTAGCTTGGCCTTTCGCTTAGACATCTCCTTTAATCCACTAACCAGCCATGCACAAAAACCTCTTAGCCAAGGTTAATTTGGTCCTTTCAGACTAAGTTAGTTGGCTTGCACACAGCTACAGGCGAGTTTTCCCCTCAGACTATGAACATTTGTTCTGTTGAGAGGATTTAGGCTAAATCATGCAAGTGCTGACAACACTCCAACATTTTTCCACAGTCTCCTTAAGTAACCCAAAAGTCATTTCACTTTCCCACAGTTCACTTGGGAAGACTCACAGCTTGGCCCAATGCAGGATGAGGACGCAGGTCCTCCTGGAGCACTGCAGCACTGGATGAACCCTAGGATGAGGGTTAACAACATAGTTGATGAAGGGTCTGGAAGGCAAACTTTATGAGGAGTGGCTGAGGGACTATTTAGCTAGAAGAAAAGGAGGTTGAGGGGAGATCTCATCACTGTCTATAACTATGCAAAAGGTGGGTGTAGAGAGGTGGGGGTTGGAACAAATGATAGGATGAGAGGAAATGGCTTTAAGCTGCACCAGAAGAAGTTTAGGATGGACGTGAGGAAAAATGTCTTCATGGAAAGGGTCATCAGGCCTTGGAACAGGCTGCCCAGGGAGGAGCTTGAAGCAATAACCCTGTGTGTGTTTCAAATGATGGAGAGATCTGGAGCTGAGGGACAGGGTTTAGCAGTGGCCTTGGGACAGTTAAAGATTGGACTTGATGATTTTACAAGTCTTTTCCAACCTAAATAGTTCTAATGATTCTGTAATGTGTACCAGTGAGTAGAGTCAGTCATGAGTGGAGCACAGCCAAAACATCCAGGGGATGTGGTGTTTCTGCTGTGAAAACTCTGCTGTCTCCACTTCAGAGAAGTAAGCAGGCCACAGTATGGCAAGCAAATAACTGGATTGGCTACTCTTGTGCCCCAAATACCATGACAAATTAGTTTTACTATTAGATTAAAGCAGATGATGAGTTTGAGATCTAATGGAAGGTTGCAGAAAACAGAGAAATGCTGAGGATCAAGGACCTGGCACTCCAGGGAATAATGCTTTGCACAACACAGATGCAGAAAGGCCACTCCTCAAATCAGCAAGATTTCCTACTTTGCATTAATTTAGATGCTGCAGAAGGGAAACTGCAAGAGAAGCTGTAGTGAGGCCTTTGCCTTCTTTTTTCTGAGTGTGGAGATGACTCTCTGATCACAATGTGTATATTTAAAATTGCCTTTTCACAACTTCTGCTCATCCAGCCAGAAGCCTCTCATTCTGACATCATGCAGCACTGCTGTGGGGCACATTTTCCTGTCACAGTGGGAAGATTAGAGATGAAAGAGGGTTGCAAAAGGTACGAATCTGATGCAAAGAGACTTAGTTTGTTTTCTTAGTTGAGTGATTAGGAGAGATATGTAGAAGTAAGACACAGAGGTTACTTTTCTTTCTTGGACCAGAAGCAAACAGGATATAAAAAGCAGAGCAGAGACCTTGTCAAAGTGAGACCTGCACGAGCACTATATGCAAACAACATCTGCCTAACGTTTCAGCTCTTTATTCACCTGGCAGAGTAGAAGCACTAAGCTCTGTTTACACTGCCCACCTCTTCTGCACAAATGCTTGAAACACAGCAAAAGGAAAATGAGACCGAGCACCAACCACTCAGCCAGCAGTGAAACCTCATAGTCCGCAGCCTTGACTTCACACCCTTTTGGCTGCGCTGTAGGGAAAGCCTCTCCCTGTTTACTCCCTGTTGCCATGTGAGTATAACCCTCTCACTCTTGGAGCATACTTATTGAAGTAAAGCTTTCCTGGTAGAAAACACATTGCTATTCCTGAGACACCTGCAGAAACCCTGTAGTACACACCGAAGTGGTTAGGGTGCCTGATTGAGCAGAGTTTTTTGCTGCCCTTCTTCTATATATCTTTTTATTTCAGGAGCTTGCTTTTTAGTGCCATGGTAGGATGTGTTTTCACTCTCATGCCATACAAGACTCATGCTAGGAGGAGCAGATTGTTGAGGGCTGTTCTAATAAATATTTTTATGGAGTTAATTTACATTAAAGTGATCTCTTCTGCTACCCTGAAAAAACCTGTTTTCTAGAGTAATTGGCCAAGTGCAAGGACACAATAGCCATCAAGTTTCTAACACAATCACAACTGGACACATGGTGTTTTGCAAACAAAGCAGGCATTATGAAATATGAAATTCCATCGTGTGTAAGGTATTGTGCATGCAGTTCATGTTAGTGAAGTGAAAGGGCACGTCCGTGCTGTATTTATTCAGATGACTATCTTATTCACTGGGTGATGGCAATTTATTCATTGATTTCTGGATCCCAGATTGGAAAGAAGCTCTCAGATACCTGGTTAATGTTAAAAACAGTTGGACTTTGAATTTCATTGTTTGCAGCTCTTTAAAAATTATAATTGAATAGTGAGTAAATGAAAAAGAACAAGTAAACATAAATAAAACATCACGTCATTCCCTCCTCTCTGATCCCTCTGAGAGAACAATATGCGAAGAACTACCCTCACAAGATTACACACACTCACTCTTCACAGAATCACAGATCTCTTCAGGCTAGAAAGGACCTCTAAGATCACTGAGTCCAGCCTATGAGCTGACATCAACCAGCTTGGCCTGTGTAGAGAGTCAAGTCTAGATCTGGACCACGAAGTGAAGATGTAGCAAGAGGTGGCTGAAGCTCACGTGATGGCTTTGCAGTGCCATAAGCAGGTTGCTGACACCTGACAAACAGATAATACAGATAGTGGAGTCCTATACAGGCCTTATTTTCCACTTTTTGCTTAAGGTCCAGGAGTGGGGAGATCTTGTGACTTCCTTCTCAACCGAAGAGCAAGACTCAGAGTGGGTGAGTACATTCTGCCTGCCAGATGAGGTGCAGTACACACCACTCTGTCAATGTGGTAGCTACCAGAGCACCCGTACCTTACCCTGGTTTCACTTACAAATGCATGGGCTGGATGGGTGGAAAAGAATCAAGGNACCTGACAAACAGATAATACAGATAGTGGAGTCCTATACAGGCCTTAGTTTCCACTTTTTGCTTAAAGTCCAGGAGTGATGGCATTTAAGCCACCACAGACCAGGGTCTTCTTCACCATTTGCTTGGCCTCCATGAGTGGCTGTCATCTCCCTGCCCCAGGGACCATATCCAACCACTCTACTGTGTAACCTGAAAAGCAGAGTTCCCATTTCAATTTTCACACCTGTACAATAATGAACCTAGAGAAAACAACTCTACTCCTACTTCCTCTTCATTACACACACAGACACATGATCATTAGGGGTGGGAAAGGACCTCCAGGGATTGAGTCCAATCTCCCTGCTCGAGCAGGATCATAAAACCTACCCAATATTTAACAGATCATAGGACCTTAGCAACACTGAACTCAAAGGGGCACCGCAGAGAGATACACCAAAGGGTCGCCGGTGCTCTGAAAATAAGATCAGGACACGATCCCCTTTGTTCCACCTCTTCTAAGCCCTGTTTTAAAAACAGGAAAGTATGCTCCCAGTTTTCATTTCTGTACCACAAAGTCTCCAAATATAACAAAAAGTGAAGCACTGAACTGATCTTGAGAGTGGAAAAGGAGAAGTTCATTTCTACTAGCATTCGGGTATTTTTCTATGCGAAGTATTCATTTCACTGCGGAAGAAAACATCAATGTTTTCCCAAGTTATTTTACTCCTTTCCTCCTTGGGAAAAGCACATGCAAAACCCTAACTTTTCAGCACCAAAATAGTTCTTGATGGAAGCATTAAAGGTAGAGGAATGGTGCTCCTTCTGAGGCACTGAACGGCATTACCTTTGCCTGATCAACTCCACAGATCATAGTATTACTGTTTACATAGCCCAAGCCAAAAGGGAACAGTTTTCCCATTATTTTTCAGGCCTATGTGGTTAAGGCAATCTCAAAGCCATAGTGGAATTTTTCTATTCAAGGGACAGAAGAATGGCATCAATCAGATAATGTGGGAAGCATTAAAAGCATCTTTACCACACTCTTCCTTCTGCCATGACAAAGCAACCCGTCCACCACCGATGTGTTTCCAAATATACTCACAGCTGAACAAACACAGAGGAAAACAAGGCATGGCAGGGAATTGCAAAGCATCCTGGTTCACTCCTGTGCAAGCCAGCCTGTGCATGGGCACACAGAGAAGGCCCAGGGCTGGCAATGGGCATTGAAAGCCAAGAGATGGGAAGCACCTCGTGGGCAGTGTCTGCCTACTCCATTAATGTAGGGCAGGAGGGTGCCAGCCAAAGCCAAATAGCTATGTGTGTCTCTCCCTTTCCCCATAAATAAAAGGTCTTTTAGCTCGTAACTGCTCTGACCACAGCAGG
Source organism: Upupa epops (assembly GCA_013397515.1). NCBI lineage: Eukaryota > Metazoa > Chordata > Aves > Bucerotiformes > Upupidae > Upupa > Upupa epops. The sequence goes on from VZRI01000207.1 coordinate 115,114, forward strand.
CTTTGCCTCGAGCTGTGCCTTTCTGCACTGCCATTTTAAGAATGCTCATTCACTTTAACTGCATCTTTGGCTGCTCGGTGGCCGTGTTTGCTAGAAGCCATGCACATCTTCTAGCCTAAGAAGAGGAGAAAAAGCAAAACGCTTCCACCTCACTGGGGATAGGAAAAGGAGGATGAGGGTTGACCTTATTGCTGTCTATAACTATGAGAAAGGAGGGCGTAGAGAGGTGGGGATTGGTCTCTTCTCACAAGTAACAAGTGACAGGACAAGAGGAAATGGACTCAAGCACCAAGAGAAGTTTAGGTTGGACATAAGGAAAACCTTCATGGAAAGGGCCATCAGGCCTTGGAACAGCCTGCTCATGGATCAACTTGAATCCCCATTCCTGGATGTGTTTAAAAGTCATGAAGACCTGGAGATTAGGAACATGGTTTAGCAGTGCCCTTGGGAGAGTTGACTTAATGGTTGGAATTGTTGATCTTAAAGGTCTTTTCCAACCTATATGATTCTGTGATCAGAGACTATTAAAAATGTTTATTGGAAGGGGGAAACTTGGAGCTGGTCTCTAGGTTCCTAGAGCACTAGATCAAGACAACGGCTGTGTCAAAGCACATTTTGAAAGCCTCCAGAGATGCAGGTTTCATGACCTCCCTGGATACCATGTTCCACTGCTACACATTCCTCCTAGCAAGTAAATAAAACTCTTGATGATTTCCCTCCTGTGATGGGAGGTGTGAAGGTGTGAAGGCTATGCCTACCTTTCCATAGGTTACCTCTTCCAGGCACTTCCCATTCCTGCTGATAGCAAAAGGTGGGGAAGCGACCCCTCCGAGATGAGCTGGCACCTTCTCCTGGGTGCAACTACTGGCATGGACAGCCCACACAGGAGCAGCACATGATGCCTTGGAGCTGCAAGCTTGTGATCTTTTGAATGCATCTGAGACAGAGAGAGGGGAAAGAATATTTGCGTTACTGAAGGAAGAGGGTGGTAAGAGCCGTATTTTGGCTGGGATTAAAGAAACCACTGGAAGTTCCTCAGTTTTAAATTTTGCACAGATGTCAGATAAACTTGTTCCTACTGTCTTTAATTTAATGTCTGGAATATTATGGTAATGTGATTCAGATGACACATGACTGGGAAACTGCCAGACCAACAGACTTGTGAAATTTTCTTTTTACGTTTAGAGTTAATAATAAAAAAAGTCTCCCATGTGTGGCTTCTCTTCACAGCAGTGTAAGAAGATTCTCTAGAAAGCTATCAAAAATATCTGTGAAATGCATATGAGGAGGGTTGAACACTGGAGCAGGTTGCCTAGGGAGGTAGCTGAGGCCCCATCCCTGGAAATATTCAAGGGGAGGCTGGACAAGGCTCTGGGCAACCTGATCTAGTGGAGGCTGTCCCTGGTCCCTGCAGGAGGGCTGGACTAGGTGACCTCAGGAGGTCCCTTGCAACCCAGGTCATTCTATAATTCTATGGCTGCAGACAGAACAGAAGGCAGAGGCACTTTGCAGCAGTGGTGGCTGCTGCTATTCCATTGCATTCTCCCCGTGTTCCACTTCCTACCACTGAGAAAAAGAAGCAACTGCTGACATGCTCTGCATGTGCTTCAGTCCCTCGACCCTTCTGCCATGCATTGGGGTGAAATAGCATACAGGCACCTATTCCAAATGTCTGTAACTCTTTCCAAAGTGATCATCCTCACAGAATGCCCCCCATTTCACTCCACACTCCACATTACAAACCAGTCTGGCAGGTTACAATTGCTCCTGATACCGTGTTCGGGGGTGACCTGATGAATAAAGACTGGGGGATGCTAATAAAGGGCTAAAAACTGAAAGCAGATTTCTGATACAGGGTCAGAAAGGATCTAAAATGGGGCTCATGCTGAACTAACTAGGTGTTGCTTAGACCTGTCTGCTGATTGCCCAGAGCAAACAGGAGGTTCAGACATGCTGATCTCTTGGAAACACAAGAACTTAGCTCGCTTTACCTGCATGGGAACAGCTCCAGAATTTGTCTTTAGCAAATAAAGAACAAGGATTTCCTCTCTTAGTCTTACTGAAAAATAAAAAGGGGAGTGTATATTTCAAAAAAGAAAAACAACCCGACCCAACACAGTGCTTTTTGGCCTTTCAGCTCCTTCACAGCTCACTACAGAGTATGTTTGGCAGGCATCATGCTTTGGGAAGAATAATGCTAGCACATGGATAAGATGATCTTTCCATCGTCTCCATCTTAGTTTGGATCACTCCTGTACATGGTCCTAACAGATGACTAGTTCAACTGTCGTGACCACAATGCATTGACAACTTCTCCTCTGTCTGTGATAGTTTTACACATTGAGAGAGGATGGGTTCCTTAGCAGAGCTGTCTATATGCTAAAGGGAACATCTGCTTACATGATTCCCTGTGGCAGAAGTGCCCAGGCACAGCAAGTGCTTACAAGAGCATACTTAGGTAAGGTAACCTCCTCAGAGTAGTATATTTAATGATAAAGTTTGTGGAAGAGTTTAAAGAATTCCTCAATAAATGGCTTTAAAAAGCAGTCTGGTGCCTGTGTGCATGCGAGGGCCTCGTGTCATTTGGGATCTATTTGCATGTGTTGCATTATGCAGCTGCAGTAATACAAAATTATCCTCAGAAAACACTTCTCAGCCCTGTTCCCCTGCAGCAGCAGGCTCCTAGCTCTCTTCATCAGCTTTCTCAGAGTTAACTGCTCTTTCTTGCTTTGAATGGGAGTTGACTGCCGGATTTATTGCCAAAATCTTTTCTTTGATTTAAAAAAATACAGCAAATGATATGGTTTAAAATTTAGATGCCAAAAGAAAACCATGGTAATCTACACGTGCCTTTTACTGATCTCTTTCAGAAGGGTGGCCTCAGCAGCTTTCGGACCCAAACGGTTAATTCAATACATTTCCCCTTTCCCTGTATTTCTGTGGATCTGCAAACCCCTGCATTTTCTTCACTTGAAATGTTGACTTGACTTTAATCTTAAAACATGCAGATGCCTCTCTTTGCTTTGCTCAGAGGCACTGATGCAACTGAAGAAAAACATGAAGTGTGTGGAGGGAGGCCTAGCTGGATAGCAGCAGCGTGGAGTACACGGTGCTTCCATTGACTTCGGATCTGGAAGCAGATCAGTTCCAAAAGGAAGAGCCAAAGTGAGGCAGGTTTGAATGTAAACCTCCTGTGAGTCTTATTTGGCTCCAAAAGCTAATCTGATAGAGAATCATAGAATCCTCATGGCTGGAAAGGACCTCCAGCATCATCGAGTCCAGCCCTGACCCCCACATCTCCCAAATCCCTAGACCATGGCCTCAAGTGCTCTATCTACTCGATGAAAGAACTGCACTGTGTGCACTTGCTTTGCTCTCACTGCAAAATCAGAGTGGTTTCAGCTCAGGGTTTAAAACTCAGACAAACTGTCAGGATAATTTTTCTTTAAAACGGACTAATAAAATCTTCTTTAAAGGGTGGTTGAGGCATGAGAGAAAAACAATCCGATCTCAGGAACCCATGGTTAAAGGGAAAAGGAAACGTTTTGGACACTGGTTTCTGTAATACCCATTTGATCTTTCTGCATTTGACAAACATTTATTTTCAACACAAGGTTCTTGTTATGATCTTTTATTTCCTGCTGGCAGTTGCAGGTGTGTTTTATCCCCCGGATGCTGATTGATGGGTTTATTGTTTCCTGGAATCCAGGAAGATTTTTGTCTTGGGATTAGAACAGTTTAGAGTGAAGGCAAAGCTAATTCTTTTCTGAACAACTTTTAATTATAAATAGCTAGGCTATCAAGAATTCTCCTGCTTTTAAGACTCTATGTGCTTTTCTTGCTTTCTGGAACGTGCGTTTTTCGATGACATCAGTGATGCTTCCCTGCTCTCTCGAATCTTGTCTCAAGGTTTTGAGAGAGAATCGAGCAAATGGAGAAGCTGGGAAGAAACAAAAGCAGCCCAATTCCCATGGATAAAGTACAGCCTCCTTGTTTAATGGAAAGCAAACAACATGCTGTGTTCTGTGAAGTCAAAGCTAAGTATGTAAATGTTCCCAGATCCTCAGTGATGCTGGAAACTAAAGGCTCTTGCTTTTTAAACCCTTGCAGCCTGAGAACCTATACTTATTGATTTCTTTCTGTTTCTGCTGAACAGGAGGGAAATAAATATGAAAACATTCTCAGTGCAGTGGGTAGGTTTGAAAGTGCTCCTCACCCACTCAGAAATGTCCCTGCTATGCAGACCCATCCTAACACACCGTGCTGATGTCTCCCCGAATCACCCAAAGGTTATGTTGCAGAGCAGAGTAAACTCAGTACTAGCTTTTCTGTGCGTACTGTGCCAGTTACAGAGTGAAGGTACTACCAAAACTACCAGATTTTACAGCATCCAGTCGAGCCTGTAATGAATTCTGTTACCTTTGCAAGAATGCAGTACAATTTGAATGTGTTTTGCTCGGGGCAAATTTGCAGCCAGAACGCTTGCAGTAGATTAGATGTGAACAGAAGTCATTGCCAAGGGTTTATCCCGAGACAAAAACCAATTAATTCAGTTACACAGAATCACAGAATGACTGAGGCTGGAAAAGCCCTCTGAGCTCATCCAGCCCAGCCTGTGACCTAACATGATCACAGTGGTCAGATCAGGGCACTAAGGGCCACAGCCAGGGATGGGGACTCCACCAGTGCCCTGGGCAGTCCATTCCAGGGTCTGATCACCCTTTCCGTGAGGAAGGGCTTCCTAACAACCATGCCTCCCCAGGCAGCTTCAGGCCCTGCCCTCTCATCCTGGTACTGGTTGCCCAGTCTTGCCATTTACAGGTGTGGCTCCACCACGCTGGTTGTCTCCACCAGGCTGACAAAGATCCTCTATACTCTGCCACTGAGAGAGACTGAGAGAGACCCCCTAGCAAGAGAGAGAAAGGGAGATCACAAATACTGATCTCCTAGACCTTTGGCAAACAGAGAGAGTCTGGAACCCTGTTGTATCCTCTACATTTGATGCTGCTATAGCCTCAAAGAAGAGCCCTGAGCTGATGAGAGCTAGAAGTATGCCAGAGATGTCACAGAGTGCTGATGTCTGCAAGAGGATAGAGAAAAGGAACTTCTCCACAAGCACCAAATGTATATTGCTGCAGACCTCTCACCTAAGGCCAAAACCCAATGTGTTAGCTGTCTCCCATGTCTCTCAGTGTGCGTGTAAAGGCACTGTGACACAGTTTCACTTTTACCTTTGTGATTCTTTCACTTATTTGGGGTTTTTTCCTTTTCTTCTTGGTGATGGGTTCAAGAAACTGTTGCCTTTCTAGCTAAGTTGCTTCACTGCCTGTTGAACTCTTAGTGAAAGCTGGTTGTTGTGCTGGAATTACAGGCACCAACCCAAACCGATTTAGACCCTTTCCCTAAACCATTACAGAGGGTGAATTTCACATCATCCCTATACATTTGGAGGAACTTTCTGCCAACAATTACAGATATTTATGCCACTTTTATCAAAGCTTTTAGTTTCACAGAAATTTAACATACGAGGTTTCCCATTGTGCATCGAGGGATCTGAGATTGTAAGGTCTGGCAAGACCAGAAAGCAAACATGCTACTCTACCCCCTTACCTTAGGTTTCAGTTACAGCTGTCCTCTTGTGTGTTACTGTATTGACCCCAGCGCTGGGGCTGCCGCAGTGTTTTGCTGTTTGATGTCTACCTTGTCAGCCAGGTGGGAGCCCTGAAAGACACGAATGGAGATGCAAAAGTTGTGTTTGTATTTTTGCAGCATGCCCAATTCTGAGGAATTCTGTCCTCAGGAGCAGATGTTCAGTACCACATCCATTCTTCCTTTTGTTCGTTCTATGCTTGTGAAAAAACACACTCCCACATCTTAAGAACATGCTAAACGTTAGCCACGGCCCTGATTTTAGAACAGTCCATATATCATCTTGCTCCTGAACTTTGCTGAAACCTCTGGGGAGAAACATACTTCAGACAGACTCTCTTTTCAGCAAGCAGCAGGGCTCTTTGCTTTTACCAGTTTGTGAATTTACTGGGTTCTTCATTCCCATCCACCTCTTCTTCCTACTCCTAACATTAGGCTTGGACCCAGGGGATCATTCCCAACGTGCCAGTTGGATATAGCTTCCTCTTGCTTTCCCTGCATGGGGACATAATTTCCTCTTGGTACATGCATTGCTAGGAAGATTTTCAAGGTCTTTGAATTTCCAGGCTCACTGCAAATGCTACACCCTTTCTTCACCACCTTTGTGGAGTTCAGCTTCCTGGGTTTGTAGTGCAGCACAGGCAGTATTTCCCTGTGTGAACTTTCGAGGGAACTGATAGCTTGCCTCACAATAAAGACTCGTCAGGAGGAGATACCAGTTTACAAATATGGACAGTTTTAGTGTTCAAGGGACAAGCGTGAGCAATCCATCTTAATTTGAGATGGTAAAGAAATGAGTAAGAAAGACTAGCAACAGATGTACTTCTGTTTTCTCTGTGCAGTGGAAAAACAAAGGAGGAACTCAATCCCCAACTTATCGGTGCTGTGTGCATATTAAAGAAAGATATCAGACCCATGGGCTTTTTATCTCTCCTCCCCATAGAATCACAGAATTATTGTGGCTGGAAAAGACCTCTGAGCTCATCCAGCCCAGTCCATGACCTGACATCACCCCATGAGCCAAACCAGGGCACTAAGGGCCACAGCCAGGCTGTCCTTAAACACCTCCAGGGATGGGGACTCCACCACTGCCCTGGGCAGTCCATTCCATGGTCTGATCACCCTTTCCATGAGGCAGTGCTTTGTAATTCCCAGCCCACATCACTAGGTGGGTATTTTCTTGCACACACTCATCATTCTCGAGCTGCACACACAAGTGTAGGAGTGGGGACTGATCCATCTGCAGATGCAAGGCAGCAGAATGAACCCTTAATCCACTGCACACTGCCAGTCGTGGATATCATGTTGTCAGTAAGGGGGGATTCAACTTTCAGGTTGTAGACCTAAAATCTAGTTTTGTATCCTAATCTACAAGTTAAGTGTTGGGATTTCAGGAAAAAACCTAAAACCACTGGTAAACAAACCTAACCACTGGTATCGCATGTGTAAGTACTAACATGTGTGGGTGTTCATGGGATCACAAGCTCAGGACAGGAAGGTATTGATCCCGACTGCAGCCAAGGTTCAGGATTCACTTCTCACTGCAAAGAATTCCCTCATGGCACACACACAGTGCTTCTTTTACATGGACTCATGGACTCATCAGGGATCGGGAGGGTCACCCAGACCAAGGACCCAGGATCACCCAGACCAAGTCACACAGGAACACAGCCAGGCGGGTCTGGAAGGTCTCCAGAGAAGGAGACTCCACAACCCCATGGGGAATCTACACTCTTGGTTGTGCAATCCATCAGGATATCCAAACACCACCAACGGCTGCAGATCAAGAAGTCACGAAAGAGTTGCAGAACCGATTGAAATGCCAGTTTGCTCAGGACATTGCACATAATCAGCGTGTCAACTAAACAAGCGTGCTTGTCATTAGGCAAATGGATTTGCACTGGTGGATTAGCCAATTTGTTAATGATACTGGGAACACCGTTTTCGCACACAGGAGTGTAACACAGAATGGGCTGGTGGCAATTTCTGCACGGAGGTTTCTGAGCGCTCACTGAAATCGTTAGGCTGCAATACTCACCGTTGATCCTGAGGGTTTTCTGTTGACTTCTCCAGCAGAAAGGATGAAAGAAGATGGATCCAGGCATCGGTCCTTATAAACACAGTTATACAATGTGATTTCACAGTTGCTTAAAAGTCACGGAGCAGCTGCGTTGACATTGTAAAATCTGCAGTTTTATTATGCCAATGACTTTCTATTGGCCTCAGTCATAAAATAACATACTCCTCACTGAAGTTCTCTGCTCAACAAAAAACACATCCAGACTGACTAAAAATCAAACCCAGACAAGCAAAAAACAATTTGGCCTTCATCTGGCTGGGTTCTATTGGCCCAATAATAAACAATTTTATTCTTCTTCCTCGCTGCTACTCCCACTGATAATCACCTTATTGCCAATAAGAAAAGAAACCACTGAGAAGTAACTATTGCTGAGAGGAATTCACAAACAGGACCTTGTCCTCACACAGGACTCACTTTCTAAACTCTCTGTATTAACTGCTTTTGTTCTGCCAACTGCTGGGGAAATTTGTCTGCAGCAGAGAAGTCCTCATCGTTCGCTACTGCTTGGGAATTCAGGTGATGGCTTTCAAACAAATTATTGCTTCTAGAGTAGGAACTATTTTTAGCCTACATCTTCTGTGCTCATGTCTGTAGTTAGAGGGTACATTAAGGTCTAGTGTACTGTATCCTTTAGTCAGAATAAAAATAGCTTCTAAATATAGCACTTGAATGCAAAATAGATGTTCCATGTAATACTTCAGGCAGTGAAGCTACTGCTCTCTGCTGCACTGCTTATAGGTATGATGTCAGGGAATGGGGAAAACAGCCCTTGTGATGATGGTGTTTCTGTGATGACAGGTAGTGTTTGAATCACTTGCTTCAAAATGAAGACATAGCTACAAGTATTTCCCTTTGGTCATTAATGTTCTACATCTGGTTTCCTTTTAGCTTCAGTTTTCTAATATCTGGTTTCTTTTTAGCCTCAGTTTTCTAATATCTGGTTTCTTTTTAGCCTCAGTTTTCTAATATCTGGTTTCTTTTTAGCCTCAGTTTTCTAATAGGCCCCATGAAGAGTGGCTGACGGAACAGGGGTTATAAAGTTTAGAGAAGAGAAGGCTGAGAGGAGACCTTATTGCTCTCTACAGCTATCTACAAGGAAGTTGCAGCAAGGCTGGTGCTGGTCTCTTCTCCCAAATTACTAATGATAGGATGAGAGGGAATGTTCTTTACTGAGAATGTTTGGGCACTGGAACAGGCTGCCCAAGGAGGTTGTAGACTCATTGTCCCTGGAGATAGAGCACTTGAGACCATGGTCTAGGGGTTAGGGAGATGTTGGGATGAAGGTTGGACTTGATGACCCTGGAAGTCCTTTCCAACCAGGAGGATTCTATGATTCTGTATTGCATGTGTTTTTTCATGCTTTGTATTCTCTGCCAAGAGTGACTTGTCAAACATTTGAAAGACTGTATGCTAGGATAGATGGGGTACAACGCTTTCTGGAGGAGCCTGTAAACAACCAATTTGCATCCGGTGATGCTGGTATGAGATTGAGTCCATTAATGTGGTGTTTCTAATAGTACTTACCATCCGTATGACAAGATAACAGATTACACAGTGCACTGTGCCTATGATCAGTTTTGAATCAGTAGGAAGCCCCAAAAGACATTTTGATTACCCACTTCTATGTCCTAGGTTTAATTCAGTCTGTTGTTATGCATACCCTCACATTTAGAGAACAGCAAATATTAATCTCCTAAACGTATAAATAAAATTGATCTCTGTGGACATTATCTGATGACTCATCTGCTGGACTATGTAGAAATTCAGTTACTTTCAAATAAATCTTATTTTTGGAACAGCCACAGCTCTAATGCAGTCATCCTGCTGACAGTGTCTACCATTTAACCTTAGGGCTAATATTAGTTTCCCAGTGGAACACAAACCATAGACCAGTCTCATTTGATAGACTACCTAAGTACACAAGCATTGAGCTGCAGCTAGATTTCCGTGCACTCCAAAGAACATAAAATTGCTCCTGTTCAGCTTGCAGGGTTAGTAGCCTATTGAATCGGAAGGGGCCTTTTGTCCCTCTCAGAGATAAGATTTCAGATTGCTCGCAGACTCCATCCTGATCCTCTTACTATTTCTGGTTTTATATTTGGACGGCAATGGCAAATGGATTATCTCAGTCAGGTCAGCAAGGATTATTCAGCCTTCTTTCTGAACCCCGTCTTGACCTTCTGCTTTAAAACTAGCATTCAGAGACTGAGATCACCATGCAAATCTCTGCTGCGAGACCCACAAGTGCTCTGCCAAGCACCATAAAACCACACTGTGAAAAAGCTGTCTGCTCATAGAGCTGACCTTTTTTAATCATCAGATGCAAAGCGTTGCATAGATTCCCAGGCAGTTTGCACCTCCCAGAGAGCTGCTGTTTCAGGTACATGGAAGCACCGCTGCAAATACATCAATACTGACATGGTTCCCCCAAAGGCAGAGTTTTGACACCAAAGATGGCAGCTGGGAAGAAATGCTGCTAGGGTGCACCACCGTGTGTCTCCATTTCATCTCCGTACAGGCAGGAAAGGAGGTGATCTCAAGGATTGCAGGAGGATTCCTGGAAAGCTGAGATAAACCACACAGAAGATGACTCAGAGCACTCTGGTGCTGGAAATCAATGCTTTTCTGTGTTGCCTTCTGGATTCTCCAGTAGTCACACAGGGGATCAAAGGTTTAATCTAGGTCCCTTGACTCTCACAGTCAGTATTTATATCTGGCATGTGAATTCTCTTGAGAGAAAAGAGCCCAGGTTAATCAGACTGTGAGAAAAGGCAGGGCTGCACCTCAATAATGATTTTGTTTAATTTGATAATGTTTCCCAAAATTATGGGTGGCAAGAAGCTACCAAAGCTGATAAAAATAATAACTGTAGTAAAAGGAAGAGATTTCAGGTAAATGGGATGATCCAAAATTTCCATCTCTGTCTCAGAAATTTGTCTTAACATGGCAGATGTGCCTTAAGCAGAGCACGCTTCTGCTTCATTTCAACGATTAACCTCTCCTCTATGTCTTTTCTTTTAATTAGTCATAGAAAAAAAACCCCATCATGCAGGAATGGGCCTCATAAAGCCGACTGTTAACCCATGCAGTGAAACACGAGGCATTATTTGTGTTTTCTTTGACTGACTGAAATCACAGCCGAATCACAAACCCCTCCTTGCCAGAGAGGATGTAAATTCTGGTCAGCTCTGGAGTTCAAGCAAACCTGACTGTTGACCTTGCACATCTTTTCTTTCACTTTCTGAACGCTCAAGAACTTAATTTGAGTGGAAGTGTTTCAAGGATCAGCCTGAAAGAGTGTTTTTGAACTCAGCTGGGTCATAGGAACTTTCTCAGCAATCTATTCTAATCTGCAGTTTTACTATAATAAAAGCCCCAAATATATTGCTACTGTCTAGACATTTTATCTGAAACAAGTGTCCTTTGTAGTCTCAGAGGACTTTTCTATTTTATTTCCAGTAAATCAAAGCCTGTGAAGAGGTTTGGTTCTTATTAAGACATACCCTTCACAGTCCAGCGACTGCCAACGTAGGCAAGCCAGACAGTTCATTTACATATAAGTGATGACTTCCATCAGGTACTTGGCTCCGAACCACAATGGACATTTAGAGCATATCCAATATTTCTTTTCTTTGATGAGCATCAAGTGCCCGTTTATACATAGAAATCAACTGTTGGAAAGTGAATGTTTCTCTTCACTGACCTTTCATTGTCTTCTTGCAGCTCTGCAGTGACTTGCTGCCATTGTGCTGAGCTCAAGTTCATTCCTCCAGATAGGTGAGCAGAGAAAGCTACTATCAGTAAACATCAAGTGTCACAGGAAATGTCCTGGCCATGTTCAATGGTAGTGGAAATCACTGTGTAACAGCCAGAAAGGTTTGGCTTCAGGGAGAGGGGTCCACAGCACTGGAGCTGGGCTGCTGCTCCCTCAAGCACAGCTGGATGAACAGCTGCACTCCCCACAGGGGCTTGGAGAAGTGGGGAGGTTGCCTGGAGACCACTCCTAAGAGCAAGTGCCAATGGATTCTGAGGGTGACTGGCTTGCTGTGGACTGCAGCAATTCAGTAGCTGATTTGGCCATGATAGAAAGTGGATTTATTTCAACTTTATCACGCACCAGCCTCTGGAAAAAATGAAAGGTACAATAGCTTGCAAAGCAAAATTTGTCTCAGTGACTTGCACTTACACGCTGTGGCAAGTAGATGAGTGGAGAAACCAGTGGTGAAGCATAACCCACGGTGTGGAACTGAGAACAGATGATGGACATGCACCCACTGTCTGGAGATGAGGGGAATTAAGCCACTCCAGTTAATGTTAATTACTTTACTTAGGGTGTATTTACAGAATCACAGAATATTCCTGGTTGGAAAGGATCTATCAGATCACTGAGTCCAACAACAACAAAAAACCCCAACCCTTTATCAGACACCAGTGCCAAACACACTCAACCAGATAAAACACAAAAGGAACCTCTGCACTCTCTGTCACCAGAGCAGCTCCTGAAGCACCATGTCTGCTTAAACACCTCCAGGGATGGTGACTCAACCCCCTCCCAGGCAGCCTGTGCCAGTGCCGGGTCTCTCTGTCAGTAAATAAATTCTTCCTAATATCCAATCTAAACTTCCCCTGCCACAACTTCAGACCATTTCCTCTGGTCCTGTCATTATTCACTTGGGAGAGGAGGCCAACACCTACCTCTCTGCAACCTCCTTTCAGGTGCTTATAGGAGGTAATGAGGAGAGCAGAAATATGTATAGAAAACAGTATACTAGTAGAAAAAACTTTAATCACAAAAATAATAGGATAAAAAGAAATCACAGAACATTATAATAACAATGACAATATTTTTAAAGTCTGAAACAGGCAAAGGGGAACCCAAATATCCTCCTTCTGGTAGCTGGATACAGCCAGAGCGCATGGCTCACAGCAGCATCTATTCAGGAGATTATATTTATATCTGTGTTAAAAAGGATAAAGAAAGAGCAGCGAAGGATTCCAATTGTTCCACACAGAATGCATGCAGCAGCAGCAAACACTTCTCCAAATTTTCCCCTGCTCCCAAGTTACACTCAAAGCTACAGCATGAGGGTAACCTCCAGCTAAAAGGGAGAAGGGTGGTTAACTGATACCCTGGCAGGTCATTCTTACTCACAGAAATGATAATCAAGTGGCTGTCTTTAGCCAGATGCTTAAGCACCTTCTTTTGGCAAAAGGGGTATGAACATCTGGGGATGGACACTCAGAAACTCCTAAAGGGCATCAGCTAGCAGTGAGTAGACACATGTCCCTGAGCAGCACATCTACTGCCTCTCACCTCCAGGTGGGCTAGATGCTGAACCAGCTGCTGGTGTGCCTATACAGCACCGGGGAAGAAAACTCTGTGAAAATAATATCCCCTAATGGTTTTCTTAGAGGACAAAGAAACAAGCCCTGCTGGCAGTGCTCCACATTCGCTTCCACATTGCACAACATATTTATGCCAGCTTCAGGGACAAAGATACCACTGCACCCACCGAGAAAAATCCCACATGTCATTTTTACTCTTTTAGGCTCCAAATTCTGTAGCATTTACCAAGATTTTACAGAAGGTTGTTGCCTCCATTTAGAGGAAGAGTGTTGGAATAAAGATTTGTCCTTTACACAGGTTAAAGCAAAAGCACCTAGATAAAAAATGTAGGCACTTACATATAAGAAAAGCTACAACAAAAAAAGTCACAACGTATGAGAGAAGCTTACCTGTTGCCCTAGGAAGGTCACTGGTTGCTACCAATTGACATTCTTCTTATCAGTTGAATATGTTGCAGTGATTTGATCCTTGAATGGTATGTACATTGCACACTAGTTCACCCTACCACCTGCAAACCAGTACAGAAGTTTTTGAAATGGCTTAAAATTATGAAACCTGATGGGTTTTTACATTTATTATTATGGTTTCATTAAGGTCTTCAGCAAGAAGGAGTGCTGTGCCTCGCTTACTCTCAGATACTTCAGAACATGCTTTCACGTGAAGTGCTGAGTGGCATGAGCTAGATGTCAGATGTTTAGGGTTACTTGGTTGGTTTTAGGTTGGACTGGATGATCTTTAAGGTCTTTTCCAGCCTCATCATTACTGCGAGACTGTGATACTGTGATACACTGGAACGTGATTTCCAAAGACTTCATGAGCTGATCCTGATCAAAGAGGTGATTTTCTTATCCTCTCTCTCACAGAAGTTACTAATGCAGCAGACACTTGAAAATTTGGTTTCTTAGACTTTCAATGGGAAAATGCTGCAATAAAAGAGAAATGGTTATTAAAAGTGAATAATAACTTTAATAATTATAAGTTTGAAAACAGATCACAATCTCATATTGCTGTGATTTTTACTTGGGCAGATTTCTTTCCCTGAAAGATTGGGGAGTTAATACAGCAATCTGTGATAAGTGGCTTGGAATTCCAAGCTGAATTTGTGACTCTGCGAAACCAGTACAAGTAGTTTTGGAGATTTCTGTTTCCTGCTTCTTGTGAAGAGTTAATTGTTCTTGTCTGGTTTTTGTTCGGAGAGGAGAACAAGTCACTGAACATGGCAGACATCTTGCGATAAGTACAGTGAAAACAGAAAATGGGCTTGGAGGCACACAGGCCACGGAACTTGTCCTTTTGAAGACTTACTAGCACTGAGGCATGTGTGTGTGGACTGAAAAGGGCATCATGTTTCCACAGGGAAAAATTGGTTGGAGGTTTCTTCCCTCTGAGCTGGTGGAGGTAGTGTCTTGGGCCAGTTATATAAGAATATGTGATTAATCTCTGCCTGTCTTTGCATTGGAGTTTTACATTGTGTGAATTAAATGTGTCTTCTTGTTTGTTCCCCAAACCAAGTTAGTCCTTGTTTTCGCCTGAGACTTGTGTAAGTGGTTTTGAGCTCTCCTTGTTTGGTTGGGGCTTTTTTTGTTTTGGCCCACTAGCCCGGTAGCTAAATCAACTGGTTAATCTCATCTCAGACACGATCAACTGATCGACCAATGACATTAATGGTGAGCCAGGTGACAGCTGAGATAAACCATGACATACGTCAACACTAAAACCCCCACATTGTACATTCTTGACCTTTTCCCAGTTGAGAAATCCTAGGCTGAATTTTCAGACTGTTTCAAGGAGACCAAGCTTATCTTCTAAACAAACAAATTACTAGCCAGAGTGACTTGAATCACTCTGTTTACAGAACTGTGTTGCATTTCCAAGGAAAACACAGCTCAAGTATCCAGAAAAGATGTGAAATGACCATGTTTTTCATATTCAGTTATTAGATTCCCCTAAGTCAGAAAGCTTGCAGGCCATGTGGAACTGTTTTCCAGGTGACCAATGAAAAATTACTGCTATTTTGGACTACTCTGGAATTTTTACAAAGATATTCTTTCCTAATTCATAAAACTCATAATACATCCTTAATTTGGCCACACTTTAACACACAGTTATTTTAGTTTTATTATTTGTTAACATAGTTCCTCAGTAATTTATTATCTTTTTCTTTTTTTTTGGAAAAGGAAAACTTGAGCCAGATTTAAGAATATTTTCTCATGCTGACCAAGCCAAGGAAGAAAAATAACACCAACACATGACAAGAGGAAAGTCTTATTAGCATCCATCCTGTAATGTTTAATATTGACATGATCCCTCATAACATCCTCGTAAACAAGCCTAGGAATTATGGAATCAGTGATCAGATTGTCAATTGGATTAAGAATTGGGTATCCAATAGAGGCCAGAGAGTGGTGATCAATGGTGCACAGTCTAGGTGGAGACCTGTAGCTAGCAGTCTCCCCCAGGGATCAGGCCTGAGTCCAGTGCTGTTCCAGGTCTTCATTAATGATACTGATGATGGAATAAAGGGTCTACTCAGCAACTTTGCCAATGACACCAAACTGGGTGGATTGGCCGATTCACCAAGTGGCCGTTCAACTATTCTAGAAGACTTGGACAGGCTGGAGAGCTGGGCAAGGAGGAACTTAATGAGTTTTAACAAAAACAAATGCAGAGTTCTTCCCTTGGGAAGGAATAATGAGAGGCGTCAACAGAGGTTGGGCAGTGACCACCTAGAGAGCACCCCTGGGGATAGGGATGTTGGAGTTTTTGTGGGTAACAAACTAAAACTGGATCAGCAAGTGCCCTTGTGGTCAGGAAGGCCAACGGGGTGTTGGGATGGATCAAGAGGAGTGTGGCTAGCACATCAAGGGAGGTTCTTCTACCCCTTTATTCTGCTTTAGTGAGGCTGCACCTGGAATACTGTATCCAGTTCTGGTCTCCCCAATTCATGAGGGTAGAGAATAAATTGAGAGAGTTCACTGCAGAGCTACAAGGATGACTGGGGGTCTGGAACAACTGACTTATGATTTTCAGTAATTTGTATACCCTACTTGAGCAGGAAGTTTGGACCTGATGGCCTTTGAAGGCTCTTTCCAGCCCTAATAAACTGTGTGAACTCTGTATTTTTATCAATGGATATAGATAGCAGGATAGAGTGCACCCACAGCAAAGTTGCAAATGACACCATGTTCACGGTGCTGTTGATAAGCCAGAGGGTCAGGAGGTCATCCAAAAGGACCTGGACAAGCTGGAAAGATGGGCCTGGGTGAACCTCATGGGGTTCAACAAGGCCAAGTGCAGAGTCCTGCACTTGGGTTGGAACAATCCTCACTATCAATCCAGGCTGGAGGAGGAGGTGA